>JAKSEO010000023.1:697500-705272 GCA_025413875.1 Rhododendron molle | reverse complement strand
ACTTTAAGACGCTGACGGGAGAGTGATTGCACGTTCACGCTCCTTCGCCCCCTCCGCATCTTCTTTTTTCCAAGAGAGTTTGAGGATGTCAACCCGCTGCAAGCAATCAACGGTCCTCTGTCACTTGCCAAGCACGCAAAGCTGGCTGGCACTGCACGGAAGCGAACAGAGCAAGCAAGCGCCCGAGCAGGCAAGGCATGCACGGCCTGCAAGCAAGGCAAACATGAAAAACTATGCCAGCACAGCAGCAAAAAGGATGCCAACCAAAAAGGAGAAAGCGTGCACACCGAGCAAAAGACACGGAAGCCAAAACGCGATGGCCAAGGAAGGCAAGCATTGCAAGTCACGGCAAGCAAGGCATGCTAAGGTGGCATACGGCACAAGGTGCAAAGGCAACGGCAAAAACAAGGCGCCAGGCCCAAAATGAAGAAACAAGGCTTTTCGATGGGTAGCAAGGAAAAAGCAATGAAATTGGCATGGCACGACTCAATGCCAAGGCAAGCCGATAGCTTGTCACCTGGCTAGGCAAGGCATTGCTCACGGCATGCGAAGGTGGCAGCCCGAGCTCACCGATGCAAACAGCTACGGCATGCCAAGAAAGGCCAGGGCCCATGAAGCTAAAAAATTAAAAGGGCAGGCACGTGCCATGCTGCCAGGCACGAAGACAAGGCTTCGAAAAAACGAAAAGTCATGGCAATCAGGCAATGCATTGCTGCGAGGCAAGGCATTGCTCAAGGCATGCCAAGACCAAGTGCGATGCAAGTCACAGGGCAAGGCAAGGCAATGCATTGCTCACGGCAAAGGCCAAGGCATGACTCACGGCATGACAAAACAAGGGGTGGCCAACGCCACGGCCCAACATGAAGAAACATGGCTTTTCTGGGTAGCAAGGCAAAAAAAATTGGCATGGCATGCCCCATGCAAAAAAGAGGCAAGCGCGATAAGGCTTGCAAGGCATCACGTGCCAACAAGCGCACTCGGCAAGGCATTGTCACGGCAGGCTCACGGCATGCCAAGAACAAGCGTGGGGCAGCAACGCAATAAGCATGAGGCACGGCACATGCTGGTGCAAGGAGATGAATGGCATGGCAAGATGAAAAAAATGCCGAAGGCTAACATGCCTAGTTGCAATTTGCTTAGCACCGCTAAAAAGTAGCTTGTCACCGGGCAAATCAATGCAAGCATCAATATGATCTTGGCAAAACGCTCCAAAAACACTTGTGTAGTCACCATCTTGTGGGATTTTCGCAAAGTTAGTTTTCTATCTTTTTTTATTTTTATTTTTACGCGTTTTTAAGTCTTAGTTTTAACATTTTGTATTGTAGATGCCTCATTTTTCAACCCAATATAGTTACATAATTATTGTGTAGCTTGTTTATAATTTTTCGTGATTTTTCCACACCTTTTTTGTATTTTTTGGTATTTTTTATAATATTTATCTATTTATTTTTTGTTTAATTAATATAAAATTATTCTTTTGGCAAAAAATTCTGAATTTTTTTGTGGAGTTGCTCTATATTTTTGTGAAGATGTTCCAATTCAAAGTTTATGAAAAAGCTGTGAGGAAGGAAGCCCATTATGAGCGCCGACCATTGTCTTCCGCCAGTGAAAAGGCACTTTGCTAGGGTAACATGGTGGTTTGCCACTACGGCGATGTCAAGACGCTTTATCGAGACTGGCACTTGGCCTTTGGTTTGGTTGAAACTTCATCGCAGACGCTCAAAGATCGAATGCCTCAAACGAAATGCTATTACGCCGAGCACTATGCATCGACTTCCACCCGACACTGCCGAGAGGACAATGCCCAGAAAAGCATGAAGCAAGGCAAGCACTGGTTGTCTTGGCTGAAACAAGGAAAACAACTGCACCATAAATCCACAGAAGGCAAATGCCATCGGTAAATTTATGCATGATTTATCGTCTCCACGAAACTAGTCAAATAGCTTCCACAGCTGCCGCAAGAATCATGCAAGGCGCAAAGCTACCTACTTAAATTGCAAAGAACGCAGATTACGGGTTTGTTCAAGGGGGCCTGCCCTAAGGTTTAAACTTCACCGATGCATCATCAGGTAGTTCCACAGGGACAATGCATTGCCAACTATGATCCGGGCACGGCCGACGCGCTAAAGATGGCTTACTCAGCAAGGAGGCAAGCCTCCTTGTCGGAAACTGGCTTGTGCTATAGCGACGATATGAATACATTGCAGCTGCGGTATAATCTTCGTCGGCGCAACCCAATGATCATGATTTCACAGAGTGCACTCAGTGTTTTCTTCGGAGATGAAGGTTAAGGCAGCGCGAGTCGGTAATAGCGCCGTCGCCTCGATGATGATTGGGCTTGCCTGTCGAAGGCATGCGGTGGTACGATAGCCGTTATCAATAATGGCGGATACAATAAGATTAATCGCAAATGGACTCAGCGCAGGAAGTGCCATGAACCACCCATGATCATTGAGATGCATCGGTGTAGCGTCGCAAATGGCCTAAAATCAGTTCATTAAATGTACCAAAAATTCATGGCGATATTATGCCAAAGCCTGCCACCATCTCATGAGATTTTGTGGTCTTCCTCGCGAAGGCACCTTGCGAAAGAAGGGAGGTGATTCCGCCATTATACTGTAACCTTCCTTATGATGCATTGTTTCGGGATTCTGCCTGACAATGAGTTACGCGGAGCCACAAATGATGTGAGACCACATTACGGACACTGTTCTTCTCTATGATGCATTGGAGTCTTCCCCGGAGGAATTTCTTGCGTGGTTAAGGATGGATATCCGATCACCGGCGCTCCACGGAACCATTGAAAGGCAAGCAAATGATTTCGACATTATACAAACGGCATCATGGGGATGATCCCGAAGGTCGACGGCTCATTCTGGTCAGGCATCGCCCAGAAAATACCCGATGACGCGAAGCTACCATTCATCATGAGAGGTAAGGTTTCAAGCTTTATAAATCATTGCTCATTTTAAAATTCTAATACCTCGATGCAAGGCATGCTTCCTAGGAATTTTGCATCATTGCTTTGATTTTGAAATGATCAATGATTTTATAATCGCAATGTTCCTCCTCAGTCGAAGGGTTTAGCCGGGCCGTCATCCGCTATTATGGCAAAGTTTGCTAACTTCCTTATGATGAATGAGCCTTTATAAGAGTCCCTCGTCTATTTCAATGATGCGTGGCCAATATGGAATCTCATCCATGCACGCTTCCATTGGCGTTCTTCATGACCATGCCAGCTGATGCCTCTGTCGGGTGTTCGTCGCTGCGGCGAAGCCGCCGATATCCGCATTATGGAAATCGCCAAGACGCGGTGAACGACCAATGGATGAGATCCATACACGGCACTATCATTGAAATAGTCGCAAGGAGCTTACGTCGATTTTCCCAATAATCCCTGGAAAAACACCGATGATGCATTGGTGTCCCCGCACGAAAAAGCGTAACTCGCAAATGGACTTTGATTCCTAATATGCCACGGTGCGGATCCTTGCGGGGGGGAGAAGCTTGTCGCCTTGGTGGCGAGCGCCTGTCGACTGTCCCTTCGGAAAACAACCTCGATGATGCATTGGTGTTGAAGCCCTTCGAGGCAGGCGCACCATTGTAAGCCGGTTGCTTCAAATGCTTTATAAAATCATTGCTCATTTCAAAATCAAAACGAATTTGCAAAAATCTTACTCGATGATGCATCGCTTCGGGAATGCCTGTGGGGTATGCGAAAATGAATTTTAAAAATCTTCCTCGACGATGCATTGTCATTGCCTTCGCAATGCCTCCTTGTCGAGGGTAAGCTTCGCCTAGGTGGCGAGCGATGGTTATTTGGCAAATGTCCCTTCGTTAACCTACCTCTATGATGCATTGGTGTGCCTTCTTGTGGAGAGGTAAGCTCCTTGCCTATTTCAATGAGATTGGTGTGGCCGATGGATCTCATCCATTGGCTACTGCACTGTCCCTTTGGGGAGAAGATTGTCGCCTTGGTGGCGAGCGCTGGTCGACGGTTCTCTGTTGGATCCCGCACGGAAAAGCGTAACTCGCAAATGGACTTTGATTCCTGATATGCCACGGTGCGTGATGGCACTGTCCCTTCGAAATTCAACCTCGATGATGCATTGGTGTTCGAGGCACCATGCAGCCGGTTGCTTCAAATGCTTTATAAAATCATTGCTCATTTCAAAAACAAAAACGAATTTGCAATATGAATTTTAAAAAATCTTCCCTGACGATGCATTGTCATTGCCTTCGGCAATGCCTCCGTCGAGTTGTAGGTGGCGAGCCGCTGATGGTTATCCTGGCAAATGTCCTTCGTTAACCTTCCTTATGATGCATTGAGCCGGGATGCCTTCTGTGGAGAGGTAAGCTTGCCTATTTCAATGAAATTGGCGTGAGCGCCACCGATGGATCTCATCTGGCTGGCATCTTCGTCTTCCTCTACGATTCTGGTGCCTCGCCGAGGTAAGCGTCGCTGTGGTGAGCGCCGATGGATCCTGGCTATGGCACGTCCCTTCCTCTATGATTCATTGCGCCTTCGGGAGAGTACTGCCATCTCAATGAGTGGGAGCGCCGCTGATGTATCTCATACATTGGGCAGCCCTTTGTTCTTCCTGATGATGCAGTTTTCGGGATGCCTCTTTCCGGAGGTAAGCTCATCGCTGGTGGTGATGGTTACCTGCCTTATGGCAATCCTCTATGATGCGCCTCCCTTCATGGAGAGGTGTCCATGCCTCTCAATGGAGAGATGGACTTTGTAAAAGCATCCTTTGAGGCATTGTGTTCCATGCCTCGCGATGCATCGCCAAACAGCGCCGCTGATGGTTACCTGTATGGGCCCTTCGAACCTTCCTCGATGATGTTTCTCTGGTTGGGAGAGGCGCCATGCCAATCTCAATGAGATGGCGGTGATGTTCTCATGTTACGGCACGCCTGGTAATCTTTCGCATTGCTGGCATGTTCTTTGAATCTTACCTCGATGATGCATCTGTTTATGCAGGTAGGTAATGCCGTCAGCCGAAAATTCTTCTCGATGATGCATTGTTCTGTGGAATGCTCCTTGCCGAGGATAAGCACGCCTTAGTTGTGCCGTCGGTGGATCTACATTGGCAATGGCACTGTCCCTTTGAAAAAGTTCCTCGATGATGCATTGGTTTGAAACCCTTCAAGGTAGGCCCCCCCTTGTGGAGCTCGTCGCCTCTGAAAAAATGGTCGCCTAATGTTGTGTTGCTTATAATTTCATTCTAAACGGTGCTTGCCTTGCTTCTCTTGGCTCTTTGCTTTTCGTTGGGCTTGTTGTCCTTCGAGGTGCAGTTGGTCGGAGGAGTCGATGCATAGTGTACTTAATTTTGTCGATTGAGTTTTCGAGCGTGAAATTCCATCTCAACAAGTCTCTTCAAAATATGCATTAGCATCGCTCTTTGCAAAGTCTCGGTTCCATACCCCAATGCGTGGAATTTATCTGAAAGTCGCTCGCCACCACCTTTGTGGAGGTGAGCCTCAAAGTGCTGCTCGTGTCCCATGCAAATTGCACTTTATTGTGCGGTCATCACGGCCATTAGTTGCAACTCGTACTCTCGGATGCTGAAACTTATGTGGGTATACATCTTGGGATTGTTATTTACCCAAAAGCGTTCGTCGCCGGATGACCGCTGTGCCCGTCCTTGCCTCTTTGATTTTTCAATAGGCATGGGAGGTGCTAGCGATGCTTCCTGGTTGATCCTGCCAGTAGTCATATGCTTGTCTCAAAGATTAAGCCATGCATGTGTAAGTATGAACTAATTCACACTGTGAAACTGCGAATGGCTCATTAAATCAGTTATAGTTTGTTTGATGGTATCTTCTACTCGGATAACCGTAGTAATTCTAGAGCAATACGTGCAACAAACCCCGACTTCTGGAAGGGATGCATTTATTAGATAAAGGTCAACGCGGCTTTGCCTGCTCGATGATTCATGATAACTGATCGATCGACGCCTTCGCGCCTATCATTCAAATCGCCTATCTTTTCGATGGTAGGATAAAGGCCTATACAGATCATATTCAGGAGCCCGAGAAGAAGCACATGCAGTAAAGAGGCAAATTACCCACCCGACACTGGGAGGTAGGACAATAAATAAATACCGCTCATCGGTCCTAATTGAATGAGTACAACTAAATCCTTTAACGGGGGCAAGTTCGCCAAACCAAATTCCACTCCAATAGCGATATCTGTTGTTGCAGCACAGATTTTAATCGATGCCGCTCGGTGTCCTGTCGCCGCCCGACTGGGATGGTGCTTCGCCTCCTTGTTTTAGAGTGCTCAAAGCTGTTTACGCTCGATACATAGGATAACACCATAGATTTCGATCCTATTTCATCTTCGGATCGAGTAATGATTAAGTGATGGGGCATTCGATTCAGTGAAATTCGGATTTATGAAAGACTAACACCGCTGTGCATTTGCCGTGATGTTTCAACCAAGAACTAGCTCAAGACTATCGATACCGCCCTAGTCTCAACCATAACGATGCCAATGGGATCAATGGATGTTACTTTTAGACTACGCACTTATGAGAAATCAAAGTTTTTGGGTTCCGGGGGAGTATGGTCGCAAGGCTGAAACTTAAAGGAATTGACGTGGGCATCGAGCCTTATCGACTCAACACGGTTTAAAAGATTGACAGATCGAGAGTTTTCTGATTCTATGTGGGATGGTGCTCTTTAGTTGGTGGAGACTTGGTCCGGTTATCTGCTAACGGCGGCCGCTAACTAGCTATGTGCTCGATGTGTTCCGCTGGGACTCTTCGGCTCAATACCGCGATGCCCTTAGATTCGTCGCACGCGCAAATCGATATTCAACGAGTTTATAGCCTTGGCCGAAAGGTCCGTGTAATCTTTGAAATTTCATCGCATGTAATGTTGGTCTTCAATTCCAGGTTGAAAATCACCGCCGCTGATTACGTCGTACATACGCCGTCCGCCCGATTGAATGGTAGTGTTTGATCGCGCTCGCTGGCCGCAACGCCATGGAAGTCCATCAACCTTATCATTTGAGGAAGGAAGTCGAATAGGTTTCCGTGAGGTGAACCCGCGAAAGCAATCAAACTCAACAGCAGTAATTGCGTGATTATCTGTTTTCCTTCCGCTCACATTTTTGCATGAGCTGGCAACGTGAGCCATTTGTCTCGCAAAAGATCTAGAGCCTGCACAAATCGACTGCAACGGATATTTTTGCATCGGCGAAGAACGAATGCGATTTGGTGAATTTAATAATCCATCAAATTGAACGCATTGTCTTAGGTCACGCACACGACAAGCGCTTCTATTTCGTCAAAAGGCGTGCGGATATTGGCCCCGCTCACATTATCTTCGCAAAATGACGGCCTCATGACGACACGAGCAAGTGGTGGTTGCCAAAGCCGCTGCCATGCCGCGCATGCCATTCTTGTGTCATCGATTCAAAGTACCATCAACTGGTATTTCACCGCAATTCTGTGCCGCGATGAGTTTAAGATATCAATAAGCGAGGAAAGCATCTTCATGGCTTTAGGAATAGCCTCGTGCAATCTCATTGTTCGAATTGTATGGTGCACCGCGTTTTGCTAGTCCTGGAACTGCCAGGTGAGAGTCTGCCGCTGCCACCCGCCGGCCACGAAGGCGCCGCAGCTCGGTTGTTTAGAATCTTCTAACGCTTGGAATTCCGCGCAAACTTGGCACTTAAAGAAATCAGGGCTGAGGCTTTCGAGGTAGAGCGCTAAATGTCACGCTTTATGCGTTGCCCGCCACGCCGCTTGCCCGGCTGA
>JAKSEO010000023.1:682500-687500 GCA_025413875.1 Rhododendron molle | reverse complement strand
GGAACACCAATGCCTCATCAAGGAAGATTACCAAAGGGCCAGCCGTAGCCAATGTATGAGATACATCAGCGGCGCTCGCCACCCATCTCGTGAGATTGGCATGGAGTTTACCTCTCCCCAAGAAGGCAGGAACACCAATGAATCATAGAGGAAGGTTAACGAAGGGACAGTGCCATAGCCAGCGGATATCCATCACCCGCGCTCACCACCAAGGCGACGAGCTTACCTCTCGGCAAGGAGGCATTCCCCGAAAGGAACACCAATGCATCATAGAGAAAGAACACCAAAGGGACAGTGCCGTAGCCAATGGATGAGATCCATCGGTTGGGCTCCACGCCAATTTCATTGAAATAGGCAAGGAGCTTACCTCTCCACGAGAATCCCGAAGGAAACACCAATGCATCATAGAGGAAGGTTAACGAAGGGACATTTGCCATAGCCAACGGATAACCATCAACCGGCGCTCGCCACCTAGGCGACAAGCTTACCCCTCAACAAGGAGGCATTGCCCGAAGGCAATGACAATGCATCGTAGGGGAACATTTTAAAAAAGTCATTTACGCATACCCCTCTTCCCGAAGGAAACGCCAATGCATCATCGAGTAACATTTTTGCAAATTCGTTTTAGATTTTGAAATGAGCAATGATTTTATAAAGCATTTGAAGCAACCGGCTTACCTCTCCGCAATGGTGCGCCTGCCTCGAAGGGCTTCAACACCAATGCATCATCGAGGTTGTATTTCGAAGGGACAGTGCCATAGCCAACAGAGAACCGTCGACCGGCGCTCGTCACCAAGGCGACAAGCTTCTCCCCTCCGCAAGGAGGCATCCCCTGGGCTACGCACCGTGGCATATTAGGAATCAAAGTCCATTTGCCAGTTACGCTTTTCCGTGCGGGGACACCAATGCATCCTCGGGATTGTGCCATAGCCAACGGATATCCATCAGCCGGCGCTCGCCACTAAGGCGACGAGCTTACCTCTCAGCAAGGAGGCATCCCCCGAAAGGAACACCAATGCATCGTAGAGGAAGATCACCAAAGGGACAGTGCCATAGCCAATGGATGAGATCCATCGGCTGGCGCTCCACGCCAATCGCATTGAAATAGGCAAGGAGCTTACCTCTCCACAAGAAGGCATCCCCCGAAGGGAACACCAATGCATCATAAAGGAAGGTTAACGAAGGGACAGTGCCATAGCCAACGGATATCCATCAGCCGGCGCTCGCCACTAAGGCGACGAGCTTACCTCTCAGCAAGGAGGCATTGCCCGAAGGCAATGACAATGCATCATCGGGGAAGATTTTTTAAAATTCATTTTCGCATACCCCTCAGCAAGGCATTCCCGAAGGAAGCGTAATGCATCACCGAGTAAGATTTTTGCAAATTCGTTTTGATTTTGAAATGATCAATGATTTTATAAAGCATTTGAAGCAACCGCTTACCTCTCCGCAATGGTGCCTGCCTCGAAGGGCTTCAACACCAATGCATCATCGAGGTTGTATTTCGACGCGACAGTGCCATAGCCAACAGAGAACCGTCGACCGGCGCTCGCCACCAAGGCGACAAGCTTCTCCCCTCCGCAAGGAGGCATCCCCTGGGCTACGCACCGTGGCATATTAGGAATCAAAGTCCATTTGCCAGTTACGCTTTTCCGTGCGGGGACACCAATGCATCATCGGGATTGTGCCATAGCCAACGGATATCCATCAGCCGGCGCTCGCCACCAAGGCAACGAGCTTACCTCTCAGCAAGGAGGCATCCCCCGAAAAGAACGCCAATGCATCATAGAGGAAGAACACCAACGGGACAATGCCGTAGCCAAGGATGAGATCCATCGGCTGGCGCACCACGCCAATCTCATTGAAATAGGCAAGGAGCTTACCTCTCCACAAGAAGGCATCCCCCGAACGGAACACCAATGCATCATAAAGGAAGGTTAACAAAGGGACATTGCCATAGCCAACGGATAACCATCAACCGGCGCTCGCCACCTAGGCGACAAGCTTACCCCTCAGCAAGGAGGCATTGCCCGAAGGCAATGACAATGCATCGTCGGGGAAGATTTTTTAAAATTCATTTTCGCATACCCCTCAGCAAGGAGGCAATCCCCGAAGGAAACGCCAATGCATCATCGAGTAAGATTTTTGCAAATTTGTTTTTGATTTTTGAAATGATCAATGATTTTATAAAGCATTTGAAGCAACCGGCTTACCTCTCCGCAATGGTGCGCCTGCCTCGATGGGCTTCAACACCAATGCATCATCGAGGTTGTTTTTCGAAGGGACAGTGCCATAGCCAACAGAGAACCGTCGACCGGCGCTCGCCACCAAGGCGACAAGCTTCTCCCCTCCGCAAGGAGGCATCCCCTGGGCTACGCACCGTGGCATATTAGGAATCAAAGTCCATTTGCCAGTTACGCTTTTCCGTGCGGGGACACCAATGCATCATCGGGATTGTGCCTTAGCCAACGGATATCCATCAGCCGGCGCTCGCCACCAAGGCGACGAGCTTACCTCTCAGCAAGGAGGCATCCCCCGAAAGGAACACCAATGCATCATTGAGGTTGTTTTTCGAAGGGACAGTGCCATAGCCAACAGAGAACCGTCGACCGGCGCTCGCCACCAAGGCGACAAGCTTCTCCCTCCGCAAGGAGGCATCCCCTAGGCTACGCACCGTGGCATTAGGAATCATAGACCATTAGCCAGTTACGCTTTTCCGTGCGGGGACACCAATGCATCACCGGGATGGTGCCATAGCCAACGGAGAACCATCAGCCGGCGCTCGCTACCTTGGCAACAAGCAGACACCTCAACAAGGAGGCATCCTCGGGGCTATGCACCCTGGCATGAGCCATCAAAGACCATTTGCCGGGTACATTTTGCCGTGCGGGGATGCCATGCATCATCGGGTAGGTGCCATAGCCAACAGAGATCCTTTGGCCGGCGCTCGTCACCTAGGCGACGAGTTTACCTCTCAGCAAGGAGGCATCCCCCAATGGGAACACCAATGCATCATGGAGGTTGTGAGCCTACAAGCATTACCGACGGGACGTGAAAGCACAAGCATTTGAGACCAAACTGCCATGGAAATCTCGTTGCTGCCCGATAGAGTCGTGCTTTGCTTTGCCTTGCCCTTTATTGTATATGGTTACCAACGGGTCATCTTTTCACGGGTTTCCGAGGCCAAACGGCCAACAATTGCCCGACAGGGTGTTCCCTTGCCCGATAGAGTCATGCTTTGCCTAGCTGCCCGATAGAGTCGTGCTTTGCTTTGCCTTGCCCTTTATTGGACATGGTTACCAACGGGACATCTTTTCACGGGTTTCCGAGGCCAAACGGCCAACAATTGCCCGACAGGGTGTTTCCTTGCCCGATAGAGTCATGCTTTGCCTAGCTGGGCCGGAAAGAAAAACATTTCGTCTCAGGGGCATTTCGGTCTTTCTTCCGAGCATTACCGACGGGATGTGTTTCCAGGGGTATTCGAAGCCAAACAGCCAAGAATTGCCCGATAGAGTCTTGCTTTGCCCGATAGGGCCGTGCTTTGCCTTGCGGGACGGCTTACAATAGCATTTCGTTTCAGGGGCATTTCGGTCTTTTTTCCGAGCATTACCGACGGGCCGTGTTTCAACGAGCAACCAAAGCCAAAAGGCCAAGAATTGCCCGAGGGGTCTCGATAGCAACGTGCCTTGACACCCGGCGTCGGGTGGCCAAGGCTTCCCCATGGGAGGGAGACCACCCCCCCCTATAGTAGCAAAATTAGCCTTTTCCCTTGTGGCAGGAAGGAACATGGGTAGTGTCCGAGCTGTCATAATGGGCTTTTTTTCCTTCCTCACAACTTTTTTTCATAAACTTTGAATTGGAACATCTTCACAAAAATATAGAGCAACTCCACAAAAAAATTCAGAATTTTTTGCCAAAAGAATAATTTTATATTAATTAAACAAAAAATAAATAGATAAATATTATAAAAAATACCAAAAAATACAAAAAAGGTGTGGAAAAATCACGAAAAATTATAAACAAGCTACACAATAATTATGTAACTAAATTGGGTTGAAAAATGAGGCATCTACAATACAAAATGTTTAAACTAGGACTTAAAAACGCGTAAAAATAAAAATAAAAAAAGATAGAAAACTAACTTTGCGAAAATCCCACAAGATGGTGACTATACAAGTGTTTTTGGAGAGTTTTGCCAAGATCATATTGATGCTTGCATTGATTTGCCCGGTGACAAGCTACTTTTTAGCCGGTACTAAGCAAAGTTTTAGCCGTTACCCAGCAACTTGGTGGCCAAGCCATGTTTCTTCATGTTGGGCCTTGGCACCAACCCTTGTTATGGCTTTGCCACGAGCCTTGCCTTGGCCACCCCTTGTTTTGGCATGCCGTGAGTAATGCCTTGGCCACCCTTGGTCTTGGCATGCCGTGAGCAATGCATTGCCTTGCCCGGTGACAAGCAATCGGCTTGCCATGCCTTGGCCGCACTTGGTCTTGGCATGCCATGAGCAATGCCTTGCCTAGCCGGGTGACAAGCTATAGGCTTGCCGTGCCTTGGCTAGAGCAGCTTGGTTGATACCCAGCGTTACCCGACAGCTTGGTTGCCGATGCCCAGAAACTTTAGCCGATACCCAGCGTTACCCGACAGCTTGGTTGCCGATGCCCAGCCAACTTTTTAGCCGTTGGCTAGGGCAACCAATTGCTTTTGCCCACCCTTGGCTTTGCCCGGTGAGCCAGCTTGGCACGCCTTGGCTAGGGCAGCCAATTGCTTTTGCCCACCCTTGGCTTTGCCCAGTGAGCCAACTTGCAACGCCTTGGCTAGAGCAGCAAATTGTTTTTGCCCACCCTTGGCTTTGCCGGGTGACGAGCTTGCCACGCCTTGGCTAGGGCGACCAATTGCTTTGCCCACCCCTGGCTTTGCCCGGTGAGCCAGCTTGCCACGCTTGGCTAGGGCAACCAATTGCTTTTGCCCACCCGTGGCTTTGCCCGGTGAGCCAACTTTT
>JAKSEO010000022.1:0-75631 GCA_025413875.1 Rhododendron molle | reverse complement strand
TCGACTCAAGGAACATCACGAATTATCCAGGTATCAATCTTCAGGTTCTGATGCATGTGGTAACCCTCAATCCCTTAATGTCAATTTCAAAATTCCTTCTGGGTCAGAAATTGGTCAAAGGGAATTCATCAGTCTAAAATCTAATTCGGAAGCTGGGATTTTCCCAAACCCCATCGAACCCCGTACCAATCGATTCCATAATCCTATTCGCCCCCAAGGTAATTCAAAGAACTGGGCTTCCCTCTTCGCAGCCCAAGGTCCTTCTAAAATGATGAAGTTGGATCACTATCCTCAGCTTCAACAAGGTAAGCGTGCCGTGGTGGAGTTAGTGGATTCGGACATAGATGAAGACAGGTGGAATCACTGCCTTGTTGGCCATTTCCTTGATGGCAAGATGGAACTACCTTTACTCAAGGCAACAGCCCGGACTGTGTGGAAGGATGATCTTATATCAGTTAAGGAAATTGGCTCGAGATTCTTATTTGAGTTCAAGGATGAGGCTGCTAAGCTGAAAGCGTTAGAGAATGGTCCCCATTTCTTTTCAAGGAGATTTCTTGTGTTACAAAATTGGAAAAGGATGTTGATTCCAACCAAGGACCAACCGTCTAAAATTCCTGCTTGGATCAAGATTTTGAAACTTCCATTAGAGTTTTGGACAGCAGAGTGTTTTAGCAAGATAGCTAGTACAATTGGCAAACCTCTTCACGTGGATCAAGCAACAGCAAAAAAGCTTCGGCTGGATTATGCTCGTATTTGTGTGGAAATTGATGCGGGAACTGATCTGCCAGATGACGTCCAAATAACCATCAATGGGGAGGCAGTTATAGTAGCTTTACAATATCAATGGCTACCCCCAATATGTTCAGATTGCAAGGTATTTGGACATCCTACGTGTACTAAGCAATTGGGTACTAAAGTCCCAAACCAAAAGGATACATGGCAAGTGGTTAGTAAAGGTAAGGGTACACAGGATTCCAATTCTGCTGCTTTGGTATCAGGTGAATCCTCTACCTCTTCCCTTCCACAACAACCGGCAGCTCAAGAATGGACTAGAGTAGGTAATGGTAAACAACAGGTTGGCTGTGACCAATCTGATACGGAGCAGCTGAACTGTCCTGTAACTGTCCATGCATCAATTGTCCCTCAACAATCAAACAATCCAATTGTAACCCCTGTTTCTGAGGAAGGTATTACTGATTCTGAGGAGGAGTTAATTGAGGTTCTAGAAGGAGTAGTAAGTTCCAGACAAAGGGTAGAGCCAATAGCCTCTCAAGAGGTTGGTTCCACATGTTTACACAGTGAAACAAGTCTACATGATTCTAAGGCTGAGAAAGAGACCAGTGTTGACAGTAAGATCAGTTCTCATGACCAGAAGCTGGATGGTAATGGAAAAGATAAACCTCCTGACTACACCATACCTAATGTCAAGCTTCAGCAGGGAGGATCATCCGAGGCTGGTCATAATGGCAAACAAAGGAGTCAATCCAAAGGCTCCCATAAAAAAAGGAAGTAACTCAACTTTCCTCATTTTTGCCCACAATTATCTAAATAATGCTCAACTTGTGCATCACTCTTACACTCATTAGTTGTAGCTCATTGTGGTAGTTTTGTGTAGAACTTTATGGATAGCACACCTATTACTTTTGGTTTTTGGAATTTAAGGGGTCTTAATGATCCTATCAAACAAAGGGAGGCTAAAACTTGGGTTTTTAAGAATAAGTTATCTCTAGTGGGACTCATTGAACATAAACTCAAAGAACCCAAAGTTTCTAGAATTGTCAATACTATGCTCCCTCATTGGAGTTTTGTTAGCAATCACTCCAGTTCTACTATGGGGAGACTCTTGATTTGTTGGAATCCTATGGTTTTCCAAGTTCAGGTCCTGTGCCAGTCCAGTCAGTATATCCATTGTAAAGTGACCACTTGTGATGGCCATTACTCTTTTGATGCCACATTTATTTATGGGGCTAATTGTTACCTTGAGAGACAACAGCTTTGGGCTGAGCTTCAACAGCTCTGTGTTGTTACCCCTTGGGTAGTTTTAGGTGATTTCAATGCCATAAAATCCCCTACTGAAAAAGTAGGTGGGGATAGGAATTGGGTGCCTTGGATGGAGGAGTTTAATGCCTGTCTCCATTCAACAGAATTAGTTGATCTTAGGTACTCCGGTTGTCACTACACCTGGTCCAATAAACAACTGGGAGATGCCCACATTAGCACTAAGATTGATCGGGTCTTAGTCAATGAAAGTTGGATCAAAGATTTCTGTTGGTCCTGTGCTCATTTTCTTAACCCTGGAGTATCTGATCACTCACCTGCACTTGTGTATTTGACAGCTATTACTCCATCTAGGAAAAGGCCTTTTAGGTTCTTTAATTTTTTGGCGGACCACCCTAAATTCCTTGAAACTGTCCCGCAAGTCTGGAGGAAGGTAATATTGGGTAATCCAATGTACTGTGTCTGTGAGAAACTGAAACATTTACAGGAGGGCCTTAAGCAGTTGAACACTAATGAGTTTAATGATTTGTCAGCTAGGGTGGCCTCTCTTAAACAACAATTGGACGCCATCCAAAGAGAGCTTGGTTCTCACCCCAATGATCCCTCTAAACAGGCCACTGAAAGAGAGCTGTGTAAACAGTATCTTATTTTTGCTCGGGCAGAAGAAAGTTTGGCCAAACAAAAATCAAGAATTCAGTGGTTAAAATTGGGGGATCAATGTACTTCCTTTTTCTTCAAAACTATTAGTAACTCCAGGAACAGGAACAGAATTTCTAGCTTGGTCCTAGAGGATGGCTCTGTCACACAAGACATTGAGGTGGTGAAGCAATCCTTCATCAATTATTACACTAACTTGTTGGGTACCAAACATTTGTCCAATTACTCAGGATCTTCCAGAGTTGACCAACTTATTGCTAGGAGACTTTCACCTTCTCAAAGTTTAGATATGGTGGTTGAAATTACTGATAAGGAGATCAAGGATACTTTCTGGTCTCTTAACCCTCAAAAAGCACCTGGTCCTGATGGCTATAATGCAGCCTTCTTCCAGAAGGCATGGCCTGTGATTGGTCATGAAGTGACCTCAGCTGTTAAGCTCTTCTTTAGGTCGGGTCAACTTCTGAAGAAGGCTAATGCTACTTCAGTGGCTTTGGTGCCTAAAATCCCCAATCCCTCCAAGGTTGGGGATTACAGACCAATCTCTTGCTGCAATGTAAAATACAAGTGTATTGCTAAGCTCCTGGCCAATAAAATCAAACCTGTCCTACCATATCTTATTGATCCATCGCAATCAGGTTTTGTACAAGGTAGGAGGATTGCAGATAACATTTTCCTTACTCAGGAATTAATGAGGGGTTACCACAAACATTCCCCTTCCCCTAGATGTGCCATGAAAGTGGATATCATGAAGGCTTATGACAATGTCAGATGGGACTTCCTCTGGGATGTTCTAGCCTCCATGAATTTCCATCCTAAGATGATTCAATGGTTGAAAGCATGTGTTTCCACAGCAAATTACTCCTTGTGCTTCAACGGGGAAGCCATAGGATACATTCCTGGACAAAAAGGTTTAAGACAAGGCGATCCCTTGTCTTCATACTTGTTTGTGATCGTCATGGAAGTTTTGACCTGCATTCTTAGGGAGAAGTCTCTTCTCCCTGATTTTAAGTTCCATTGGAGATGTGGTTCCAGCAAGCTTGTCAATCTATGCTTTGCAGATGATCTTATGATCTTTTGCAAAGGTGAAGTTAGCTCTATTAATCACATTTAACAATCCTTGACTGAGTTTGAGGCCTTGTCTGGACTTTCTCCGAGCCCTACTAAGAGCGACATCTTCTTTTCTGGTGTCAATCCTGCCATCAAATCTTCCATTCTCAATATTTTGGGGTTTCGGGAATGGTCTTTACCTGTTAGGTATTTGGGGGTTCCCCTTCTATCCACCAAACTCAAACACTCGGATTGTAAAAACATGGTGGATAGGATTGTATCCAAAACCAAATCCTGGACTCATAGGTACTTGTCTTATGCTGGTAGGATACAATTAATAAAGTCCATACTTTTCTCAATGCAAACTTATTGGTCATCTCTTTTTATTATCCCTAAGAAGATAATTAAGGAGATTGAATCAATCCTTAGAGCATTTTTCTGGTCTGGTCCTGATCTTAGGAGGACTGGTGCCAAAGTCTCATGGGAACACCTTTGCTCCCCTGTCGAGGAAGGTGGCTTGGGTTTTAAATCGTTGGAGATCTGGAATAAGTCTGCTGTGGCCAAAAACATTTGGTTCCTTGTCTCGGGGGGAGAACAATCTATGTGGTGCCAATGGGTCAAATCGTACTTACTTAAGGGTAAGAGTTTTTGGAGTGTTAAGATTCCCAGTGATCCCTCTTGGGTATGGAGAAAGCTTCTTAATCTTAGACCTCTCATTCAGCCTCATATAAAATACAAAATTGGTGATGGCCAATTAACTTCTTTATGGTTTGACAATTGGCATCCCCTAAGACCCCTTTTGCCTAGGTTTGGTCCTAGAATTATTTATGATTCTGGACTTCCTAAGGATGTCACGGTGCAGTCTATTATTAGGAACAACCAGTGGGCTTTCCCAATTACTCAATCTCCCGATCTTAATGAGGTAAGATCTGATCTTCAGGGTGTCCCCATTAACAATGCCATTGGGGATAGCTGTTCCTGGACTCTCAATCCTTCTGGAAAATTTACCATTTCCTCTCTTTGGGATCACATAAGAACACACTTCCCTGTTATCACTTGGCATAAAGTGGTATGGTTTTCAGGTCACATCCCTAGGTGCAGTGTGATCTCTTGGATGGCCATTCTTAATAAGTTATCTACTGAGGATAGATTAGTCATGTTTGGTATGAAATCTTCCTCTATTTGTAGTTTGTGTATGGGTGTCGAATCCCATACCCATCTATTTTTTGACTGCCCTGTGGCTACTCAGATTAGGGGCATTTTGTCCCCTAAGACCCCGCATATGGTTGGCATGCTTACTTGGCATCAGTGGGTAAGTACACTATCCACCTTAAAAGGTAAATCTTTGGCTATCACAATCGCTAAGCTTGTATTCACAGTCTATGTGCACCAATTGTGGCTTGAAAGGAATCATAGAAAGCTTCAGAATCTTAGTTGCCCTCCGGGAGTGGTTGCTAACAAAATCTCAAATGAAGTTAGATGTAGGTTGTTGTCCCTCTCCTTCAAGGGGCCATCTCATTTACTTTCTATGTGGAACATTCATGTTTGATCTAAATCTACTTGTGAGATACTTTGAAGGGAGCTGTTACTTATCTGTTTTCATTTGCAGGTCACAGTTCAAGGGGAGTGCTTTCAAAGTCTCCCCTTTCACATTGCCATTCAGTCCGGTTACATTCAGAGTCAAACTTTCAGAGCAGATACACGCACAGGTTGTTCAAGGGAGCAGCTGCAACTGCTAGATTATTCAGATCCACATATTGGGCTTCTAATACTTCTACGTATCCAGGTAGTTACCTTAATACCTGTTAACTATCTTGGTACTTGACAATCTTGAGTGTTCTTACTATATTGTGTGATAACCTAGTGAGATGTGTGCTAGATCCCCATCTTCCCTTGAGAGAGGAGGTAATAAGTAGTGGGGGAATCATGTGAGGATCAGTGGAGGGAGAAAGGTGGTTCCCTTATTCTTGGTATTGACATGAGGGTGGGAGTGGTGAGGTTCCGAGGGAGTAGAAGTGTGAGCACTATACAGTCCTAGGATTTCATTCATTCATTCTCTGTTTGATATTTGGGCATGCTCTGCTAGCTATGTGTCCCCACAGAAAAGCAAACAACTGGTAGCTGTATCTATCACAAGAGCTGTTTCTGCTCTGTTTTTCTCTGTCAGGAGCCGTTCTCTGTTTATCCATTGTTTACTTTTCTACTTTCTGTTTTGCTGCTTGCTTTACTGCTAATGTTATCATTGTGTAACAACCTTCTAGCAGATATGTATATGGTTTTGATCTATCCTTCTAGCAGATATGTATATGGTTTTGCCTGACTAGCACCTCAATGTGGCTTGAACTGTACTGCTGCTGATTTGTTGCTGCTGCAACTGCTACCATGTTGTTCTATTAGCCTAACCAACAGGGGCTGTCGTTGGGATCTCCCTTCGCAGAGGGGGACGTCCTCTGCATGTACAGAAAATAGACCTAGCTAGTTACTTTTGGTAATCTGTTGCTATAGATATAGAGCAGTTCTATTTGTTGTTGAGCCTAACTGCTAGCTGCAATGCAGCTCGCTGGTAGTTCTTACTTTGTAATTACAAAATTGCTATCTCAATTTGGCCTATCCTTGGGGGATGTCCCTTGGAGCTGCTGCTCCTGTTCTGTTCTGCCATGTTTACTGCTGCTGATCTAGGGTATCTGCCATGTTTGCTGTTGCTGTTATGGCTGTCCAGATTAGTGTAGTCTGCTGTTTTGGTGTCTGAGCTGCTACTGCTCCTGTTCTGTTCTGTTTTGCCAAGGAAGGAGGGCTGAAGTCTTCCTCATTAGTTGCTCATCTAGTCAGGAGGGCTGTTATGTTGAAGGAGGGCTGAAGGAGGGCTGTTATGTTGCCAAGGTTTCGGGCTGTTAAGTTGTACTGTGATACCAGCTGCTCTTCTACTGAGTTCTGCTATTGTACCAAAGTTGGTGATCCGAATGATGTTATATCTTTTGTAGATGGCTAGGAAACAAATGTATCTCTTGATGTTATTTGTTTTGTCTCCATCTTTTAGCTTTGTCTTTCATGTAGCCACTTGGCTCGTTCGCTAATTTTTCAATCTTTTCTTTTCCTTTTCTTTTTTGTTTTCCTCCTGGGGTATGCCCCTTGTAGGCTGTACATTTGGTTATTCTCTTTTTATTTCAAGCTATTTTACCCAAAAAAAAAAAAATCAAAATTCCGAGTAGATGGAAAGACTTTTGATAACTATGTGATAAGAACTGTAAAAGTGTTTTTACCCAAAAAACTGTAAAAGTGTGGATTCGGTGTTGTCACGGTTTAATATGAATCATGGTTTACGTACTAGATCCGAGAAGTATTTTTTGCCTCGAGTTGATGATACCTCGATAATTTTTGCCCTTATTGAAAGTCTTTATCAATGTTATAGATTCACAAATTCGCGAGTTTTGTTTTGTGGAGAAGGAAATATAGGGGTTCTTACTTCCTTGTAGTGTATAACTAGTGATTACTCAAGAAAAACACGACAGTTTGTAGGTGTTTAGACTACTAGTCAGGTGAAGAACGAATAGTGATAAACACATCGGTTAGTGGGTTTTAGACTGCTAGTTGTGTGAAAGGAAAATCGTAATTCCAAGTAGATGCAAACACCATTGATTACTATGTGATAAGAACTTTGAAAATGCGGATTCGGTGTTGTCACTGTTTAATATGAATCATGGTTTATGTACTAAATCCGAGAAGTTGTTGCCTCGAGTTGATGATACCTCAATAATTTTGCCCTTATTGAAAGAGTTTATCAATGTTATAGATTCACAAATTCGCGAGTTTTGCTTCGTGGTGAAGGAAATAAAGCGGTTTTTACTTACTTGTAGTGTATTACTAGTGATTACTCGAGAAAAACACATGACAGTTAGTAGGTGTTTAGACTACTAGTCATGTAAAGCACAAATAGTGATAAACACATGATGGTTAGTAGGTGTTTAAACTACTAGTCTTGTGAAGAAAAAATAGCAATAAACACTTGATGGGTAGATAGTATTTTGACAACTAGTCATGCGAAATGAAAATTGTGATTCCAAATAAATGCAAAGACTATTGATTACTGTTTGAGATGAACTTTAAAAGTGTGGATTCGATGTTATCAAGGTTTAATATGAATCATGGTTTATGTACTGCATCAGAGAAGTACTTGTTTCCTCGAGAGTATGATACCTCGATCAATTTTGCCCTTATTGAAAAAGTTTATCAATGTTATAGGTTCAAAAATTTGCGTGTTGCCTCGAGGAGGTGGAAATAAAGCTCTTCTTATTTCCTTGTAGTGTATTACTAGTGACTACTCGAGAAAAACACAAGACGTTGAGTTGGTGTTTAGACTTCTAGTCATGTGAAAAACAAATGGTGAGAAACACGTGATGCTCTGTCGTTGTTTATACTTGTAGTCATGTGAAGAAAAAATAGCGATAAACACATGACAGTTAGTAGGTGTTTAAACTATTAGTCATGTGTAAAAGAAATCTTGACAAACTCGATGGGTAGTTGGTGTTTAGACTACTAGTGATGTGAAGATTGAATAGAGATAAACATATGTCGGTTAGTAGGTGGTTAGATTACTAATAATGTGAAAGGAAAATCGAAAATCCGAGTAGATGCAAAGACTTTTGAAAACTATGTGATAAGAACTGTAAAAGTGCGGATTCGGTGTTGTCACAGTTTAATATGAATCATGGTTTGCGTACTAGATCCGAGAAGTACTTGTTGCCTCGAGTTGATGACACCTCTATAAATTTTGCCCTTATTGAATGAGTTTGTCAATGTTACGGATTCACAAATTCGCTAGTTTTGCTTCGTTGTGAAGTAAATAAAGCGGTTCTTACTTCCTTGTAGTGTATTACTAGTGAGTACTCGAGAGAAACACTTGGCGGTTAGTAGGTGTTTAAACTACTAGTCATGTAAAGAACAAATAGTGATAAACACATGATGGTTAGTAATTGTTTAGACTACTAGTCATGTGAAGAAAAAATAGCAATAAACACTTGACGGTTAGTTGGTATTTAGACTACTAGTCATGCGAAATAAAAATTGTGATTCAAAATAGATGCAAAAACTATTGGTTACTATTTGAGATAAACTTTAAAAGTGTGGATTCGATGTTATCAAGGTTTAATATGAATCTTGGTTTATGAACTAGATCAGAGACGTACTTGTTTCCTCGAATTGATGATACCTCGATCGATTTTGTCCTTTTTGAAAAAGTTTTATCAATGTTATAGATTCACAAGTTCGCGTGTTGCTTCGGGGAGATGGAAATAATGCGGTTCTTATTTCCTTTTAGTGTATTACTAGTGGCTACTCGAGAAAAACAAAAGACGGTGCGTGGGTGTTTAGACTACTAGTCATGTGACAAACACATCGTGAGAAACATGTGATGCTCAGTTGCTGTTTAGACTACTAGTTATGTGAAAAACGAATATTGAAAAACACTTGATGGTTAGGAGGTGTTTAGACTACTAGTCATGTGAAGAACGAATAGCGATAAACACGTCGGTTAATAGGTGGATGGACTACTAGTCATGTGAAAGTAAAATCGTAGGTGGATGGACTACTAGTCATGTGAAAGGAAAATCGTAATTCCGAGTAGATGCAAAGACTATTGATAACTATGTAATAAGAACTATAAAAGTGCAGATTCGGTGTTGTCACGGTTTAATAGTAGTCGTGGTTTACTTACTAGATCCAAGAAGTGCTTGTTGCCTCGAGTTGATGATACCTCGATAAATTTTGCCCTTATTGAAAGTCTTTATCAATGTTATTGATTCACAAATTTGCGAGTTTTTCCTTGTGGAGAAGGAAATAAAGTGGTTTTTTTTTTTTGGGTAAATCAGCTATAAAGTGGTTTTTTACTTACTTATAGTGTATTACTAGTGATTACTCAAGAAAAACACATGACGGTTATTAGGTATTTAGCCTACTAGTCATGTGAAATGAAAATTGTGATTCCAAATAGATGAAAAGACTATTGATTACTATGTGATCTGAACTTTAAGACTGTGGATTAAGAGTTATCACGGTTTAATATAAATGATGATTTATGTACTAGATCCAAGACGTACTGGTTTCCTGGAGTTGGTGATACCACGATCAATTTTGCCCATTGAAAGAGTTTATAAAAGAATCAGATTTACAAATTCGCGTGTTTCTTCGGGGAGATGGAAATGAAGCGGTTCTTATTTCCTTATAGTGTATTACTAGTGACTACTCGAGAAAAACTCAAGACGTTGAGTAGGTGTTTAGACTACTTGTCATGTCAAGAACAAATCGTGACAAACACGAGGTGGTTAGTAGGTGTTTAGACTACTAGTCATGTGAAGAACGAATATCGATAAACACACGTCGGTTAGTAGGTGTTTAGATTACTAGTCATGTGAAAGGAAAATCGTAATTCCGAGTTGATGTAAAGACTATCGATTACTGTGTGATAAGAACTTTAAAAGTGTGGCTTCGGTGTTGTCACGATTTAATATGAATCAGGGTTTATGTACTAGATCCGAGAAGTACTTGTTGCCTCGGGTTGATGATACCTTGATAAATTTTTCTCTTACTTTAGAGTTAACCAATGTTATAGATTCATAAATTCATGAGTTTTGCTTTGTGGAGAAGGAAATAAAGCGGGTCTTACTTCCTTGAAGTGTATTACTAGTGATTACTTGAGAAAAACACCTGATGGTTAATACGTGTTTAGACTACTAGTCAGGTAAAGAACAAATAGTGATAAATACATGATGGTTAAAAGGTGTTTAGACTATTAGTCATGTGGAAAAAAATAGCAATAAACACTTGACGGTTAGTAGGTATTTAGACTAGTAGTCATGCGAAAGGAAAATTGTGATTCCAAATAGATGCAAAGACTGGTTATTACTATGTGATATGAACTTTAAAAGTGTGGATTCGGTGTTATTACGGTTTAATATGAATCATGGTTTTTGTGCTAGATCTGAGACGTACTTGTTTCCTCGAGTTGATGATACCTCGATCAATTTTGTCCTTATTGCTTTGAGAGATGGAAATAAAGCGGTTCTTATTTCCTTGTAATGAATTACTAGTGACGGCTCAAGAAAAACACAAGACGGTGAGTTGGTGATTGGACTACTAGTCATATGAAGAACAAATCGAGACAAAGACGTGATGCTTAGTTGGTGTTGGACTACTTGTCATGTGAAGAAAAAAATAGAGATAAAAACATGACGGTTAGTAGGTGTTTTGACTACTAGTCCTGTGAAGAACAAATCATGACAAACACGTGATGGTTAGTAGGTGTTTAGACTACTAGTCATGTGAAGAATGAATAGCGATAAACACACGTCGGTTAGTAGGTGTTTAGACTAAGAGTCATGTGAAAGGAAAATCGTAATTCCGAGTAGATGTAGAAGACTATTGATTACTATGAGATAAGAACTTTAAATGTGTGGATTCGGTGTTGTCCCGGTTTAATATGAATCATGGTTTATGTACTACTTTCGTGAAGTACCGGTTACCTCGAGTTCATGATACCTCGATAAATTTTGCATTTATTGAAAGAGTTTATCAATGTTATGGATTCAAGAATTCGCGTGGTGCTTTGTGGAGAAGGAAATAATGCGGTTCTTACTTCATTGTAGTGTATTTACTAGTGACTACTCGAGAAAAACACATGACGGTTAGTAGGTGTTTAGACTACGAGTCATTTGAAGAACGAATAGCGATAAAAACATGTCGTTTAGTAGGTGTTTAGACTCCTAGTCAAGTGAAAGAAAAATCGTAACTCCGAGTAGATACAAAGACGATTGGTTACTTTGTGATAAGAACTTTAACAGTGTGAAGAGCGAATTGTGTTGTCACGGTTTAATAGGAATCATGGTTTATATACTAGATCCGAGAAGTACTTGTAGCCTCAGGTTGATGATACCTCGATAAATTTTGCATTAATTGAAAGAGTTTGTCAATGTTATAGATTCACAAATTCGCGTGTTGTTTCGGGGAGAAGGAAATAAAGTGGTTCTTATTTCCTTGTAGTGTATTATTAGTAACTAATCGAGAAAAACACATGACGGTTAGTAGGTGTTTAGACTACTTGTCATGTGAAAAATGAATAGCGATAAACACATGTCGGTCAGTAGGTGTTTAGACTACTAGTCATGTGAAAGAAAAATCGTAATTCCGAGTAGATGCAAAGATTATTGATTATTATGTGATTAGAACTTTAAAAGTTTGTGTTGTCACGGTTTAATATGAATCATGGTTTATGTACTACATCCGAGAAGTACTTGTTGCCTCGAGTTGATGATAGCTCTATAAATTTTGCACTTATTGAAAGAGTTTATCGATGTTATAGATTCACAAATTCGCTTGTTGCTTCGTGGAGAAGGAAATAAGGCGATTCTTACTTCCTTTTAGTATATTACTAGTGACTACTCGAAAAAACACATGACGGTTATTAGGTGTTTAAACTACCTGTCATGTGAAAGAAAATCGTAATTCCATGTAGATGCAAAGATTATTGAATAACTAAGTGATATGAACTTTAAAAGTGGGGTTTCGGTGTTCTCACTCTTTAATATGAATCGTGGTTTACGTACTAGATCCGAGAACTACTTGTTGCCTCGAGTTGATGACACCTCGATAAATTTTATCCTTATTGAAAGAGTTTATCAATGTTATAGATTCACAAATTCGCGAGTTTTGCTTTATGGAGAAAGAAATAAAGCGGTTCTTACTTCCTTGAAGTGTATTACTAGTGATTATTCGAGAAAAACACATGACGCTTAGTAAGTGTTTAGACTACTAGTCATGTAAAGAACAAATAGTGATAAACACATGATAGTTAATAGGTGTTTAGACTACGAGTCATGTGAAGGAAAAATAGCAATAAACACTTGACGGTTAGTAGGTATTTAGACTAGTAGTCATGCGAAAGAAAATTGTGATTCCAAATAGATGCAAAGACTATTGATTACTGTGTGATATGAATTTTAAATGTGTGGATACGGTGTAATTACAGTTTAATATGAGTCATGGTTTATGTACTAGACCAGAGACGTACTTGTTTCCTCGAGTTGTTGATACATCGATCAATTTTTTTTTTTTGGGGTAATGCCCTAGGGCGGTTAGCTTGAAATATAAAAGAGGTTAACCGAATGTTTAGCATACAAGGGGCATACCCCAAGTGAGACAAAGCAAAAAAGGGAAATGAAAAAATATAAAGAGCGCCAAGTGGCTACATGGATTGCCTGTGTCCTTGCCCCCGTCGAACAAACTATCCCAAGGAATAGAAAGTTCAACGGGGAACCTGGACACGGGCATGGCAAAGGCAGTAAATACCCGACACCAACCGTCGGTATAGGGTACAATTAGAGGCCCTCGAAGTCCTTGCAATACATACTACGGAAAACATAAAAGAAAATGGCCAGTGCCCAACCCGCACTAATTAAACTAGGAAATAACAACATAGTAATGACCAAAGAGCAGCACAACCGAGCAAGCTAGTGCGTGCATAAATTGAAATTGGGCCCACTAAACCCCTTGAATACTTGGTAGTCCTCAAAACCGGATGAGCACATAGAGTCCAAAACCACCAACATAATTTGCCCAGGTACACCCTATAGGTCGTGAGGCTCACGCACCTGCATCCCCAAATGAGTTTTGACGTCTCTGCTCTGAGTGACTGATAGCAGCCTTGTTGCATGAATCCATTGCCGTCAGCAGTTCCACGACTCGGCGCCGGAGATCATGGCCGGCGAACAAAACTAATTATATGACAGCCATAGACGGAGATATGGTCCCAAGCCCAGATTGAGAGCACTGCTACGAGCTTGAAACAAGAAACCCATATGCAACGCTAGAACCGACACCGGGATTACCCCTCCCGCCGTGACACCAACGACACATAACGGAAGGGAACTAGGTTGTAGTAGATGAACAAGAACAAGCCTGACGGCAGCACCCATTCCCTAACGCGCATCCGCAAATCCATGGGCTGTATGATGAGATGGAAAAGGAATTGGACATCCTCGCCCAAAATGTGATGAATTTGATTGATGGACCGAAACACCATGGACACCAGAAAAACTGGGTAAATGGGGTTTGTAGGACCATGATGGTATCATTCCGAACCCACTTTGAGAAGTTTGATGATGGGTTAACAAAACCCATGGGGTTGTGATAGTTAGTCCGGACCAAAGATGGCCGGATATGGATTTGGGCGGTAGAGGAGAGCTCCTCTAGAGAGAGAAGCTCCCTTGCCCTTCACCTCGATCAATTATGTCCTTATTGAAAGAGTTTATCAATGTTATAGATTCAAAAATTCGCGTTTTGCTTCGGGGAGATGGAAATAAAGCGGTTCTTATTTCCTTGTAGTGTATTATTAGTGACTACTTTAGAAAAACACAAGATGATGAGTTGGTGTTTAGAATACAGGTCATGTGAAGAACAAATCGTGGCAAACACGTGATGCTCAGTAGGTGTTTGGGCTACCAGTCATGTGAAGGAAAAATAGCGATAAAAACGTGACGGGTAGTAGGTGTTTAGACTACTAGTCATGTGAAGAACAAACCGTGACAAACACGTGATGGTTAGTAGGTGTTTAGACCACTAGTCATGTGAAGAACGAATAGCGATAAACACACGTCGGTGAGTAGGTGTTTAGACAACTAGTCATGTGAAAGGAAAATCGTAATTTTGAGTAGACGCAAAGACTATTGAAAACTATGCGAATTCTGAGTGGATGCAAAGACTATTAAAAACTATGCGATAAGAACTTTAAAAGTGTGGATTTAGTGCTGTCCCGGTTTAATAAGAATCATGGTTTATTTACTAGATCCGAGAAGTACTTGTTGCCTCGAGTTAATGATACCTCGATAAATTTTACCCTTATTGAAAGAGTTTATCAATGTTATAGATTCACATATTTGCGAGCTTTGCCTCACGGAGAAGGAAATAAAGCGGTTCTTACTTCCTTGTTGTGTAGTACTAGTGATTACTCGAGAAAAACACGACGGTTAGTAGGAGTTTAGACTACTAGTCATGTAAAAAACAAGTAGTGATAAACACATGATGGTTAGTAGGTGTTAAAACTACAAGTCATGTGAAGAACAAATAGCAATAAACACTTGACGATTAGTAGGTATTTAGACTACTAGTCTTGCGAAATGAAGATAGTGATCCCAAATAGATGGAAAGACTATAGATTACTTTGTGATATGAACTTAAAGAGTGTGGATTCGGTTTTATCATGGTTTAATATAACGAGTGAGTTGCCAAGTACCCCCTAGGAGGGCAGTCTACCACAAGATGGAGTTGGAGCCTGGAGCCAAAGCCCCTTAACTTACTTAGACTGGGGCTGGGTTTTGGTACTTGTTTCCTCGATTTGATGATACCTCGATCAATTTTTCCCTTATTGAAAGAGTTTATCAATGTTATAAATTCACAAATTCGCGTGTTTCTTCGTTGAGATGGAAATAAAGCATTTCTTATTTCCTTGTTGTGTATTACTAGTGACTACTCGAGAGAAACTCAAGAAGGTGAGTAGTCATGTGAAGAAAAAATCGTGACAAACACGTGATGGCCAGTAGGTGTTTAGACTATTAGTCAGGTAAAGAAAAAATAGCGATAAACACATGACGGTTAGTAGGTGTTTAGACTTGTACTCATGCGAAGAACAAATCGTGACAAACACGTGATGGTTAGTAGGTGTTTAGACTACTAGTCATGTTAAGAACGAATAACAACAAACACATGACGTTTAGTAGGTGTTTAGGCTACTAGTCATATGAAAAGAAAATCATTATTCCAAGTAGATGCCACGACTATGGATTACTATGTGATAAAAACTTTAAAAGTGTGGATTCGGTGTTGTCACGGTTTAATATGATACATGGTTTATGTACTCGATCCGAGAAGTACTTGTTGCCTCGAGTTGATGATACCTCGATAAATTTTGCACTTATAGAAAAAGTTTATCAATGTTATAGATTCACAAATTCACATGTCACTTCGTGGAGAAGGAAATAAAGCAATATTTACTTCCTTGTAGTGTATTACTAGTGTCTACCCGAGAAAAACACATGACGGTTAGTAGGTGTTTAGACTACTAGTCATGTGAAGAATAAATAGTGATAAACACATGATGGTTAGTAGGTATTTAGACTACTAGTCATGTGAATAAAAAAAATTGCATAAACACTTGATGGTTATGAGGTATTTAGACTTGTAGTCAGTCGAAATGAAAATTGTGATTCTAAATAGATGCAAAGACTATTGATTACTATGTGATATGAACTTTAAAAGTGTGGATTTGGTGTTATCACTGTTTACTATGAATCATGGTTTATGTACTAGATCCGAGAAGAACTTTTTTTTTTTTGGGTAATTTAGCTTGAAATTAAAAAGGGTTAAGCGAATGTATAGTCTACAAGGGGCATACCCCAGGAGGAAAAGAAAAGGAAAAAAAACAAGATTGACAAAAGTACGGTAAACCATGCACAACCCGCATGGAGAGTAAGATAAAGTGTCATATGTGATACGAATGGATCTGAGTAGAACCATGTAATATAATGAAATGAAAGTGAAGTACTTCCTGGCACAACCTGCCAGGATAGGAAATATCGTAAATAGTTACGACCAGAGATGGCCACATGATAACCAACGCTGAGGAGAGCAGCTACAAAGTAATACGGCTTCTAGGTAGTCTGAACGGCTACTACAAAGGAACAAGGCATCAAGATGTTCGAACCAGAGTTGACGGCATCCGACAAGGCCCCCTGCTAAGAACCCTGCACACCACGCCCAATCCTTCCAGCCTAATAGTCCCTCATCCAAGCCTAAGGCTCGCCAAAACCGCCTACTGAAACCCACTACCCAGTATCCTCCTCCTCCAAGGTTGGGCTAAGAAAACCAAGAATCTTGTACTTCCATCGACCCCAAAGCTAGTATAATACCCACTCAACAGAGGTCAACTACTACAGAGAGACTTGGACCGAGAGAGGCTCGAACTGGAGATGTCGGCATCCGACAAGGCTACCCTGCTAAGTACCCTGCACACCACGCCCATTCCATCCAGACTACTACAACCTCGCCCAAATCCCCTAGGCTCGCTAACTACTGTAAGCGGAACTGAAAGAGGAACCACCAGAAGTGGCCACTCAAACCTCAAGAGGACCAAGCTGCTCCTTTCGATCAGTGCAAACCACCCATCTAATCGGCAACAGACTGCGAAGCTACCCCTTTCGATCAGTGAACAACCACCAATCTAATCACTGACTGCTCCGGCAGCTACCTCGCTCAATCAGAATCCATCCACTAATCTAATCAGAGCAGCCGTAGCTGCTGCTACTGCAAACTACCCCTTTCAATCAGAACAGACCTAATCTAATAAATGATAGCCACGACCACAAGAATACTACACTCAACCTCAGAGCTAAAAGCACAGGATCTAGGGATATGAAAAGGCTCGACCAACAGCCCGAACCCCCGATTTCAGTCCAACAGATGACCGCCTATCGGGGATCACTGATACTAACTGAAATGATCACAAATAAACAACGCAAGTCTCATAGTGGATACAGTGACTGCCCTTCGGGTAGGCAGGCTGTTAGCTAATCAGGGAAGTACCTCTAATGGCCGAAGAATCCCCCGATTTACACCAGTGTTACTTTGCAATCCATGCTTCTAGTCTGTGACCACTAGGTTGATTGGCCAAAACCCATGCTTCTATTTCTCGGAATAAATAATAAAATGGTAATTGCAAAACCACCAAAACTTAACCGGTTTTCAAAACCACCAAAGCTCCATTGTCGGAGTTACACGACAGCCATTCAACCAGATTTGTGAGGTAATTCCAGCAATTAAGACAATCTGTAAACTCTGTTGAGTAAAATTACCCTCTGCCGGCATCAATGGAAGACCCATTTTCTGGACCAGCTCTGAACCACAACCGCGCCATGGAAGAGCTGCGAGTTGAGCTTGAAGTAATTAGGTACGTAAGAAAACCACCTGTTGGAGCTAATACAAGATCTGAACGATGTGGCTCCACCATGTCCGGCGAGCCACGGCCGTCGGCCGAGTACCACAACCGAGCGGCTTTGGTCCAGATCCGTTGAGTAAGAGTACCCACCGCTGGCAGCAATGGATACACGAACAGAAAATATGGACAAATAGTGGACAAAATCTGCTTCAATCGTATCATTTTTGGGCTTCTGAAAACCAGCTGATTTGAAGAACAGATCTTGAACTGATGAGAGAACCAAACACCACAACCCTTCCGGTTCTGAACTGATTAGCACCAGAGGTGCCTGTGTGTAAAATCTCTGAGACAGAGCACGAGCAGAACTCGGCTCCGGTCTGGACTGTTGGGCACCCAGATGTGTGCCTGTTTGATGTTAAAACCGAACCAAAAAAGGCCAGAGAATAAGTGTGGGAGGCAATGGAGGAGAGCAGTCCCTAAGGAGGGTTGATCCCTTGCCGTCCCATAGCTTGAAATTACCACCTCTGTGAAGTTGAATGAGACCCACGGCTGGTGGTGAGTGTTGGACCGATTCTCCATGGCTGGACTGAAAATCGGCAGAAGAAAGGAACCTCTTGCCTATACTAATCAGTCCACGAGTGGCTGAAGAAAATAGGCAGAGGGAGAATAAGATCCACCGAAAAATCAGTGGGTTTAGCTTCAAAAATCTGATTTGGTAAAGGGGGAGTGCATTCTCTCTCTAGTTCAAGAGAGAGAAGCTCTCAACCCCCGCCGTATTCTTGTGTGCTAGTTGGATCCGAGAAGAACTTGTTGCCTTGAGATGATAATACCTCGATAAATTTTTCACATATTGAAAGAGATAGATTTTTCACTTATTGAAAGAGTTTATCAACAATAAAGATTCGCAAATTCGCATGTTGCTTTAGGAGATGAAAATAAAGCAGTTCTCATTTTCTTGTAACTAGTGACTACTTGAGAAAAACACAATACGGTGAGTAGGTGTTTAGAATACTAGTCAAGTGAAGAACAAATCATGACAAAAACGTGATGGTCAGTAGGTTTTTAGACTACTGGTCATGTGAAGAAAAAATATCTATAAACTCAAGACGGTTAGTAGGTGTTTAGACTACAAGTCATGTGAAGAACAAATCGTGACAAACACGTGATGGTTAGTAGGTGTTTAGAGTACTAGTCATGTGAAGAACGAACAGCGATAAACACATGTCGGTTAGTAGGTGTTTAGACTACTAGTCATGTGAAGAACAAATAGTGATAAACACATAATAGTTAGTAGGTGTTTAGACTACTAGTCATGTGAAGAAAAAATAGCAATAAACACTTGACAGTTAATTGGTATTTAAACTACTAGTCATGCAAAATGAAAATTGGGATTCCAATTACAAGCAAAGAGTATTGATTACTATGTGATATGAACTTTAAGAGTGTGGATTTGGTGTCATCACTGTTTAATATAAATCATGGTTTATGTACTAGATCCGAGACGTACTTGTTTCCTCGAGTTAATGATACCTCGATCAATTTTGCCCGTTTTGAAAGAGTTTATAATTGTTATAGAATCGCAAATTCGTGTGTTGCTCTAAGGAGGTGGAAATAAAGCGGTTCTTATTTCCTTGAAGTGTATTACTAATGACTACTCGAGAAAAACAAAAGACGGTGAGTTGGTGTGTAGACTACTAGTCATGTGGAGAACAAATCGTGATAAACACGCGATGGTCGGTAGGTGTTTAGACTACTAGTCATGTGAAGCAAAAATAGCGATAAACGCATGACGTTTAGTAGGTGTTTAAACGACTAGTCATGTGAAAAACAAATGGTGACAAACACGTTATGGTTAGTAGATGTTTAGACTACTAGTCACGTAAAGAACGAATAGTGATAAACAAATGTCGGTTAGTAGGTGTTTGGACTACTAGTCATGTGGAGAAAAAATAGCAATTAACTCTTGACGGTTAGTGTCACGCCCTCGATTTTCAACTAAATAAATAACCCTTTTCAATAAATAATCCCCGCTTAATATAGATAATACCCAAAAGAGAGTCCCCAAATGATCATTTACAAGCCAAGTCCCCAAGTTTAGATAATTACAACTGTGGCACCATGGCCCAAATTAGTTTAGATACGAGTACGAAAATGTTTAGAATATTACAAATTTCAATCAAAAGAGAATTTCAAAGTAATTGGTTACAAGACCATCCTTGACAAAATGTGATCTTTACAAAGATGATGAAATAAGTAATGATGTCAGCTTCCAAAAATCTTTCACCGTCAAGCGCACGATGTTTGCAATCTATTGCTCAGCATTGAACCTGAAAAGAAAGATTAGGTTGAGCTACACTAGGCTAGTAGAGAATTCTACACTCAAGCTATATGTAAATGCGATGAAACATGCAATGGAATGAATGATTTTCAATAAACGAACAAGAGATACAAGGGGACACCACAATGTACCGATGGACATTGATTATGGGATTCAATACGTCTTATAGATACCCCTAACCATTTATATTTCCATCCCTTGCGTTATAGTATGACACCACGGGGGTTATCGCATAAAAGGACTTACATTACGGGTCTTGAGAATCCCGTATGTCTCCCAGAGATCTCCAACATGAGTCCAAGTAGCTCATTCTCCACTGGCTCGTCAAATAGAAACTTAAGGAACTTTCCGGGTATTAGGCCCCCAAATACCCACACGAAACCCGTTACCACAAGTCACCATACACTACAATGATATCCTAAATTCTTAGTTCAATACAACCAACATTGCCCTTAGAGTCACCACGGCTTTCCCCGGGTCTTTTCCCTAAGTCGAACCGGAAGAGAGTCACCGTGGCTTTACCCAGGTCTATTCTCAAATTCGCAGAGCAGTTGGGTCACCGCGGCTTTACCCGAGTCTATTCCCTCTTTCACAACATAACAGGGTCACCACGGCTTTACCCGGGTCTATTCCCTCATTCAACATTCACTCATGATACGAACAAAATGGTACGATTTCATAATGACGTCATAATTCACATTGTACATTGATAAATATTTTAAATCCACGTTATTCCTTTAAGTCTATTTCGATGCTCTTCATCATGTACCGCACCCATAACAACTCCACGATGCACCACCGGCTAGGTTCTTAATGAGGATCTATAGAACTAGTACCAAAGGGAGTTTGAAAATTAACAAGACAATTAAGGAGAACACGGATTACTCTATTGTCGTTCGAACTATTTGGTAGACCCTCATCAACCAACCATGCACCCTACGATATACTTAACGGTCGACGATATTCAATAACGACTCCATAGTACGTTTCTCAATTCACCAATCATCCCGACATGTTATAGCGCTTAACAGGTCCATATCGATCATTGAGACATGCCACAACATCTACTTCAATCAACTAAAAGCATAAATAACGTACGAGTCCTAATCATTTAATTCTACACTTTTCTAAGTTATGGCAAGAGTCCAAGGAGATCGATTGGTCAAAGAATCTTTCAAGGTACGAACAATCACATTTAGAAGTAATTCAAAGGTGTTTAGAGAGTGCTAGAAGTGATCGGAGTTCAACAAGCATGAGAAGAGCAAAACGTGTCAAAGCTGTCCAGAAAACCAGGGGGTATCAATACCCCAAAAATGAGGTATCGACACCTGGACTGCTGCTGTTCAGACAAGGCTGGGGTATCAATACCCCCGTAGATTTTCAAAGAATTTTCAGACTTCAATGGCGAAATCCCAACAACAACAAGGAATCAAGGCACGATCCAAGCACACATTCAACTCATAAACACATAGCGAGAGTTAGAAATCCCTACCTCAAGCTTCCAAAGCCGAAACCCAAGATCCACAAGCGAGCCCTAGCTTTCCAAGCATCCCAAATCCTCCAAGAACGAGTTCTAGCATGAACCCACGCGATCAAAGGCTCGAATCACGCATAGGAGATGGATCGAAGGTCAGAATATGAAGGCGTTAAAGTAGATCGGTGGGTTTTGAGCTCAAAAGAGCAAAAGAGAGAGAGAGAGCCGATGGGAGAGAGGGAGAGGCGTGAGATAGAGAGAGAGAGATTTGATCTTTTTTATCTCCTACATACACACCCACCTATATATACTAGTATATTTACAAATTACACTTACACTCCCTCAAATAACAACCCTAACACATTAACCCCAAAATCAAATAAACTCAATAAATTTCCCATTTTTCTCAATTTTTAACATTTATAAAACTTTTAAATTATATTAAAAAAATATGGGTCCTTACAGTTAGTATGTATTTAGACTACTAGTCATGCGAAATGAAAATTGTGATTTCAAATAGATGCAAAGACTATTGATTACTATGTGATATGAACTTTAAAAGTTTGGATTCAGTGTTATCACGGTTTAATCTGAATCATTGTTTTTGTATTAGATTATGAGATGTACTTGTTTCCTCGAGTTGAAGATACCTCGTTCAATTTTGTCCTTATTGAAAGAGTTTATCAGTGTTATAGATTCAAAAATTCGAGTGTTCCTTCGGGGAGAAGGAAATAAAGCAGTTCTTATTTCCTTGTAGTGTATTACTAGTGACTACCGGAGAAAATCAAAATACGGTGAGTTGGTGTTTAGACTATTAGTCATGTAAAGAATGAATTGTGACAAACAAGTGATGCTCAGTAGGTGTTTAGACTACTAGTCATGTGTAGAAAAAATAGCGATAAACACATGACGGTTAGTAGGTGTTTAGACTACTAGTCATGTGAAGAACAAATCGTGACAAACACCTGATGGTTAATAGGTGTTTAGACTACTAGTCATGTGAAGACCGAATAACGATAAACACATGTCAGTTAGTAGGAATTTAGACTACTAGTCAAGTGAAAGGAAAATCGTAATTCTGAGTGGATTCAAAGAAAATTGATAACTATGCGACAAGAACTTTAAAAGTGTGGATTCGGTGTTATCACGGTTTAAATTGAATCATAGTTTACGTACTAGATCAGAGACGTACTTGTTTCCTCGAGTTGATGATACCTCGATAAATTTTGCCCTTACTGAAAGAGTTTATCAATGTTATAGAGTCACATTACTTTGTGGAGAGGGAAATAAAGCGGTTCTTAATGCCTTGTAGTGTATTAATAGTTATTACTCGAGAAAAACACACGACGGTTAGTAGGTTTTTTGACTACTAGTCATGTAAAGAACAAATAGTGATAAACATTTGATGGTTAGTAGGTGTTTAAACTACTAGTCATGTGAAGAAAAAATTGCAATAAACACTTGACGGTTAGTAGGTATTTAGGCTACTAGTCATGCGAAATAAAAATAGTGATTCCAAATAGATGCAAAGATTATTGATTACTATGTGATATGAACTTTAAGAGTGTGGATTCGGTGTTATTACGGTTTAATTTAAATCATGCTTTATGTACTAGATCCGAGATGTACTTGTTTCCTTAAGTTGATGCTACGTCGATCAATTTTGCCCTAATTGAAATAGTTTATCAGTGTTACGCGTGTTTCTTCGTGGAGATGGAAATAAAGCTTTTCTTATTTTCTTGTTGTGTATTACTACTGACTACTTGTGAAAACTCAAGACGGTGAGTAAGTGTTTAGACTACTAGTCATGTGAAGAAGAAATTGTGACAAACACGTGATGGTCAGTAGGTGTTTAGACTACTAGTCATTTGAATAAAAAATAGCGATAAACACATGACGGTTAGTAGATGTTTAGACTAGTACTCTTGTGAAGAACAAATCGTGACAAACTCGTGATGGTTAGTTGGTGTGTAACAACCCTAATTTTTACTAAATAAAAATTTTGTTGTTACTGTTTGAAAAATCTTAATTAGGTTTCAATCGTCGATCTTCCCGTCGTTTCTAGGATAAAGCCCTAAGATTCCACATCTCGGCTGGAAATCCTATCTAGTAACCCTAGCTAGCTTTTAACCGACGTTTCGACCGAGCAATCGTTTAACCTAATCACCGATCGTTCCTAAACCTCCGTGAACCTTATGAACCCTTGACTCGTGAACCTTTGGAAACCCTTGAGTTTGGTAACCCTAGATTAACCCTTGAACCGTTTGAACCTTTTTGCTATCGGCCATTGGACGATAACGTTTCCTTTATCCATTGGTTCGATGGGAAGTGCTTTTTGTTCAACCTCACCTCCAGAAGTATCTTCAATCCCTCCAATCGCTCCAAACCTATCCGAGGAGAAGAAGGACGAATCATCATGAGTTCCATGCCCAAATTCAGATCTAGCATATCCAATATGTGCAAGGAATTTCTTGAACGAGGGGCGTCCCACAAGAAAAGAGCAGTTGGTGTGCCACCAATTGTCAAACTTATGAGTGGTATGCACCGTGGGTTCTTGGAAGTCTTGAGCTATTGTTCGTCTTATCAAATCCCTGGATTTGGTGAACCATGTTTTGAAATGCTCAATGGAGATGCTTGAGCGTTCAGACATGGAGATGTTGAGAAAACCACAGTAAGGGACAGGTATGCCTTGAACCAAACCAAGCTGTCTAGCAAATTGAGCAGGGCAGTACACTTCTGCATGTGCCACTGATCTGGCAATGTTTGATGAAGATATGAAAATCTCTTTGCCTGTGAGTATGTTACTCCATGCTTGAAGGGCTCGAGAGGATTTCCCTTGTTTGTCCGATAAGATGTCAAACAGCCATGATGGTCCAATTGGAGCTCGAAATGGGCTGTACCATTCTCTGTCTGAGGCAAGCCCAGAAAAGAAGCAGAGATAATATACCAAAGTGTGGGTGTCACTAGCCTCTGGCTGAACGTAGTTGTCACCATGGACATTGGGTGCTTCTGGGACGTCAGCTCATGGGCTCTTTGAAGGGACCCAGCTCGGGAAAATAGGCATGAAGCCATAACTGTATGAACCATTGAGGGCCACCTTGAGAGTAGTTTGGACCCTTTTGGTGGTAGTCAGAGCCAGCTTTATATACGTGGCCAAGGAAATAGGAAGCAAAATCGAATTCCTCACCCTTGGACAGTGCTAAGGCCAATGGTATGAACTCACTCATCACTCTCTTGCCAGAGTGACAAAGGATGTGTTTACAGAGAGTGTAGAGTATGTAAGCGAAATACTCTGTCTCGGACACCTCTCCTCTCAACTTCCCTTCTCTGGAATAGAATTGGGAAAAGGCCCCGTTGGAAGCATTTAAACGGGTGAAATCCTCAGGAGGGTTATATTCTTTAGTAGGGTCAAATTGAGAGCCATAAGGATGAAGTCCCAGCATTTGAGATACATCTAAAACTGTGGGTGCCATCATGCCACAGTTGAATCTAAAGAAATTGAAGGAGGAGTCCCAAAAGGCTAGGGCAGCCTGGATTAGAGATGGATTCTAGGGAATCCCCCTTCGAAGAAGAACGATAATATTCTTCAGACCCACTCTTTCAAGATCATCTGACTTTGCTGCCAGCACTCGAGTAGTCCCGATTTTCCAATCTCTATCTAGGGTTAGCCAGCAGGGGAATGATCTCTTTGGGACATTGTGCCAGTTTAGGGGCGAACAGGCTTTGATATCAGCATCCCCTAAATGAGGGTAATAGAGAGAGAGGAAAGCAGGAATTTCCCCTACGAATTGAGGGCCTAAAATAAATGTACCTTCTTCTTTAGGGTTTGGGATGAAAACTCGATTGTCGAAGCAAGAGTTTTCAACTGATTCCTGATCTTTTTGTTCGACAAACCGTCTGAGAGCAAGCGAAGGGGTTGGATGTTCCACGACGACTGGTCGGCTAGATGAGGCCATTGATTCAGTCTGGTTCGACGGTTTGGCGGAGAGGCAAGACGAGAGAAGGTTCAATTTTGAAGAAGCTTGAATGTGCTAGGCGTAGGGGGTCAGTTTGAATTATTTTTGTTTTTATATCTCGTAATCGGGCCAAGGCCTTTAATGGGCCCAAGTCATGGATGGTTTGCTTTGGGTTTATTATTATGACTCGGAATTAGAGGTAACTTAAAATCAAATACACATGGCTATGAAAGGAAATTTCATTGCAACTGCCAGGGTTACATGGATGAAATTTGCATAATTACAAAAAAAAAAAACAAAAGGGAAATACTAATTCCTACTGGTAGTAAATTACGAGAGCAAATTAGGCCTTCGAAGGGCCTGAATGCTGGGCAGCAGCCTTCTTGTTCTCGAAATAGTGGGGGAAGGACCAAGTGACAAGGCTGTGGAACTTGTTCCAAGCAAATTGGAGGAATTTCAGCTCCATTCTCCTCATGTCCTCTTTTGCATCTGATTCCAATTTTTTCTCCAGAAGTGGCCTAAAGCTGAGCACCGGGGCTTTGGCTTTCCTCTGAAGTTTCGCCTCTTTGGCTGGCTGCTTCATTTGTTTTCGTTTGAAGCACCTTCGAAGCTTCTTGTCAGCTTGGGCAGGTTCCACTTCGAATGATTCGGATTGGAAGCTGTGAATCTGATTGTTGAGCTTCTCAATCCTATCTTTGACCAGGGCGTAGTCCTGAAGATCTTGGTCAAAGTAGTAACCTGCTGCATTTGCTTCAAGCCATGTCTTGATCACTGGCAAGAAGTCTAAGAAACAGTGGATCTGGTAGGAAACTGTGGAGGGGATGGTGCACACAAGGATTGTTTCACAAGCCCATTTAAAATTGGTCAATGGGACTTGTTCTTCCAGGATAGAGACATCCAGGAAGGAGAAAGCAGCAAGGAGCTGAAGGGCTTTGCTGTTATCAGATGGATAAATGGAAAAGCCATAGTACCATTGGAAGTGAGGAGGGTTGACAGCAAGGTTGGACACCTCACTAAACCAGTCGGTTTCTTCTGGAAGAGGAGCCAATTTGTTTGACTCTTCGAAGCTAGCAGGAAAGTGAGGGGTTTTCGTTAAGCCAGAAGGCTCTCTGGGATTGGGCCATGCGTTTGAAGTCGCAATAAGGGGCTGGCCCAAGGTAGTTCTCCTCTTGTTTCAAATAAGGAGCAAACTTGAGAGAAGAGTAGATGGATTCTAGCATGCCCATATGAATGGTATCATTACTAGTCAGAGGCAAGAATTGACTCGTGAACAGGGTTCGAAAGTGGTGAAACCTGTTAGGAGTCGGATCGGGTTGGTCAAACTTGACCAGAATAGTGTCCGGACGGGTTTGGACAGGTTTGTCTTCCCATGCACTCCAGTTGGAGCCATTGGCCGAATTCGAACGGGTCAGGGAAGATTCCCAACCCGTAGGCAAAGGAACATGAGTGTAGAAGGTTCGGTCAGAAAGAATCTTTCCTGCCAACAATTGGGGAGAGTTAGGAGGAGATGTGTGAGACGAATGAGATTGACGATCGAGATTATCAAGAACAAGATTGATTTCTGGGAGAGAGTCCATGACTGGGAGGTTTCTTAACAGAAAGAGATTATACTTCGAAGAGGTTTAAGGGGTTGTGATTCGTTAAACCCTAACTTTAATCGCCATTTATAGAAGGATTAATGCAGCTGTCTTTGAGAAGCTCAAGGGACGTGCATGGAAACAGACTCCTCCCATGACTCCATGCATCTGTGTTCTTAGGGGACATGGGCAGATACGTGCACCATTAACACTTATTTAATTATCTTAAATAAGTGTTAATGCGGGGGGTGTGTTTACAGCCTAAAATACGCCACCCAATGTAAAAATTACACGTGGCATCAAACAATGCTTTGGCCTATCAGAACATATCCCATTCTGGCCCAAGATATAGGGGATCATAGGGTTAATGGCAATATTATTTTAGTATTAAACGGTATCATTTTGATGGGAAACGGCAGTGTTTGGGCCTCAATTAAGGGTAACTAAAACGGTAATTAGGTTTAGCCGTTGATTACTTATTAGAACCCATCCAATGGTGATTAATGTTTCGTCTCATGGGAAATCAAGCAGGGAATCATTCAGAGGAGGCAATCTTGTTGCATTAACTCATGTTGCATAAGAATAGGAGACCCACGATTCAGAAGGCAGACATGATCGAAGATAGCAAACGTGGAGAGAGAAGAATTCTGAGGAAATCAATCCATGTAACCGTTCGAAGGTTCCACTCAACCGTTTATGAAGGACCATGATCAGTTCGTAGAACGTGGGAAGCAGTTGAGAACGTGGAGTTCGAAGGCAAGCTCGGCGTCTATAAATAGACGAAGAAATTGAAGATAAAGGCCCTAGACAAAATCTCATCATCTGACAACTCATACTCAATATGATTGCTCAAAGATTTATCATAGTTTAGGACTTAATTTAGTTTAATTTGTAAGTTGAAGGCTTGTTTGCATGTAAGACTACTTTTGATTAAATTCAAGTTTCTTATTTCTTTCAGTCTTTTTCTTACCAAAGATTGATCATTTATTGACTCTCTTTGATTAAATTCAGTGCGCTTATATTTTTGCATTAGTCTTAGAAAATCTCGAGAGAGTTTGTGCACAAATTTGCCTTCGATTAGATTCAGGTTTATTTGTGTTCGATCCTCTGAATTGTTTATAAGTTCGCTTTTGATTAAATTCAGTGTGCTTATGTTTTTACATTGGTTTTAGTAAAATCTCAAGAGTATTCGTATACAAACCTACCTTTAATTAGATTCAGGTTTTTTTTTTTTGGGTAATTTAGCTTGAAATTAAAACAAGGTTAACCGAATGTACAGCCTACAAGGGGTATACCCCAGGAGGAAAGAAAAGAAAGAAAGAAAAAGAAGAGTGAAAAAAAAAATTGTCATAACCCATGCACAACCCGCATGGAGAGTAAAGTAGAGTAATGGAGCATAACAATATGCAATGTGGATTGGTATCCGACCCCCGTTGCACTGTCCGTCTGTGAAGAACGATAGCGTAACAGGGGTGGGATACGAGATGATACAAAATATGCAATGAAGTGCAAACAATTACACATAATGATAGCTGCCTATTGCCTGACACATCCCACCAGACTAGGAAATAAAGTGAGTAAACTCGATCGAACAACGACCAGATAATGAACCATCACTGAGGACAAGCAGTAACAAGGCAGATCAGCAACAAGAGAGGCTGAACAGCTACTACAGAGGGACAAGGCACCAAGAAGAGTCTCAAACCAGAGATGACGGCATCCGACAGGGGGCCCCACCCTGCACACCACGCCCATTCCATCCGACCTAAAACTCCCTCAACCAAGCCTAAGGCTCGCCAAAACAACCATTCACAGCCAACTACCAACGACCACAAACTCCAGAGATGGGATAAGCAAACCAAGACTAATATTCCAGCCAAACCCAAAAGATAAGCATAATACCCACTTCTAAAGAAGAGCTATCACAAAGGGACAGGCACTGAGAATAAGCAACTGGAGATGATGGCATCCGATGACGCTACCCTCCCAAGCACCCTGCACACCACGCCCATTCCATCCAGACGACTACACTATCAACCTAATCCCCTAGGCTTGCTAAACCAATCATCTTTTTTGATTCAGGTTCGTTTGTGTTCAATCATCTTTTTTGATTTGAGGAAAACCAGTTCTTTGTCTTGGTTGATACTTTAAGGAAAAATCCTCTTAAATGAGATAATTGAACAGATAACACAGTTGCCTGATATAAATTAGTTATTTCAAATCACTTTGAAAAGGATAATTTCTTTTGTGAAATTAGTTCTTTTCTGGCACGCCCGCACACAATCATTTATTATTTGATTGAGCTAATTCATCCTCAAAAAGAAGGTCATGTGAACAGTACATGACCTTATTAATGACAGGTCATGCCCTTATAAATACATACAACATGAAACTCTCTCTCTCTCTGCCCCCTCCCAATGTTTTGTCAATAAGGCAAATATTGTGTGTTGGTTGATTAATGTAGTGCATTCCAACCCAGAAACAGAGTACTGAAAATGGTAGTGCATTCCTCATGAAAACATAGAGCTGATCAAACTATTCCTTTTGAAATAGATTTTTCAAATCATGCCTGTAAATTTGAAATTGAGTGTGGCATATAAAGATTTATAAAAACAAGTATGAGATGGCTTGGACCCATAATAGAACTCAGAGAGAGGAAGAAAAAACAGAGTGCTCTATTTTTTTTTTTTTTTTGCTTGCTTTTGGCAATAATTTTCCCTGGTCAACTGGTTGGTTGATTTATATTCCAACCACTACACCATTCAACCAACAGCTAACTGCACTGAACAAACAGCAGCTAGCAGTCTAGAAACTCTCTCTAGACTCTTTTCAATATTCAATAATCAACTGTTTTAGTCAAGAGGCGAACGACCGAATATATAGGACGCAACTCTAACCCTAAAAAATGTAAAGTGACCATACTAAAATTATTACAAACCCATAAAATGGAGGAAAAAATAAGAGTTTTGAAAAAAGAAAGGGCTGAAATAGTTTTTCCTACAAAAAGTTATAAGCGAAACAAGAATAGCCTTAAACAGTTCGAAAGAGGGTAAATTGGTAATTTCTGCAATTTTGTTAATGACATCTTTCATTTTGTGCGAGATAAAAGATGAAGGTAGTTAAGTGTCCGAGTTAAACGACGAAGGGAGCAACTCATTACGGAGGTATAGTTGGAGGGGGCTTACTGTAATTTCTCCTAGTTTTTAAGCTTAGATATATTATATATATACATATACATATAAAACACGCGACTCCAGATCAAAACCCTAACCTCTCATATCAGTTCCGCACGCCGACTTCACCCTTTTCTCTCACAGTGATGGCGATTTCCTGACTCTCACTCTCTCTCGGTCTCTGATTTCTGTGACCTCCACCACGATGGCGATTCCCTGCTGTAACAGTGAATCTCTCTATCTCTCTCTCTGCAACAGTGATGACCATTTTTTGAAGTTGATCGGACAAACGCGATGGTTTGACGCTAGTCTACGGAAATATCAAACCCTACATCCTCATCTGCTTGCTGCTCTCTGCGATTGAGACTGCCTCTTCCCCCCTTCTCTCTTCCACAATGGCACCAGCAGCCAACCGCAATACCCATGGCGCGATGACATGTGTGCTGAGCACCAGAGTTCGTCACGGTCTCTACCTCGATGAGCCGAAGTTCCTCCGCGAGCCAGACTGCGCTCATCCTGCCAGGTCCGCCACAACGACAGTTCTAAGGTCATCTCTGTGTGCGTGTGTTTGTCCGTACGTTTCCCTAAATTTGAAACCCTAAAGTTTCTCTAAACATGGGTACTGAAAGTATTGTTTGATATTTTTCTTCTTTTGTGTTCCCTCTAACTTTGAAACCCTAAGTTTGCATCTTTGTCAGATTTAGGTTTTAGGAGTCGTGGGTTTGTACGAAAATCATATGAAGTAGTTCACATTGAGCAAAATTATGGCAAATCTGCAATTATGATGCGATTCTGGTACAAATTTTGCTATGTTGGGCGTATTGCAATTTATTTGGTCTATTTGGGACAGATTGGTTGAACAAAGAGTATGAAAAGTTATCTGTATGCTGTTTTATTTGCATTACTCTGATTTTAAGAATTTTTGCAGTATGTTTCTTATTTGGTACAAATTTCTGTAAACAATCAAACTAATCTTATCTCAACTGCTTGGATGAATCAAATGCTTTATAAATCTGATTTGGAGTGTTCTACGATTCGGGGAATAGGTGATTGCCTCTCTGTTTGTAATTGTAATTTGTCTTCTGAAACTGTTTTGATTTCTCTGTTTGAGTACACATGTTCTCCGTGTTAGGTACAGCACTGTAATGCAATTGGCACAAAGGCTTGTCCAATTTGTATTAACTGACAAATGCCCTTTGATTTAGGCTTGTGCTTGTCAAAGAGAATTTTATTTTGAAGCTAATGGCTTTAGTGTTTGGGATAACTCTGTATATGACTTTGGATTGCGAGTGTTTGTATAAGAAATGATAGTTGTAGTGGCTTCTGGTCTCCACTTGTGCCACACAGAGGTTGTTTAATTGGTTATGCAATTTTTTTCATTGCTACCCTTAATATTACCATCGGCACATTCAGTGTTCTAAAACTCGGTATTCCTCGACGAGTACTCGAGTACTCGCTCCAAGGTGCTTGGCCAAGGGGACTAATCCCCTACTCGGTGGGCATTACTCGTTGACTAACGCCGAGTACTCGCTCCAAGGTGCTGGCCGAGCGAATACCGAGTAGCGAGTTTTAGAACACTGGGTACATTCAAACAATTGAGGAAAGCAATCGAGAATCGACATCAATTTGAACATGGATTCGGACAAACTAAGTCTCTTAAATATCTTAGTCATAACATCAATATAATAATGAAATTTATCTTTTGAACCAAGACATGAGGAAGGGCTGAGATTGAGAGCTACAAAGAGCAATGGGTGGGATGGAGTTGACCACCTCCAATTTTTGCGCCCATCCACACAACACAGTTCTATGGTTTAGTGACTTTGAAATTATAAATTAGAATCCAGGTTTGATGATTCAAACTGGTATACGTATGGCTCAACATTAGAATGAGGAAAAAGAGTAATTTCAAATTTATTTACCTCAATGACAAAAAACTGTTGAGCCATGTGTATCTGTGATTATGGATTAGTGACTTTTGTATGTGTGGTTATTTGAACTTTGATCCCATTTTGCTAAATGCCTTCTAACCTTGGAGTTGCAATGGTCTGTTGACCACTTACATCTAGCCTACTAGCCAAATGATCTTTGCTTGGTGGCTCTCCTACCTCCGCAAATATCCCTTGCCTCCCCCTTGATCCCGTCCCCATCAGTGGCCTTTCAAAAGCTAGGCTATATTGAAGTAGAGAAAAAATAAACATTTTGGCATTTTCTTTCTCTGTTTATCATAGAAATTTGCTCTCTTTTCCCCTTTTATATTTTTGAAAAGGAACCAAATTGGTTAGAACTAACATTATAATGCTCTTTTTTTTTTTGTTTCATAAGAAGGGTGGTCTTTGATTTGGTTTTGCATAAGTGAATAACTTGATGGAATCAAAGAAGAAATCCTTTTTCTTCTTCGTCAGTCCATAATCAGGTATCTCAATTGGTAATTTGGTATACGTATTCTTACTTTCCTTAGAATCACTGGAGTTCATGGAAAGTGGTTTCCAGAGCTTGAAGGGAACTTCTTTTGGAGCAAGAGCAGCTAAAGGATTTGTTAGAAATGGCAGAGAAGAAATGCACCGATATGGGTAATGATTGATTTATTTTGATTCTACCGAAGTTCATGGAAAATTTAAACTTGTCGTTAATGGAAGTTAATTTGCTTGCATTTTAGAGATGCTAATGAAGGCAAATGAATAGGAATTGAACTCAATTTGAAGCAAGGACAATCTACACTTCATGTGTATGCTCTCTCTGTCTCGGTATAAGTGTTGTGGGATGTGTGATAATTTCGAAGGGAAATATAAGTGTTGTTAGATGTGGTAATATCAGAGAACGTGGGCAAGCTAATTAATTATTTTTTTCTGACTGCCTTTTTATTTTCACCTTGCGCTTGCAAACTGTTTGTTTTTTCCTTCCAAATGGGCAACGTGGGGGGAAGACATGGGGGTGGCATTTTTGGTTTAAGTTAAGTGTAATGATTCAGGTGCAAGGGTAGCGTGGGACACATGTTGGCTCAAAGGAATATATCCGTGGGTATTAGAATTTTGTTTTTTTAAGGTAAATGAAAAATCTAGGAAAGTAGGATTGGGGACTCACACACATTTGTATAGAATATTGATAGATAGATATATAGATAGAAGCGTTGAGTCCCATTCTATGCATGGGGCAGCGAAAAAATTGTGGTGAAATTTGTGCATTGTTTCGTACATCGAACGTGACACAACGCTAGGTGGTCAAGTTTACATAAAAAATCATGACCAAATAAAAAGTAAATTACTAAGGAAAAAGTAATAAAATAAACAAACAAAAATACTAAAAAATCTTATTTCTATTTTACTTGAAATATATAAGAAATCCCAAAATCCACCCCATGTCCCACCCGACGTCCATCTTTATGACCGTAGAAGTACATGTAACTGGCAAGCATTATTTAGGTTTTAAAAATTATAAATTTTGGAAAATTAGAATTTGATATTTGAAGGTCGGAGAGCAGCCACTACATTTTCATAGGATATTGCAAGCGTTGTACCCAGTTCAATGCACGGGACAAAAAAAAATTAACAATTGTGTTTTTTTTTGTCTTGTGTATCGAATGGGCATGACTCTAGTTATATTTGTAAAATTAAGTGTAAACAGGTACAATATTCCATTCCTGATTGTTTTTTTTTTTGGTCTCGTCCTTGTGTTTTTGTTTAAGGGTTTTGGATCAATGAGAGATGAAAACAGAGGACCTACGTCGGGTATTCCAAATTTTTGATCAGAAAACGAAAAATTACTAAAAAGGAGTTTAGTGACTCATTGGTGAACTTGGGCATAGTCATGTCTTTCAAAGAACCTCAAAGACCCAAATGTTGAGAGATAGAGAGAAAGAGGTAGAGAAGATTACGGGATACTGTATCCACGGAGCCATCTGCTATCTTCGCTGGAGATGGGTCACTAGGTGAGCAGGGAGTGGTATCATGAGGTTAGAGGGAGCTAGTACTTGATATGGAGGGGGCGGGGGCAGGGGCGAGAGGGGGAGAGAGAGATGGAGAAGTGAGGGAGATGTGATGTTTTAATCTCTTCCATCGATTTCTAGGCTAAGATGGAGTGTCAAAACCCTTAAGAATCCTCAATCAAAGCCCCACCCCCTACCCGTTTTCTTCTTGGGGTACTTACTATTTGGTTGAAGCACCACTCCAATGCCGACGTGTGGAGGAGCTACCCTTTTTAACTTTCTTAACTTCATGTAGTGCGTTTTCTTAGAATCTACAGTCAGTGGCATCTATCATCCATTCAGTGTTGAATGGCATGATCTCAATGTTTTTTTTTTATTTTTTTTATTTACACTAGTTTCGAATGCTTGGGGATTTCCGTAGCAAATTTGAATTCTGGATGGTGTCATCTCTGTTGGCATTAGTAGATATTCATTGGCATGTGGCAGAATTTTTGGGTTTTTCCCTTCTTAAAAGGGGTGAAGTTTGGAAATGACTTGTGTAATTTGTTGACGATAAGTAATTAAAAAAACCTATTTTGATATCGTAGGTGTAAATTCAAGTGAGGAAAGTTTACTGCATTAGCAAGGCAGTGTCTACCTTACCTATTAATATCGAGGATGCTGCATGTTGTGAAGTTGAAATTGACGAGGTTTTGCAGGTATAACGGTTTTGCATTTTCTTTCACATGTAACGTATTGAGTGCTTGTAGTTTTTTTTTTTGGACTTATTGAGTGCTTGTAGTTGATGAACGCTATATATTAGATCGTATTGTATTATTTATGGAGATTGATAACATGCTTTGGGATTGTGATGAATTGTATTCATGTGCTTACTGCCTTTTAAGTTGTTTATCAATTTTCTTTCTCGATGTGTGTACGCTGGAGAACAGCTTGTTCCTGTTAATTAGGATATCCATCTAATTTTAGGGTTCTTGACCTCCGCACACCTAGTAATCAAGGGATTTTTCGCGTTCAATGCCAAGTTGAAAATGTAAGTTTGCATTATGTGGTTTATATTCTTCATAGTGCCCATCCCTCTGCTTTCTCATTTTTGTTGAAATCGGTTTCTTGAAATGTTTAATAATATTGTTGTTAGCAAAGATAGGTATATGAAGTAGAGATTAAGAAATTATTGCTGGTGGCTGTTGGATCAGCTGTTGGTAGAGATTAAGAAATTATTGCCGATGGCTGTTAGATCAGCCGTGTGGTAAAAAAGTGGGGGTGACCACAGTTTTGCCCAGCTATAAAAACAAAAATAGATGAATGAGGTAAGGTCAATAAAGAAAGGACACTATTTTCATTCTTGCTTTCAATTGCGAAGGAATATTTCGGGGAGAATCTGTATCAAATGCACAACTTCTTGTTGAAGAGGACTCTCGAATGTAGTAACTATATTAATAAAGGACCTTGAATACTTTCTTGTGCTTACTGATGAAGGATGGCAATGCAACATGTTCAGACATAGACTAGTTGTGGAGTGATTTTATAGATGGAAATTTGTAGATTATGGATTCCCATACAGTCCAAAGAGGCTAGCTGAGATATAACAAAATGTTGTTTTCCTTCACACTAGTGTTCTAGAACTTAATAGTGAGCCTCTCTTTAAACATGGTACACATTTACTCTTCACAAAGTATCAAATAGCAAGGTATACCTTAGTAGCAGGATCCTTCTAAAATGGGTGCCCTCCCAAGACGGGAGCTCGAATCGGCACTCCCAAGATGGGAGATTGACGGGAGCTCGCTCCCAACTAAGATGAGAGCTTATTGGGCGGTTAAGGCAACTACTTTCATACTTTCAAGGGAGTTATGCCTTGTGAAAATAAAAATATGAAAATCTTATCAATCAAGAAGTTTTGCAAATTGAAAATATCTAACTTCCTTTAAGTACCCTTTAAGATCATAAAAATTCTCATAAGTAATCACTTTTTCTTCAATGGTAAGTATTATAGATACTTTATATACATATTTATATGAAATTTATATACGTTCCTTAGGCGCTCCCAACCTTAGGAGCTTCTAGGTGCCTCCATTTCCCTGCTCCCGCCCCCTCTTCTGCTTTGTGCTACTAAGAGGTATACCTTCAAAGATTTATGCGGTTACTTTCCAATGATGGTGGTAAAGCAAGCTACAACATTGGAATTTTGGATAATGAACTATTTTTGATCGAAATTACTTCATTTATCCTTGAGTCATTAGAATTGGCTTTCCGCCATCTTCTTCGGCGGAGATGGAATCTTGATTTTAACATAGGGGTGGCGAGCTTATATAACTTGGTGGGAAATTTGTTTTTGTTGCGGTTGCTATCAACTAGCTTATTTTTGCACAAGTTGTAGTTTAGGCTTTCTAGGCTATTTTCACACAAGTTTTTATCTTTATTGTTGTTATAATTACCTCTGTGTATATGACACGTACGTGTTGTTTACAGCTGTACATACCAATTTGCCGTTTTCCTTTCATTGTTGTTCTACACTTTAGACCAGAGCACATGATTTCTAGCTTGGTTTTTAATTCTGTTTAAATTGTTCTACAGATATTCAAGCAGTTCTTACTATCTAAAGGCTTTGTGGGGATTCATACCCCAAAGGTGATAGCAGGTTTTAGTAAGGGTGGCTCAGCTGTTCTTACTATATGAGGTAATTGAGTTGTCAGTTTATGATTGTTAAGGATCACAAATTAATAAAGGTTATGACCTACGTGATGATAAGGTGGCCAGCTTTTTCATGCAGGTGATGGATATTGTGGACCGCTTGTTTGTTGCACTGTTTGACAGTTTGAATGAAAACTTGAAGCCTTTGGAAAACAATATCCATTTGAGCCTTTAAAGGTCATTTTATCATATTTCTGATTATGTGAACAATTATCAATGTGCTGCAGATATTGATGTTATTATACGTTTGCATGTTAGAAAGTTTAACATAAAAGATATATTCTTATTAAGTGGGTATACTCCTATGTAGCACAAATACTTCTATGTGGGAGTTGTGTCCTTATCGGATGCCGATTCTCCTCCCATACTTGCAGATACATTTTCCAGAAGCATCAACTTTTTGAAAATTAAATTGTGATTTTTGAAGCATCGAATCCCTTATGGATACTCTTAGGTCACATATATGAATTTTATGAAATTAAGATTGTGGCACTTCTTGCATAGTATTGGAGTAGATTGTTAGGAAATATGAATACAGATAATTATAATGGCTAATACTTTACTTACTTTTTAGAGAGGAAGATCTATTAAGATGAAATTTGTATCAATATTATAAAGTTTGTTTAACACACCCATTGTGGCGTACATGTGTTCCATAAAATTGGATTTCAACAAATAACTGTGTAAACTTGTTACTTGTGTACAACACTTTTGCATTCGAACAACACAAAACGGTTCTCACCATACTTGCATCATATGTGATATAATCGCAAAGTATTGTAATGATAGTTTTTTGTCTAACATGTCTGGGCCGTACCTATATCCTATTTTTTTTAAATGTACTCTTGTTTGTGCTAACTAGTGCTACTGATTGGCTATTCAGTAATTGAGAAAGACCTTCCGGCTTACTTTTGTAGAGGGGGTCCAATTGCTAAAGGAAATTGTTACATCAACTTTAGTTTTCTTGGTCCGCAATGCAAATATGGCCACTGTTAGAGCACGTTGCACCCCACTTGTGCTAGAACTACTTGTTACATGAATATGAAGACAAGTGGTAGCAAGTTGGAATAAAAGGCGTATTGAAATGGTATAGGGTTTGTCGGCTTGTCGACTGAATCAGTGTAACTAACTAAAATAATTAGTTCATTTCCATATAGTAGATTTTCCTTTTTTCATTACGCTATAATTTTTTTTGAGCAATGTAAGATTTGTATGGTCCCTCGTTTGTTTGTTGTTGGCTTTCAATGCATGTGGTTTTCTATGTTGCTGGTCCTTGTTCTCCCCTAGATTTGTATTTAAACTTATTGGAAATTGAAATGCAGGACACACTGTGGGGTCTTAGAGTATATCTCTTCCATTTGCTTGCGAGGCTTAAAATTCGTAAGTATTCTCTTATTATGCAGAGCCCTGGCTGGTGGTGCTTAGATTTGTACTTATATTGGTATATGTAGAGCCCCTGGCTGGTGGTGCTTAGGTTTGTACTTATGTTGTTAAATGCAGAGCCCTGGTTGGTGGTGCTTAGTTTTGTGCTGAATTAGTTGACATTGGCTCGTATTGTGATTTTTGCTGAAAATTATTAAGTATTAACTCTTTAAGGATACACTTAATTTTTAATAGGCTCTATGTCATTGAAAAAGTGATTCCTATTAGAGGGCTACTGGATACCAAAGATGGAATTTGTAAAAGTATTGTTTGACAACATGGCTTTGATGGGCCAAAAAAATATAATGCTCTAATTCAAAAGAAAGGCCTAATTCATATGGTAAGTCGAGTATTCAGAAATGTGTGTTGCCTTGATTAGTTTTGGAAATTGTTGATTCGGTGTCACATCGGTTTAATATGAATCAAAGTTTACGTACTAAATCCGAAATGTACTTGTTGCCTCGAATTAATGTTGCCCTCATAGAAAGAATTAGATCAATTTTATAGCTCAACAATTTCGCGTGTCGCTTAGAGGAGATGGAAATAAAAAAGTGGTTCTTACTTCTTAGTAGTGTATGATTAGTGACTGCACGAGAAAAATACATGATGGTTAGTAGGTGTTTAGTCTATTAGTCATGTGAAGAACAAATAGTGACAAATACATGACGGTTAGCGTGTGTTTTGACTACTAGCCATGTAAAAAAAAAAAAAAATAGTGATAAACACATGATTGTTAGTAGTTATTTAGACTACTAGTCATGATAAACACATGATAGTTTGATGCAAAGACTATTGATTACTATGTGATAAGAACTTTAAAAGTGTGGATTCAGTGTTATCATGGTCTAATATGAATAATGGTTTATGTACTAAATCTGAGACGTACTTGTTGCCTCGAGGTGATGATAGCTCGATCAATTTTGCCATTACTGAAAGAGTTTATCAATGTTATAGATTCATGAATTTACGTGTTGCTTCGGGAGATGGAAATAAAGTGGTTCTTACTTCCTTGTAGTGTATTACTAGTGACTACTCGAGAAAAAACACATGACAGTTGGTACTACTAGTCATGTGAAGAACAAATAGTGATAAACAAATGATGGTTAGTAGGTGTTTAGACAACTTGTCATGTGAAGAAAAAATAGTGGAACACATAACGGTTAGTAGGTCTGTAGACTACTAGTCATGTGAAAGGAAAATCGTGCTTTCCTAGTAGATGCTAAGACTACTGATTACTATGTGATAAGAACTTTGAAAGTGTGGATTTGGTGTTATATCGGTTTAATATGGATCATGGTTTATGTACTAGATCTGAGACACACTTCTTGCCTCAAGTTATTGATACCTCGATCAATTTTGCCCTTATTGAAAGAGTTTATCAATGATATAGATTCCCTAATTGGCGTGTTGCTTCGGGGAGATGGAAATAAAGCGGTTCTTACTTCCTTGTAGTGTATTACAAGTGACTACATGAGAAAAACACATGACGATTAGTAGGTGTTTAGACTACTAGTCATGTGTAGAACAAAGAGTGATAAACACATGATGGTTAGTAGGTTTTAAAACTACTAGTTATATGAAGAAAAAATAGTGAAACAAATGGCGGTTAGTAGATATGTAGACTACTAGTCATGCGAAATAAAAATTGTGATTCCAAATAAATGCAAAAACGATCGATTACTATGTGATATGAACTTTAAGAGTGTGGATTTGATGTTATCACGGTTTAATATGAATCATGGTTTATGTACTAGATCCGAGACGTACTTGTTTCCTCGAGTTGATGATACCTCGATCAATTTCGCCCTTATTGAAAGAGTTTAGAAATGTTAAAGATTCACAAATTCGCATGTTAATTCGGGGAGATGGAAATAAAGCGGTTCTTATTTCCTTATAGTGTATTACTAGTGACTACACGAGAAAAACACAAGATGGTGACTAAGTGTTTAGACTACTAGTCATGTGAACAACAAATCATGACAAACACGTGATGGTCAGTAGGTGTTTAGACTACTAGTCATGTAAAGAAAAAATAGCTATATATACATGACGGTTAGTTGGTGTTTAGACTACTAGTAATGTGAAAACAAATCGTGACAAACACGTGATGGTTAGTAGGTGTTTAGACTACTATTCATGTGGAGAACGAATAGTGATAAACACATATCGTTTATTAGGTGTTTAGACTAATAGTCGTGTGAAAGGAAAATCGTAATTCCGAGTAGATGCAATGAGTATTGATAACTATGTGATAAGTACTTTAAAAGTGTGTATTCGGTGTTTGTCACGGTATAGTATGAATCATGGTTTGTGTACTAGATCCAAAAAGTACTTGTTGCCTTGAGTTGATGATACCTCGATAAATTTTGCCCTTATTGAAATAGTTTATCAATGTTATAGATTCACAAATTCGCGTGTTGTTTCGTGGAGAAGGAAATAAAGCATTTCTTACTTCCTTGTAGTGTATTACTAGTGACTATTCGATAAAAACACATGACGGTTAGTAGGTGTTTAGACTGCTAGTCATGTAAAGAAGAAATAGTATGTAATCCAAAGTCAAGATGTGTCCAAAGTCAAGATGTGTCCAAAGTAATCAGATCAGCTGCTGCCATGATGTGTCCAAAGTCATGGTTGTGTCCAAAGTCATGACATCAGTTCTGTTCGGCTGCTGTTATCGGATCAGCCTACTCTAGTTTCCAGAATTCAGTCATAGCATGGTGCTATGTTCATTTGGTAGCTGATATGACTCAATGTTTATGTACCTATACCTGTTGAGCTGCGGCTGCACATGCTTTAATGGTTCAAGGTTGCTGCTGTTCTAAGTAGGCAACGTACAGTTGTGCATGGCTGCTGTATTTGCTGTTTTGCTGCCATTTGGCTGCTGTCCAGTCCGTACGCATAGGGCTACTGGTTGAGCAGTTAGTTGATATGGTGTTTTATCCCCTTTTGTAGATGGTTAGGAAACAATTATTTCTTGGGGTCTCTCTTGATGTTAGTTGTTTAGTTTCCATCTAGATTACAATATTTCCTCTCTTTGTAGCCACTTGGCATAGGTTTCAATTTTCTCATCTTTGTTTCTTTTGTTTTCCTCCTGGGGTATGCCCCTTGTAGGCTGTATATTCGGTTAGACTGCTAGTCATGTAAAGAAGAAATAGTGATAAACATATGATGGTTAGTAGGTGCTTAGACTAGTAGTCACGTGAAGGAAAAATAGCAATAAACACTTGACGGTTAGTAGATTTTTAGACTACTAGTAATGCGTAATTAAAATTGTGATTCCAAATAGATACAAAGACTATTGATTACTTGTCATGTGATGGTCAATAGGTGTTTAGACTACTAGTCATGTGAGTAATGAATAGTGATAAACACGTGATGGTTAGTAGGTGTTTAGACTACTTGTCATGTAAAAAACAAGTAGTGATAAACACATGATGCTTAGTAGGTGTTTAGACAACTAGTCATGTGAAGAAAAAATAGCGATAAACACTTGACGGTTAGTAAGTATTTGGACTACTAGTCATGCGAAATGAAAATTGTGACTCCAAATAGATGCAAAGACTATTGATTACTATGTGATATGAACTTTAAATTTGTGGATTCGGTGTCATCACGGTTTAGTATGAATCATGGTTTATGTACTAGATTCGAGACGTACTTGTTTCCTCGAGGTTATGATAACTCGATCAATTTTGCCTTTATTAAAAGAGTTTAGCAATGTTATAGATTCACAAATTCGCATGTTGTTTCGGGGAGATGGAAATAAAGCGGTTCTTATTTCCTTATAGTGTATTACTAGTGACTACTCGAAAAAAACACAAGACGGTGAGTAGGTGTTTGGACTACTAGTTATGTGAATAACAAATCATGAAAAATACATGATGGTCAGTAGGTGTTTAGACTACTAGTCATGTGAAGAAAAAATAGCGATAAACACATGACAGTAAACTGGTGTTTAGACGGCTAGTAATGTGAAAAAAAATCGTGACAAACACGTGATGGTTAATAGGTGTTTAGACTACTAGTCATGTGAAAAATGAATAGTGATGAACACATCGGTTAGTAGGTGTTTAGACTATAATCATGTGAAAGGAAAATCATAATTCCGAGTAGATGCAAAGACTATTGATAACTATGTGATAAGAACTTTAAAAGTGTGAATTCGGTGTTGTCACGGTTTAATATGAATCACGGTTTGTGTACTAGATCCGAGAAGTACTTGTTGCCTCGAGTTGATGATACCTCTATAAATTATGCCGTTATTGATAGAGTTTATAAATGTTACAGATTCACAAATTCGCGAGTTTTGCTTTGTGAAAAAGGTAATAAAGTGGTTCTTACTTCCTTGTAGAGTATTACTAGTGATTACTCGAGAAAAACACATGACGGTTAGTATGTGTTTAGACTACTAGGCATGTAAAGAACAAATAGTGATAAACACATGATGGTTAGTAGGTGTTTAGACTACTAGTCATGTGAAAAACAAATCTTGACAACCACGTGATGGTTAGTAGATGTTTAGACTACTAGTCATGTGAAGAAACGAACAGCGATAAACACATGGCGGTTAGTAGGTGGTTAGACTACTAGTGGAAAATAGTTGGTATTTAGATTACTAGTCATGCGAAATGAAAATTGTGATATGAACTTTAAGAGTGTGGATTTGGTGTTATTACGGTTTAATTTAAATCATGGTTTGTGTACTAGATCTGTGATGTACTTGTTGCCCCGAGTTGATGATACCTCGATAAATTTTGCACTTATTAAAAGTGTTTATCAATGTTATAGATTCACAAATTTGTGTGTTGCTTCGTGGAGAACGAAATTAAGCGGTTCCTACTTCATTGTAGTGTATTACTAGAGACTATTCGAGAAAAACACATGACAGTTAGTAGGTCTTTAGACTGCTAGTCATGTGAAGAACAAATAGTGATAAAAACATAATGGTTAGTAGGTGTTTAGACTAGTAGTAATGTGAAGAGAAAATAGCAATAAACACTTGACGGTTAGTACGTTTTTTGACTACTAATCGTGCGAAATTAAAATTGTGATTCCAAATAGATTAAAAAACAATTGATTACTAATCGTGTGACAGTCGGTAGGTGTTTAGACTACTAGTTATGTGAATAATGAATAGCGATAGACACGTGATGATTAGTATGTGTTTAGACTACTAGTCATGTGAAGAACGAATAGTCATAAGCACATATCGGTTAGTATGTGTTTAGACTACTAGTCATGTGAAAGGAAAATCGTAATACCGAGTTGATGCAAAGACTGTTGATAACTATGTGATAAAAACTTTAAAAGTGTGGATTCGTTGTTGTCACGGTTTAATATGAATCATAGTTTATGTACTAGATCCGAGAAGTACTTGTTGCCTCGAGTTGATGATAGGTCGATAAATTTTGCCCTTATTGAAAGAGTGTATCAATGTTATAGATTCACAAATTCGTGAGTTTTGCTTTGTGGAGAAGGAAACAAAGCGGTTCTTACTTCCTTGTAGTGTATTACTAGTGATTACTCGAGAAAAACATATGACGGTTAGTAGATGTTTAGACAACTAGCCATGTAAAGAACAAATAGTGATAAACACACGATGGTTAGTAGGTGTTTAGACTACTAGTCATGTGAAGAAAAAATAGAAACAAACACTTGACGGTTAGTAGGTATTTAGACTACTAGTCATGCGAAATGAAAATTGTGATTCCAAATAAATGCAAAAACTATTGATTACTATGTGATAAGAACTTTAAGAGTGTGGATTTGGTGTTATTACGGTTTAATATAAATCATGGATTATGTACTAGATCCGTGATGTGCTTGTTGCCTCGAGTTGGTGATACCTCGATAAATTTTGCACTTGTGTTATAGTTTTACAAATTCGTGTGTTGCTTGGGGGAGAAGGAAATAAAGCGGTTCTTACTTCCTTGTAGTGTATTAGTAGTGATTACTCGAGAAAAACACATGACGGTTATTAGGTGTTTAGACTATTAGTCATGTAAAGAACAAATAGTGATAAACACATGATGGTTTGTAGGTGTTTAGACTACTAGTCATGTGAAGAAAAACTAGCAATAAACACTTAACAGTTGGTAGGTATTTAGACAACTAGTCATGCGATATGAAAATTGTGATTCCACATGGATGCAAAGACTATTGATTACTATTTGAGATGAACTTGAAAAATGTGGATTTTATGTTATCAAGGTTTAATATGAATCATGGTTTATGTACTAGACCGGAGACGTACTAGTTTCCTCGAGTTGATGATACCTCGATCAATTTTGCCCTTATTGAAAAAGTTTATAAATGTTATAGATTTCACAAATTTGCGTGTTGCTTCGGGGAGATGGAAATAAAGCGGTTCTTATTTCCTTGTAGTGTATTACTAGTGACTACTCGAGAAAAACACAAGACAGTGAGTTTGTGTTTCGACTACTAGTCATGTGAAAAACAAATACTGAGAAACACATGATGCTCAGTAGGTATTTAGGCTACTAGTCATGTGAAGGAAAAATAATGATAAACACATGACGGTTAGTAGGTGTTTAGACTACTAGTCATGTGACAAACAAATCTTGACAAACACGTGATGGTTAGTAGGTGTTTAAACTACTTGTCATGTGAAGAACGAATAGCGATAAACACATGTCGGTTAGTAGGTGGTTAGACTACTAGTCATGTGAAGAACGAATAGTGATAAACACATGTTGGTTAGTAGGTGCTTAGACTACTAGTCATGTGAAAGAAAAATGGTAATTCAGAGTAGATGCAAATACTATTGATAACTGTGTGATAACAACTTTGAAAGTGCGAGTTCGGTGTTGTCACGGTTTAATATGAATCATGGTTTACGTACTAATCTGAGAAGTACTTGTTGCCTCGAGTTGATGATACCTCGATAATTTTTGCCCTTATTGAAAGAGTTTTTCAATGTTGTAGATTCACAAATTCACGAGTTTATCTTCGTGGTGAAGGAAATAAAGCTTTTCTTACTTCGTTGTAGTGTATTACTAGTTATTACTCGAGAAAAACACATGACGGTTCGTAGGTGTTTAGACTACTAGTCATGTAAAGATCAAATAGTGATAAACGCGTGATGGTTAGTAGGTGTTTAAACTAGTCATGTGAAGAAAAAATAGCAATAAACATTTGACGGTTAGTAGGTATTTAGACTACTAGTGATGCGAAATGAAAATTGTGGTTCCAAAATAGATGGAAAGACTATTGATTACTATGTGATATGAACTTTAAGAGTGGATTTGGTGTTATCAAGGTTTAATATAAATCATGGTTTATGTACTAGATCCGTGATGTATTTGTTGCGTCGAGTTGATGATACCTCGATAAAATTTGCACATATTAAAAGTGCTTATCAATGTTATAGATTCACAAATTCGTGGGTTGCTTTGTGAAGAAGGAAATAAAGCGGTTCTTACTTGTTGTGTATTACTAGTGATTACTCGAGAAAAACACATGACGGTTAGTAGGTGTTTAGACTACTAGTCATGTAAAGAACAAATAGTGATAAACACATGATGGTTAGTAGGTGTTTAGACTACTAGTCATGTGAATAAAAACTAGCAATAAACACTTGACGGTTAGTAGGTATTTAGACAACTAGTCATGCGAAATGAAAATTGTGATTCCAAATAGATGCAAAGACTGTTGATAACTATTTGAGATGAACTTTAAAAGTTTGGATTTGATGTTTTCAAGGTTTAATATGAATCATGTTTTATGTACTAGATCGGAGATGTACTAGTTTCCTCGAGTTGATGATACCTCGATCAATTTTGCCCTTATTGAAAAAGTTTATCAATGTTATAGATTTCACAAATTTGCGTGTTGCATCGGGGAGATGGAAATAAAGCGGTTCTTATTTCCTTATAGTGTATTACTAGTGACTACTCGAGAAAAACACAAGACGGTGAGTTGGTGTTTCGACTACTAGTGATGTGAAAAACAAATCCTGAGAAACACGTGATGGTCAGTAGGTATTTAGACTACCAGTCCTGTGAAGAAAAAATAGCGATAAACACATGACGGTTAATTGGTGTTTGGACTACTAATCGTGTGAAGAACTAATCTTGACAAACTCATGATGGTTAGAAGGTGTTTAGACTACTAGTCATGTGAAGAACGAATAGCGATAAACACATGTCGGTTAGTAGATGCAAAGACTTTTGATAACTATGTGATAAGAACTGTAAAAGTGCAGATTCGGTGTTATCACGGTTTAATATGAATCATGGTTTACGTACTAGATCCGAGATGTACTTGTTGCCTCGAGTTGATGATACCTCGATAAATTTTCCACTTATTGAAAGTCTTTATCAATGTTATAGATTCATAAATTCGCGAGTTTTGCTTTGTGGAGAAGGAAATACAGCGGTCCTTACTTCCTTGTGGTGTATTACTAGTGATTACTCGAGAAAATCACATGATGGTTTGTAGGTGTTTAGACTACTAGTCATTTGAAGAACGAATAGCGATAAACACTTGTCGGTTAGTGGGTTTTTAGATTGCCAGTCATGTGAAAGGAAAATCGTAATTCCGAGTAGATGCAAAGATTATTGATTACTGATTACTGTGTGATATGACCTTTAAAAATGTGGTTTCGGTGTTGTCACGGTGTAATATGAATAATAGTTTATGTACTAGATCCGAGAAGTACTTGTTGCCTCGAGTTGATGATTCCTCGATAAATTTTGCTCTTATTGAAGGAGTTTATCAATGTTATAGATTCACAAATTTGCGAGTTTTGCTTCGTGGTGAAGGTAATAAAGCGGTTCTTACTTCCTTGTAGTGTATTACTAGTGATTACTCGAGAAAAACACATGACGGTTAATATGTGTTTAGACTACTGGTCATGTAAAGAACAAATAGTGATAAACTCATGGTGGTTAGTAGGTGTTTAGACAACTAGTGATGTGAAGAAAAAATAGAAATAAACACTTGACGGTTAGTGGGTATTTAGACTACTAGTCATGCGAAATGAAAATTGTGATTTCAAATAGATGCAAAGACTATTGATTACTATGTGATATGAACTTTAAGAGTGTGGATTTGGTGTTATCACGGTTTAATATAAATCATGGTTTATGTACTAGATCCGTGATGTACTTGTTGGCTCGATTTGATGATACCTCGATAAATTTTGCAGTAATTAAAATTGTTAAGCAATGTTATAGATTCACAAATTCGTGTGTTGCTTCGTGGAGATAGAAATAAAGCGGTTCTTACTTTTTTGTAGTGTATTACTAATGATTACTCGAGAAAAGTGCATGACGGTTAGTAGGTGTTTAGACTACTAGTCATGTAAAGAACAAATAGTGATAAACACATGATGGTTAGTAGGTTTTTAGACTACTAGTCATGTGAGAAAAACTAGCAATAAACACTTGACGGTTAGTAGATATTTAGACAACTAGTCATGCGAAATGAAAATTGTGATTCCTAATAGATGCAAAAGACTATTGGTTACTATTTCAGATGAACTTTAAAAGTGTGGATTTGATGTTATCAAGGTTTAATGTGAATCATGGTTTATGTACTAGATCGGAGACGTACTAGTTTCTTCGAGTTGATGATACCTCGATCAATTTTGCCCTTATTGAAAAAGTTTATCAATGTTATGGATTTCACAAATTCGCGTGTTGCTTCGGGGAGATGGAGATAAACTTGTTCTTATTTCCTTGTAGTGTATTATTAGTGACTACTCGAGAAAAACACAAGACGGTGAGTTGGTGTTTCGACTACTAGTCATGTGAAAAACAAATCCTGAGAAACACGTGATGGTTAGTAGGTATTTAGACTACTACTCATGTGAAGAAAAATAGCGATTAACCGTCATGTTATGTGAAGAAAATATAGCGATAAACACATGACGGTTAATAGGTGTTTAGAATACTAGTCTTGTGGAAAATAAATCTTGACAAACACGTGATGGTTGGTAGGTGTTTAGACTACTAGTCATGTGAAGAACGAATAGCGATAAACACATGTTGGTTAGTAGGTGGTTAGATTACTAGTCATGTGAAAGAAAAATCGTAATTCCGAGTAGATGCAAAGACTATTGATAACTATGTGATAAGAACTTTAAAAGTGCGGATTCGGTGTTGTCGCGGTTTAATATGAATCATTGCTTACGTACTAGATCCGAGAAGTACTTGTTGCCTCGAGTTGATGATACCTTGGTAAAGCCCTTATTGAAACTGTTTATCAATGTTACAGATTCACAAATTCGCGAGTTTTGCTTTGTCTGGAAGGAAATAAAGCGGTTCTTTTTTCTTGTAGTGTATTACTAGTGATTACTCGAGAAAAACACATGATAGTTAGTAGGTGTTTGGACTACTAGTCATGTAAAGAAATAGTGAGAAACAGATGATGGTTTGTAGGGGTTTAGACTAAAAGTCATGTGAACAAAAAATAGCAATAAACACTTGACGGTTAGTAGATATTTAGACTACTAGTCCTGCGAAATGATAGTTGTGATTTTAAATAGATGCAAAGACTGTTGATTACTATGTGATATGAACTTTAAGATTGTGGATTCGGTGTTATCCCGGTCCAATTTGAATCATGGTTTATGTTCTACATCTGAGACGTACTTGTTTCCTCGAGTTGCTGATACCTCGATCAATTTTGCCCTTATTGAAAGAGTTTATCAATGTTATTGATTCACAAGTTCGCGTGTTGCTTCGCGGAGATGGAAATAAAGTGGTTCTTATTTCCTTATTGTGTATTATTAGTGACTACTTGAGAAAAACACAAGACGGTAAGTATGTGTTTAGACTACTAGTCATGTGAAGAACAAATCATGACAAACACGTGATGGTCAGTAGGTATTTAGACTGTTAGTCATGTGGAGAACTAATAGTGATAGACACATGATGATCAGTAGGTGTTTAGAGTAGTAGTCATGTGAAGAAAAAATAGCAATAAACACTTGACGGTTAGTCGGTTTTTGGACTACTAGTCATGCGAAATGAAAATTTTGATTCCAAATAGATGCAAAGACTATTGATTTCTAATCATGTGACGGTCAGTTGGTGTTTGGACTATTAGTCATGTGAATAATGAATAACGATAAACACATGTCGGTTAGTAGGTGTTTTGGCTCCTAGTCATGTGAAAGGAAAATCGTAATTTCGAGTAGATGCAAAGACTATTGATAACTATGTGATAAGAACTTTGAAAGTGTGGATTCAGTGTTGTCACGGTTTAATATGAATCGTGGTTTATGTACTAAATCCGAGATGTACTTTTTGCCTTGAGTTGATGATACCTCGATAAATTTTGCCCTTATTGAAAGAGTCTATCATTGTTATAGATTCACAATTTCGCGAGTTTTGGTTTGTGGAGAAGGAAATAAAGCGGTTCTTACTTGTAGTGTATTACAAGTGATTACTCAAGAGAAACACATGATGGTTAGCAGGTTTTTAGATTACTTGTCATGTGAATGGAAAATCGTAATTCCTAGTAGATGCAAAGACTATTGATAACTATGTGATCAGAACTTTAAAAGTGTGGATTCGGTGTTGTCACGGTTTAATATGAATCGTGGTTTATATACTTTATCCGAGAAATTCTTGTTGCCTTGAGTTTTTTTTTTTGCTCGGCAAAACGAAGATTTTATTAACTCAAAAGGGGTACATCGAGAGGAAAACTCGCTATGCACAAACGCTTATGAGGGCAGATGATCGTCCCATAGAAAGTTGGACTGCACCAATCCTCAGCCACAAACATTACATTTTGACCTTCCTCATGCCATCAAGATATCCAATAAAGTCTTCCACCTAGTACACCTTTAAATCGAACTTTACTTTAACCCACAATATTACCCTGGTTTTAATTAGCTCCCCATGATCCTCCACATGTCATGCAATATTGTTGAACATCAGATCGTTTCTTGCCAACCATAGAGACCAAGCTGTGGCATGGAATGTTGTTTCCCATAGATATTTCTCCAGATTTTTGAATTCCATACCCAGCCACCAATTAAACAAATCTAAAAGGGAGGCAGGGCGCACCCAATAAACGTGCCACCAGTCCAACATCAAGGACCAAACTTCCCGCGAAAATTGACACAGTAGGAATAGGTGCTCAGGTGATTCAAGGTGTAGTGAGCAGCGTGGGCACAACTCCGACTGGCCTTCAGGAAGCAAGTGTCTATGGGAGAGTACCGTTCTCGCCGCTACTCTATCTTGAAGAGACAACCACAAAGAGATTTCCACCTTCTGGGGGCTAATGTTCTTCCAAATCTATCCCATCACCCAATTGTTTGTGAATCCCGATTGCTCCCATTTGTTATAGACTGATTTAACAGAAAAGCAGTTGTCTGAGGCCCATCTCCACCTTAACTAATCCCGTTTGGATTGGTCCAAAATTACGGACTGTAATCTCAGAAGCAATTCTTCATATTGTTGCTCTTCCCACACCCGAAGCCTTCTCTGAAAAAGTATGTTACATCTACCTTCCCCATTTGCACCTATAACGTCACTAATCACCAATTCTTTTCGAGTAGATATTAGGTAGAGGCGAGGAAACTCTTGTTTTAAGAGTTGTGTCCCCTATCCAAACCTGATTCCAAAGAGAAATCTCCCGACCCGATTGAACCACCAACCTAAAACCCTCATGGATATTGGATCCAATAGTAGAGGATGTATCTCCGATCGAACATATATCTCTCCACATAGTTGAAACCTTACCAGAAGATGGCATGCAGGGTACCCACGAACCTTGTTCCAAAATGTACTTGTTTTTTATTACCTTAACCCATAAAGAGTCCCGGTCTTTATAGAATCTCCACCACCATTTGGCAAAAACTGTACTTGTTGCCTTGAGTTGATGATACCTCGATAAATTTTGCCCTTACTGAAAGAGTTTATCATTGTTATAGATTCACAATTTCGCGAGTTTTGCTTTGTGGAGAAGTTAATAAAGCGGTTCTTACTTCCTTGTAGTGTATTACAAGTAATTACTCGAGAAAAACACATGACGGTTAGTAGGTGTTTAGACTACTAGTCATGTGAAAAACAAATAGTGATAAATTGTCACGCTCTCAATTTTCAACATAAATAAATAAACCAATTCGATAAAAGATTCTCGTATAAGATAAATAGTACCCAAAAGAAGTTCCCACCTATTTAATTTGCAAATCAAATCCCCATGTTTCATAAGTTACAACATTGGCACACCGGCCACAAATAAGCTTAAGTATGAATACGAACAAGTTGATAACTTACAAACTGTTTGGTCAAAAGGAAATTCTCAAATAAATAGTTACAAACCCATCTTTATCAAAAGAAAGTTAATTACAAAGATGAATGAGTAACTAAAATGTAGTTAGCTTCCAAAAATGTCTTCACATCTCAACACTCGATGCAGACATGCTATAGACCGGCATTCGAACCTGAAAAGAAGGATTTTGTTGAGCTACACTAGCCCAGTAGGAAAATCTCTACAAAATCTACATGCAATTAGATGATAAACATGGATAAGGCTAATCAATTTAAGTGACAAATTCAAGCCACGCACACCAACACCCTTGGCAAGTATCATAGCCATACACACACAAACACACACACGGACCCACGTTCATACTTCCTCCAACAGATTTCCACCCCTTGTGATTTTGTGTTTCCATCCCTTGCGTCACAATATACTCCACCCCTTGCGACTTTGTGTTACCACCCCTTGCGTCACAATAAACTCCACTTTCACTTCGTGTCAACAGTCACATCATTATCACAATTAACACCCTAACTCATTTTACACACGTCAACACAATCTACTACGTCACAAATAGCTTATGGACCATAGCATTTAAGGCTACAACACCGTATTCAAGAAATACTCAATCCTTAAGCCATAAAACATTCCCTACCACCATAAATAGCAAGTAGGCACTCGTATCACGCATAACCACCGCAAAACATGTAAAGGAAGAGAGAAATCCCTACCTAAATGGGTTTTGAGCAAAACCCTAAGTCCACCGAGAGTAATAAGCTAGAATCCCTCAAGACGAGCCTCACCTGAGCTTGGATACAAGATCTAGAGTAAATAAAGTCCAAAAGCATGAATAACGAGCAAAGATCAACCACAGATTGAGGAGAGAGAGAGAAAAACGTGGTTAAGCATCAAGGGGTGAGAAAGAGAACATAAAATTCACCCTTGGTCTACCAAATGCAAGAATCTTGTGATTTTGAGGAAGAAAACCCTTAAATCTTGAAAATTTGCGCTTGAACTCGAGAGTTTTGGGTGAGATTGGAGTGAGGTGGGTGAGAGTGGGTTTTGAGATCTAATTTCATGGCTTGAGGGTGTGAAATGAGTAAAGGGGGGTATTTATAGTGTCCCAAAAGCGTGCTGAAAAATCCGCAGAAAACGCAGCGGGTACCGGTACATGGAAAATGGGGTACCGGTACCGGAACCCTCAAAATGTCAATTTGGCCAAGTTCTGGACACTGGGTACCGGTACATGGAAAATGGGGTACCGGTACCCTCTGGACAGAAAAGTGAAATTTTTTCAACGGACTCCGGAACGAACCCAACTTGCTACCAACACTTCCCAACATCAAAATAACATCAAAACTAACATTTTACCTTCTTCCTAGCGTCCGATACACAACCGTAAACGTATATTCGTACACCCCCACTAACAAACGCACAACTTTAATAATAATACAACTCCTTAATGCAGTAAACGATTCCCGAAATTAAAATAAATTCGCGAGTCTCTACATAAACACATGATGGTTAGTAGGTATTTCGACTACTAGTCATGTAAATAAATAATCGCAATAAGCACTTAACGGTTAGTAGGTATTTAGACTAATAGTCATGCAAAATGAAAATTGTGATTCCAAATAGATGCAAAGACTATTGATTACTATGTGATATAAACTTTAAGAGTGTGGATTTGGTGTTATCACGGTTTAATATGAATCAAGGTTTATGTACTAGATCCGAGACCGTACTTGTTTCCTCGAGTTGATGATACCTCGATCAATTTTGCCCTTCTTGAAAGAGTTTAAAAATGTTCTAGATTCACAAATTCGCTTGTTGCTCCGGGGAGATGGAAATAAAGCGGTTCTTATTTCCTTATAGTGTATTACTAGTGACTACTTGAGAAAAACACAAGACGGTGAGTAGGTGTTTAGACTAGTAATCATGTGAAAAAAAAATCATGACAAACCCGTGATGGTCAATTGTTGTTTAGACTACTAGTCATGTGAAGAAAAAAAAGCGATAAACACATGACAGTTAGTTGGTGTTTAGACTACTAGTCATGTAAGAATAAATATTGACAAACACGTGATGGTTAGTAGGTGTTTAGACTACTAGTTACGTGAAGAACAAATAGTGATAAACACATCGGTTAGTAGGTGTTTAGACTACTAATCATGTGGAAGGAAAATCGTAATTCCGAGAAGATGCAAAGACAATTGATAAATATGTGATAAGAACTTTAAAAGTGTGGATTCGGTGTTGTCACGGTTTAGTATGAATCATGGTTTATGTACTAGATCCGAGAAGTACTTGTTGCCTCGAGTTGATGATACCTCGATAAATTTTTCCCTTATTAAAAGAGTTTATCAATGTTGTAGATTCACAAATTCGCGAGTCTTGCTTCGTGGTGAAGGAAATAAAGCGGTTCATACTTCCTTGTAGTGTATTACTAGTGATTACTCAAGAAAAACAAACACATCGGTTAGTAGGTGTTTAGACTACTAATCATGTGGAAGGAAAATCGTAATTTCGACTAGATGCAAAGACTATTGATAACTATGTGATAAGAACTTTAAAAGTGTGGATTCGGTGTTGTCACGGTTTAATATGAATCATGGTTTATGTACTAGACCCGAGAAGTACTTGTTGCCTCGAGTTGATGATACCTCGATAAATTTTGCCCTTATTAAAAGAGTTTATCAAAGTTTTAGATTAACAAATTCGCGAGTCTTGCTTCGTGGTGAAGGAAATAAAGCGGTTCATACTTCCTTGTAGTGTATTACTAGTGATTACTCGAGAAAAGCACATGACGGTTAGTAGGTGTTTAGAATACTAGTCATGTAAAGAACAAATAGTGATAAACATATGATAGTTAGTAGGTGTTTAGACTACAAGTCATGTGAAAAAAAAATCACAATAAATATTTGACGGTTAGTAGGTATTTAGACTACTTGTTATGTGAAATGAAAATTGTGATTCCAAATAGATGCAAAGACTATTGATTACTATTTGAGATGAACTTTAAAAGTGTGGATTCGATGTTATCAAGGTTTAATATGAAACTTGGTTTATGTACTAGATCAGAGAAGTACTAGTTTCCTCAAGTTGATGATACCTCGATCAATTTTGCCCTTATTGAAAAAGTTTATCATTGTTATAGATTCACAAATTCGTGTTTTGCTTCGGGGAGATGGAAATAATGCGGTTCTTATTTGCTTGTAGTGTATTACTAGTGACTACTCGATAAAAACACAAGATAGTGAGTTGGTGTTTAGACTACTAGTCATGCGAAAAACAAATCGTGAGAAACACGTGATGCTCAGTAGTGTTTAAACTTCTAGACATGTGAAGAAAAAATAGCGATCAACACATGACGGTTAGTAGGTGTTTAGACTACTAGTCATGTGAAAAACAAATCTTGACAAACACGTGATGGTTACTAGGTGTTTAGACTACTAGTCATGTGAAGAAACGAATAGCGATAAACACATGTCGGTTAGTAGGTGGTTGGACTACAAATGGAAAATTATAATTCCGAGTAGATGCAAAGACAATTGATAACTATGTGATAAGAACTGTAAAAGTGCGGATTCGGTGTTGTCACGGTTTAATATGAATCATGGTTAACGTACTAGATTCGATAAGTACTTGTTGCCTAGAATTGTTGATACCTCGGTGAGTTTTGCCCTTATTGAAAGTCTTTATCAATGTTATAGATCACAAATTCGCGAGTTTTTCTTTGTGGAGAATGAAATAATGCGGTTCTTACTTATAAATATTACTGGTGATTACTCGAGAAAAACACATAAGGCTTAGTCGGTGTTTAAACTACTAGTCATGTGAAAAACGAATAGCGATAAACATATGATGGTTAGTGGGTGTTTAGACTGCTAGTCATGTGAAAAAAAAAACGTAATTCCGAGTAGATGCAAAGACTATCGATTACTATGTGACAAGAACTTTAAAAGTGTGAATTCGGTGTTGTCACGGTTTAATATGAATCGTGGTTTACATACTAGATCCGTGAAGTACTTGTTGCCTCGAGTTGATGATTCCTCGATAAATTTTGCTTTTATTGAAAGTCTTTATCAATGTTATATATTCACAAATTCGCGAGTTTTGTTTTGTGGAGAAAGAAATATAGCGATTCTTACTTGTAGTGTATTAATAGTGAATACTCGAGAAAAACACATGACGGTGAGTAGGTGTTTAGACCACTAGTCATGTAAAGAACAATTAACGATAAACACATGTCAGTTATTGGGTTTTTAGATAGCTAGTAATGTGTAAGGACAATCGTAATTACGAGTAGATGCAAAGACTATTGATTATTATGTGATTAGAATTTTAAAAATGTGGATTCGGTGTTGTCTCGGTTTCATATGAATCATGGTTTATGTACTAGATCGAAGAAATATTTGTTGCCTCGAGTTGATGATACCTCGATAAATTTTTCCCTTATTGAAAGAGTTTGTCAATGTTATAGATTCACAAATTCGTGAGTTTTGCTTCGTGGTGAAGGAAATAAAGCGGTTCTTAATTCCTTGTAGTGTATTACTAGTGATTACTCGAGAAAAACACATGACGGTTAGTAGATGTTTAGACTACTTGTCATGTAAAGAACAAATAGTAATAAAAACATGATGGTTAGTAGGTGTTTAGTCTACTAGTCATGTGAAGAAAAATAGTAAGAAACACTTGACGGTTAGTTGGTATTTAGACCACAAGTCATGCGAAATGAAAATTGTGATTCCAATTAGATGCAAAGACTATTGATTATTATTTGAGATGAACTTTTAAAGTGTGGATTCTATGTTATCAAGGTTTAATAGGAATCATGGTGTATGTACTATATCAAAGACGTACTAGTTTCCTCTGTTTACTATTTGAGATAAATTTTAAAAGTGTGGATTCGATGTTATCGTGGTTTAATATGAATAATGGTTTATGTACTAGATCAGAGACGTACTGTTTTCCTTGAGTTGGTTATACCTCGATCAATTTTGCCCTTATTGAAAAAGTTTGTCAATGTTTATAGATTCAAAAATTCGCGTGTTGCTTCTGGGAGATGGAAATAAACCGGTTCTTATTTCCTTGTAGTGTATTACTCGTTACTACTCGAGAAAAACAAAAGACGGTGAATTGGTGTTTAGACTACTAGTCGTGTGAAAAACAAATGGTGAGAAACACGTGATGCTTAGTAGTTTTTTAGACTAGTAATCATGTGAAGAAAAAATAGCCATAAACACGTGACGGTTAGTAAGTGTTTATACTACTAGTAATGTGAAAAAAAAATCTTGGCAAACTCGTGATGGTTAGTAGGCGTTTAGACTACTAGTGATGTGAAGATTGTATAGAGATAAACATATGTCGGTTAGTAGGTGGTTAGATTACTAATAATGTGAAAGCAAAATCACAATTCCGAGTAGATGCAAAGACTATTGATAACTATGTGATAAGAACTGTAAATGTGCAGATTCGGTGTTTTTACGGTTTAATATGAATCAAGGTTTACGTATTAGATCCGAAAAGTACTTGTTGCCTCGAGTCGATGATACCTCGATAAATTTTGCCCTTATTGGAAGTCTTTATCAATGTTATAGATTCACAAATTCGCGAGTTTTGCTTTGTGGAGATGGAAATAATGCGGTTCTTACTTCCTTGTAGTGTAGTACTAGTGATTACTCGAGAAAAACACATGACGGTGAGTAGGTGTTTAGACCACTAGTCATGTAAAGAACGATTAACGATAAACACATGTCAGTTATTGGGTTTTTAGACAGCTAGTAATGTGTAAGGACAATCGTAATTACGAGTAGATGCAAAGACTATTGATTATTATGTGATTAGAATTTTAAAAATGTGGATTCGGTGTTGTCTCGGTTTCATATGAATCATGGTTTAGGTACTAGATCGAAGAAATATTTGTTGCCTCGAGTTGATGATACCTCGATAAATTTTTCCCTTATTGAAAGAGTTTGTCAATGTTATAGATTCACAAATTCGCGAGTTTTGCTTCGTGGTGAAGGAAATAAAGTGGTTCTTAATTCCTTGTAGTGTATTACTAGTGATTACTCGAGAAAAACACATGACGGTTAGTAGATGTTTAGACTACTTGTCATGTAAAGAACAAATAGTAATAAAAACATGATGGTTAGTAGGTGTTTAGTCTACTAGTCATGTGAAGAAAAATAGTAAGAAACACTTGACGGTTAGTTGGTATTTAGACTACAAGTCATGCGAAATGAAAATTGTGATTCCAATTAGATGCAAAGACTATTGATTATTATTTGAGATGAACTTTAAAAGTGTGGATTCTATGTTATCAAGGTTTAATATGAATCATGGTGTATGTACTATCAAGGTTTAATATGAATCATGGTTTATGTACTAGATCAGAGACGTACTGTTTTCCTCGAGTTGGTTATACCTCGATCAATTTTGCCCTTATTGAAAAAGTTTGTCAATGTTATAGATTCACAAATTCGCGTGTTGCTTCTGGGAGATGGAAATAAAGCGGTTTTTATTTCCTTGTAGTGTATTACTCGTGACTACTCGAGAAAAACAAAAGACGGTGAATTGGTGTTTAGACTACTAGTCGTGTGAAAAACAAATGGTGAGAAACACGTGATGCTCAGTAGTTTTTTAGACTAGCAATCATGTGAAGAAAAAATAGCCATAAACACGTGACAGTTAGTAAGTGTTTAAACTACTAGTAATGTGAAAAAAAAATCTTGGCAAACTCGTGATGGTTAGTAGGCGTTTAGACTACTAGTGATGTGAAGATTGTATAGAGATAAACATATGTCAGTTAGTAGGTGGTTAGATTACTAATAATGTGAAAGGAAAATCATAATTCCGAGTAGATGCAAAGAGTTTTGATAACTACGTGATAAGACCTGTAAAAGTGCGGATTTGGTGTTGTCACGGTTTAATATGAATCGTGGTTTACGTACTAGATCCGAAATGTACTTGTTACCTCGAGTTGATGATACCTCGATAAAATTTGCTCTTATTGGAAGTCTTTATCATTGTTATAGATTCACAAATTAGCGAGTTTTGCTTTGGGGAGAAGGAAATAATGCGGTTCTTACTTCGTTGTAGTGTATTACTAGTGATTACTCGAGAAAAACACATGACAGTTAGTAGGTGTTTATACTACTAGTCATGTGAAGAACGAATAGTGATAAACACATGTCGGTTAGTGGGTTTTAGACTGCTAGTCATGTGAAAGGAAAATCGTAATTCCGCGTAGATGCAAAGACTGTTGATTACTATGTGATAAGAACTTTAAAAATGTGGATTCGGTGTTGTCACGGTTTAATATGAATCATGGTTTTTGTACTAGATCCGAGAAGTACTTTTTGCCTCGAGTTGATGATACCTCAATAAATTTTTCCCTTATTGAAAGAGTTTATCAATGTTATAGATTCACAAATTTGCGAGTTTTTTTTTTTTTTGGGATAAACTAGCTTGAAATAAAAAAGAAAGAATAAATACAACCTACAAGGGGCATACCCCAGGAGGAAAACAAACGAAAAATTTACAATGCAAGGCGAATGTTTCAATCTCCTCTTGAAAGAGGAAAAGGAAACACCCGACACAACCTGAAAAGCTAATACGCCATATGCCATTACAAAATCAAGACACCTGAATAAGCCTCAGGCCTTTACAAAATCCAATAACCTGCTATACACAATCCGCTTGGAAGCATAACTTCAACATCCAGCAACCAAACCATTTGTGGTATATACTAATAGCTGAACCGAAGCATATGACATCACAAGGAGCAGAAACTTTAACTTGAACTTGAATTCCAGAAGCGGCCGTAGTTCTGGGCCGCAACAATCAGACAGCAAACCTGAACTTGAACCTTGAACATGAACTCCAGCTGCTGCTTGGAAGCATAACTTGAACCTTTTAACGTAAACGTAAACTCCAGGAGCAGAACCTTTAGCATGCAACCAAAGTAGCTCTGGGCAGCAACAATCAGATAGCAATCACAGCTCTGGATAGCAGCAGCTCTGGATAGCAGCAGATAGAACAGGGAGAACCCAAGGGACAACCCCCCTCGGGTAGAACAAAACATGACAAGCAAGGGAGCCAACCCAACAGAACACTAGCTGAGCTACCACTAACCAAAATGGACAAGATACAACCATTAGCCATAAGTAACATAAAGTAAGAAAAAGTGCAGAGGACTTCCCCCCTGCAAAGGGAGATCCCAACAACAGCCCCTATTGGTTAGGCATATAAACCAGATGAACAGTCAGAAATGGTTGTACCATAACAGAAGTATAGCAGCCTGGTCTCAACAGGAACATAGCAATCAAAGCCATCAGTAGCAGTAGCAGAAATGGATAATGCATACATTGGTAAAGTAAAATAGCAGCTATACGAAAATTAGCACTAAGCAGCCTGCCTACTAACTGACTGGACCAGCCACATATGATTCCAACTAGCCATCAAAACTGCACCACTACCACACCTCCAAAACTGCATAAAAAACTACAATTGAAACTATCAATAAACAAGAGTCCAAACAGAATTGGCAACTGGACAAAAGCTGGACAGCAGCACTACACAGCAGCTACTACACAGCAGCCCCAAAACGTGAACTACAGTCATGGGAACAATCCCTTGCTGACAAATCACTCACTCATGATCATTTACCCAAAAAAAAAAATCACTCATGATCAAATCACTGCATACTAACAATCAATCATTCAAACACACAAAGTCCTAAGGAAGAATAGTGCTCACACCTCAACTCCCTCGGAACCTCACACCACCCACTCTCCATAACAATACCAAGAACAAGGGATCCCTCATCTTCCTCCGCTGAACCTCTCATGACTCCCCCGCTAAATATTACCTCCGCTCTCAAAGATAGATGGGGCTCTAGCACACAGCTCACATGGGATCCACACAATATAGTAAGATCACTCATAATCCATGAAATGGAAGCCCAACATGGCACCTGATGGTGTACCTGCAGTGCAAAACCAGAATCCAAAACTAGCATACTATCCAGATAGTTAAATGTCCAGGAAAACTGCAACAAGCACAATCACAGCTAGAATCACAGTCACACATGCACATTAGAGACTACATATATGTTTAGTCCATAATTATGCCCCATTCTCTAACAAACCTAGTATCATTTGAGCTAGAGGGCAATTTGGGCAATGATAGTAGTCTACCCTTAACCATGTTATAGATTTTGTGAACCACTACTTCCCAGGTGCAAGTTTTGGCCTGAAACTTCCTCAAGTTTCTCTTAATCCAAATATGATACACAGTCACAGTAAAAATCAATTTAGTAACAAGATTCTTAAGGGATTTCCCCCTAAAAGTGGAGAGGCGATTAATCCATGCAACCCAAGGTTGGGGGGACCACCTCTCATCAATTTTTGCCAACATAGCGTTCCAAACCTGTGTGGAAAACACACAGTTAAAGAACAAATGATCATGAGTCTCACTACCATGGCAAAGACTACACTGAGAATTAGCTTTAATCCCCAAAAGAACTAATCTATCCTCAGTGGAAAGCCTACCCTGGATGGCAAGCCATGTAATGAAGCTGCATTTTGGGATATGGCCTAAAAACCAAACAGCCTTATGCCAAGTTACTTTGGGAAATGGATCTCTCAATTCCTCCCAAAGAGAGGCAATGCAAAATTGTCCATTCGAGTTAAGAGTCCATCTTACTTGATCGCTAGTACCTCTCATCAGGAGAAGTTGAAGTCTAAACTTGTTATTTTGCTCTTATTTCTCCTATTGCACACAGCTTTAAAGAAATAGTAAGGGCACTAATCTCCTAGTTTTAACCATTGTATACGTGACTTTTGTTTAGCAAATTGTCCATTCGCGAGTTTTGCTTCGTGGTGAAGGAAATAAAGCGGTTCTTACGTCCTTGTAGAGTATTACTAATAATTACTCGAGAAAAATACATGACGGTTAGTAGGTGTTCAGACTACTAGTCATGTAAAGAACAAATAGTGATAAACACATGATGGTTAGTAGGTATTTAAACTACTAGTCATGTAAAGAAAAAATAGCAATAAACACTTGACGGTTAGTAAGTATTTAGACTACTAGTCATGCGAAATGAAAATTGTGATTCCAAATAAATGCAAAGACTATTGATTACTATTTGAGATGAACTTTAAAAGTGTGGATTTGATGTTTATCAAGGTTTAATATGAATCATGGTTTATGTACTAGATCAGAGACGTACTAGTTTCCCTGAGTTAATGATACCTCAATCAGTTTTACCCTTATTGAAAAAGTTTATCAATATTATAGGTTCACAAATTCGCGTCTTGTTTCGGGGAGATGGAAATAAAGATGTTCTTATTTCCTTGTACTGAATTACTAGTGACTCCTGGAGAAAAACACAAGACGGTGAGTTGGAGTTTAGACTACTAGTCATGTGAAAAACAAATGGTGAGAAACACGTGATGCTCAAAAGTTGTTTAGACTAGTAGTCATGTGAAGAAAAAATAGCGATAAACACATGACAGTTAGTAAGTGTTTAAAAAACTAGTCATGTGAAAAAAAAATCTTGACAAACTCATGATGGTTAGTAGGTGTTTAGACTACTAGTGATGTGAAGATTGAATAGAGACAAACATATGTTGGTTAGTAGGTTGTTAGATTACTAGTAATGTGAATGGAAAATCATAATTTCAAGTAGATGCAAAAACTACTGATAACTATGTGATAAGAACTGTAAAAGTGCGGATTCGGTGTTGTCACGGTTTAATATGAATCATGGTTAACGTACTAGATCCGAGAAGTACTTGTTGCCTCGAATTGATGATACCTCGATAAATTTTGCCATTATTGAAACTCTTTATCAATGTTATATATTCACAAATTCACAAGTTTTTCTTTGTGGAGAAGGAAATAATGCGGTTCTTACTTCCTTATAACTATTATTGGTGATTACTCGAGAAAAACACAGGAGGCTTAGTAGGTGTTTAGACTACTAGTCATATGAAGAACGAATAACGATAAACAAATGTTGGTTAGTGGGTGTTTAGACTGCTAGTCATGTGAAAAGAATATCGTAATTCCGAGTAGATGCAAAAACTATTGATTACTTTGTGATAAGAAATTTAAAAGTGTGAATTCGGTGTTGTCACGGTTTAATATGAATCATGGTTTACGTATTTGATCCGAGAAGTACTTGTTGCCAAGGGTTGATCATACCTCGATAAATTTTGCCCTTATTGAAAGTCTTTATCAATGTTATGGATTCAAAAATTCGCGAGTTTTGTTTTGTGGAGAGGGAAATATAGCGGTTCTTACTTCCTTGTAGTGTATTACTAGTGATTACTCGAGAAAAACACATGACAGTTAGTAGGTGTTTAGACTACTAGTAATGTGAAGGACGAATAGTGATAAACACATGTCGGTTAGTGGGTTTTAGACTACTATTAAATGAAGAGAAAACTATTATGCAAAGATCATTACACCCTTAATTCGGTCCCCATGTAACTCACCAAACTATTTTGCGCTAACAGTCGTGTTAACGGGTGGAGGAGGATCATTGTAAGTTAACCGAAAGTGTAAGAGTTAAACGGACCATTGAGATTTTTTTTTGGGTAAAACAGCTTGAAATTAAAAGAGGTTAATCGAATGTACAGCCTACAAGGGGCATACCCCAGAAGGAAAAAAAAACAAAACAAGAAGATTGAGAAAAATGCGTTAACCATACACAACTCGCATGGAGAGTAGGATATTGTAGATAAAATAACAAAAGTGTCATAAGTGTAGAAATCAGGGCCTCGTAGTACTATCCATTTAAGTAGAAGGATAGTACTACGGGGTACGATATGAAGTGGTACGAGAATAACCCGCCAGGCACAAACCGCCAGGCTAGGAAGTAAAGTAATGTAAATAGTCACGGCCAGAGATGACCACATGGTAACCAACACTGAGGAGAACGGCTGCAAAGCAACACGGCTTTAAAGCAAGCTAAACAGCTACTACAAAGGAACATGGCACCAAGAGAGGCTTGAACCAGAGATGACGGCATCCGACAAGGCACCGCTGCCAAGTACCCTGCACACCACGCCCAATCCTTCCGGCCTAATACTCCCTCAACCAAGCCTAAGGCTCGCCAAAACAACCTGCCGTCAACCAACTACCTAATACCACCTCCACCAAAGTTGGGATAAGCAAACCAAGAATCTAATACTTCCAACAAACCCAGAGAGCAAGCATAATACCCACCACAAAGAGATCAGCTACTACAGAGGGACTAGGAACCGAGAAGAGGCTCAAACTGGAGATGTCGGCATCCGACAAGGCACCGCTGCCAAGTACCCTGCACACCACGCCCATTCCATCCAGACTACTACTCCGTCTACCTAATCCCCTAGGCTCACTAATGACAAACAGCAGGACAGTAAGAAGAACCACAAGAAGTGTCCACTCGAACCGTAGGAGGGCCAAGCTGCTTCTTTCGATCAGCGCCAAACCGCCAATCTAGTCAAAAAACCTGCTAAGCTGTCCCTTTCAATCAGTGAACGACCACCAATCTAATCATGGACAGCCCCGGCAGCTACCTCGCTCAATCAGAATCCACACCAATCTAATCAGTTGCGGCCGCAAGGCAACCCCTTTCAATCAACACAAACTCTAATCTAATCAATGATAGCTACGCCCATAACCATACTACGCACAACTACCGGGCTAAGGAAGCAAAGAAACTTGGGATATAAAAGGCTCAACAAAGAGCTAAACCGAACCCAATCTCAGTCCAGCAGGTGACTGCCCATCGAGGTTCTCAGAGAATCACAGTAAACTGGCCCATAAGTCCAGCAACAAGTTGACAGTAAATAAGCAATTGCAAGCTCATAATGAGTAAGAATTTGTGTTTAGTGGATACGCATGTTTACCAGAAGACAACCAGAGATAGCAGATTCCGATCAAAACTGACCAGATATGGGGATATGGGTGGGAGGCGATGGAGGAGAGCGATCTCTAGAGAGAGATGTTCCCTTGCCGTCCCTTGGAGATGGGTGGAGATAACAGACTGTAACCTCTTCTCATTCTGTTGTTGACGCCAGCCCGTATATGACCAGATCTGGGTTTATCAAGCACCAAATGGAATCGGTCTCCATGGACTAGTCTAGTTCACCCCCCGTTGATTTTGATGAAGTGAGTTGAGCATTTTGACCTCTTGTGGACGAACTTTTGAAAGATCCCCTTTTGGATGACTGGACCCGTAGCTGATAGGAACCCATTTTCAGCAGGGAGAAGAACCTCACCGCGTATGACTCATCTTCCACAAGGAGCGTACTGTGGTTGATTTACCAGACCGCATGGACGACCTGAACTCGTGACCTGCCAGATCTGTGTCGAGAAAATCGTGGATGACCTGGGTTTGACTGCCTGAACTCGTGACCGCAAGGACGGCCTGAACTTGTGACCGCAAGGACTCGTGGCCCACCAAGAAACCCATCTGGGTTTGATAGATCCACTATTAGTTACCGCAGCACCTCCAGTGAAGATGGAGCAGATTGTAAAAATTGTGGTGCCTTTGGTGCAGTGTATATGGGGTGGATCTCAGATCCCCTTTTGCTACTGCTGTATTTTGAGTGAATCTCGTGAGAGATTGATGTAGATGATGCCTTCAATCAGTCTGATTGAGGTAGATAAGCAAAAATATCAGGCGGATTTTGGTTGGGGGAGTGCATTCTCTAGAGAGAGAAGCTCTCAACCCCAGCTGTTTGATGTTAGTAGGTGTTTAAACTACTAGTCATGTGAAAAACAAATCTTGACAAACACGTGATGGTTAGTAGGTGTTCAGACTACTAGTCATGTGAAGAACGAATAGCGATAAACACATGTCAGTTAGTAGGTGGTTAGACTGCTAGTCATGTGAAAGAAAAATCAAAATTCCGAGTAGATGGAAAGACTTTTGATAACTATGTGATAAGAACTGTAAAAGTGTGGATTCGGTGTTGTCACGGTTTAATATGAATCATGGTTTACGTGCTAGATCCGAGAAGTATTTTTTGCCTCGAGTTGATGATACCTCGATAATTTTTGCCCTTATTGAAAGTCTTTATCAATGTTATAGATTCACAAATTCGCAAGTTTTGTTTTGTGGAGAAGGAAATATAGGGGTTCTTACTTCCTTGTAGTGTATAACTAGTGATTACTCAAGAAAAACACGACAGTTTGTAGGTGTTTAGACTACTAGTCAGGTAAAGAACGAATAGTGATAAACACATCGGTTAGTGGGTTTTAGACTGCTAGTTGTGTGAAAGGAAAATCGTAATTCCAAGTAGATGCAAACACCATTGATTACTATGTGATAAGAACTTTGAAAATGCGGATTCGGTGTTGTCACGGTTTAATATGAATCATGGTTTATGTACTAAATCCGAGAAGTTGTTGCCTCGAGTTGATGATACCTCAATAATTTTGCCCTTATTGAAAGAGTTTATCAATGTTATAGATTCACAAATTCACGAGTTTTGCTTCGTGGTGAAGGAAATAAAGCGGTTTTTACTTACTCGTAGTGTATTACTAGTGATTACTCGAGAAAAACACATGACAGTTAGTAGGTGTTTAGACTACTAGTCATGTAAAGCACAAATAGTGATAAACACATGATGGTTAGTAGGTGTTTAAACTACTAGTCATGTAAAGAAAAATAGCAATAAACACTTGACGGGTAGATAGTATTTTGACTACTAGTCATGCGAAATGAAAATTGTGATTCCAAAGAAATGCAAAGACCATTGATTACTGTTTGAGATGAACTTTAAAAGTGTGGATTCGATGTTATCAAGGTTTAATATGAATCATGGTTTATGTACTGCATCAGAGAAGTACTTGTTTCCTCGAGAGTATGATACCTCGATCAATTTTGCCCTTATTGAAAAAGTTTATCAATGTTATAGGTTCAAAAATTTGCGTGTTGGCTCGAGGAGGTGGAAATAAAGCTCTTCTTATTTCCTTGTAGTGTATTACTAGTGACTACTCGAGAAAAACACAAGACGTTGAGTTGGTGTTTAGACTTCTAGTCATGTGAAAAACAAATGGTGAGAAACACGTGATGCTCTGTCGTAATACATGACAAACACATGACAGTTAGTAGGTGTTTAAACTATTAGTCATGTGAAGAAAAAATAGTAGTCATGTGAAGAAAAAATAGCGACAAACACATGACAGTTAGTAGGTGTTTAAACTATTAGTCATGTGTAAAAAAAATCTTGACAAACTCGATGGTAGTTGGTGTTTGACTACTAGTGATGTGAAGATTGAATAGAGATAAACACATGTCGGTTAGTAGGTGGTTAGATTACTAATAATGTGAAAGGAAAATCGAAAATCCGAGTAGATGCGAAGACTTTTGAAAACTATGTGATAAGAACTGTAAAAGTGCGGATTCGGTGTTGTCACAGTTTAATATGAATCATGGTTTACGTACTAGATCCGAGAAGTACTTGTTGCCTCGAGTTGATGATACCTCTATAAATTTTGCCCTTATTGAATGAGTTTGTCAATGTTACGGATTCACAAATTCGCTAGTTTTGCTTCGTCGTGAAGGAAATAAAGCGGTTCTTACTTCCTTGAAGTGTATTACTAGTGATTATTCGAGAAAAACACGTGACGCTTAGTAAGTGTTTAGACTACTAGTCATGTAAAGAACAAATAGTGATAAACACATGATAGTTAGTAGGTGTTTAGACTACGAGTCATGTGAAGGAAAAATAGCAATAAACACTTGACGGTTAGTAGGTATTTAGACTAGTAGTCATGCGAAAGAAAATTGTGATTCCAAATAAATGCAAAGACTATTGATTACTGTGTGACATGAATTTTAAATGTGTGGATACGGTGTAACTACAGTTTAATATGAGTCATGGTTTCTGTACTAGACCAGAGACGTACTTGTTTCCTCGAGTTGTTGATACATCGATCAATTATTTTTTTTTTGGGTAATGCCCTAGGGCGGTTAGCTTGAAATATAAAAGAGGTTAACCGAATGTTTAGCATACAAGGGGCATACCCCAAGTCAGACAAAGCAAAAAAGGGAAATGAAAAAATATAAAGAGCGCCAAGTGGCTACATGGATTGCCTGTGTCCTTGCCCCCGTCGAACAAACTATCCCAAGGAATAGAAAGTTCAACGGGGAACCTGGACACGGGCATGGCAAAGGCAGTAAATACCCGACACCAACCGTCGGTATAGGGTACAATTAGAGGCCCTCGAAGTCCTTGCAATACATACTACGGAAAACATAAAAGATAATGGCCAGTGCACAACCCGCACTAATTAAACTAGGAAATAACAACATAGAATGACCAAAGAGCAGAACAACCGAGCAAGCTAGTGCGTGCATAAAATTGAAATTGGGCCCACTAAACCCCTTGAATACTTGGTAGTCCTCAAAACCGGATGAGCACATAGAGTCCAAAACCACCAACATAATTTGCCCAGGTACACCCTATAGGTCGTGAGGCTCACGCACCTGCATCCCCAAATGAGTTTTGACGTCTCTCCTCTGAGTGACTGATAGCAGCCTTGTTGCATGAATCCATTGCCGTCAGCAGTTCCACGACTCGGCGCCGGAGATCATGGCCGGCGAACAAAACTAATTATATGACAGCCATAGACGGAGATATGGTCCCAAGCCCAGATTGAGAGCACTGCTACGAGCTTGAAACAAGAAACCCATATGCACCGCTGGAACCGACACCGGGATTACCCCTCCTGCCGTGACACCAACGACACATAACGGAAGGGAACTAGGTTGTAGTAGATGAACAAGAACAAGCCTGACGGCAGCACCCATTCCCTAACGCGCATCCGCAAATCCATGGGCTGTATGATGAGATGGAAAAGGAATTGGACATCCTCGCCCAAAATGTGATGAATTTGATTGATGGACCGAAACACCATGGACACCAGAAAAACTGGGTAAATGGGGTTTGTAGGACCATGATGGTGTCATTCCGAACCCACTTTGAGAAGTTTGATGATGGGTTAACAAAACCCATGGGGTTGTGATAGTTAGTCCGGACCAAAGATGGTCGGATATGGATTTGGGCGGTGGAGGAGAGCTCCTCTGGAGAGAGAAGCTCCCTTGCCCTTCACCTCGATCAATTATGTCCTTATTGAAAGAGTTTATCAATGTTAAAGATTCAAAAATTCGCGTTTTGCTTCGGGGAGATGGGAATAAAGCGGTTCTTATTTCCTTGTAGTCTATTATCAGTGACTACTTTAGAAAAACACAAGACGATGAGTTGGTGTTTAGAATATAGGTCATGTGAAGAACAAATCGTGGCAAACACGTGATGCTCAGTAGGTGTTTGGGCTACCAGTCATGTGAAGGAAAAATAGCGATAAAAACGTGACGGGTAGTAGGTGTTTAGACTACTAGTCATGTGAAGAACAAACCGTGACAAACACGTGATGGTTAGTAGGTGTTTAGACCACTAGTCATGTGAAGTACGAATAGCGATAAACACACGTCGGTGAGTAGGTGTTTAGACAACTAGTCATGTGAAAGGAAAATCGTAATTCTGAGTAGATGCAAAGACTATTGAAAACTATGCGAATTCTGAGTAGATGCAAAGATTATTAAAAACTATGCGATAAGAACTTTAAAAGTGTGGATTTAGTGCTGTCACGGTTTAATAAGAATCATGGTTTATTTACTAGATCCGAGAAGTACTTGTTGCCTCGAGTTAATGATACCTCGATAAATTTTACCCTTATTGAAAGAGTTTATCAATGTTATAGATTCACATATTTGCGAGCTTTGCTTCACGGAGAAGGAAATAAAGCGGTTCTTACTTCCTTGTTGTGTAGTACTAGTGATTACTCGAGAAAAACACGACGGTTAGTAGGTGTTTAGACTACTAGTCATGTAAAAAACAAGTAGTGATAAACACATGATGGTTAGTAGGTGTTAAAACTACAAGTCATGTGAAGAACAAATAGCAATAAACACTTGACGGTTAGTAGGTATTTAGACTACTAGTCTTGCGAAATGAAGATAGTGATCCCAAATAGATGGAAAGACTATAGATTACTTTGTGATATGAACTTAAAGAGTGTGGATTCGGTTTTATCATGGTTTAATATAACGAGTGAGTTGCCAAGTACCCCCTAGGAGGGCAGTCTACCACAAGATGGAATTGGACCCTGGAGCCAAAGCCCCTTAACTTACTTAGACTGGGGCTGGGTTTTGGTACTTGTTTCCTCGATTTGATGATACCTCGATCAATTTTGCCCTTATTGAAAGAGTTTATCAATGTTATAGATTCACAAATTCGCGTGTTTCTTCGTTGAGATGGAAATAAAGCGTTTCTTATTTCCTTGTTGTGTATTACTAGTGACTACTCGAGAGAAACTCAAGATGGTGAGTAGGTTCTTAGACTACTAGTCATGTGAAGAAAAAATCGTGACAAACACGTGATGGCCAGTAGGTGTTTAGACTATTAGTCAGGTGAAGAAAAAATAGCGATAAACACATGACGGTTAGTAGGTGTTTAGACTTGTACTCATGTGAAGAACAAATCGTGACAAACACGTGATGGTTAGTAGGTGTTTAGACTACTAGTCATGTTAAGAACGAATAACAACATACACATGACGTTTAGTAGGTGTTTAGGCTACTTGTCATATGAAAAGAAAATCATTATTCCAAGTAGATGCCACGACTATGGATTACTATGTGATAAAAACTTTAAAAGTGTGGATTCGGTGTTGTCACGGTTTAATATGATACATGGTTTATGTACTCGATCCGAGAAGTACTTGTTGCCTCGAGTTGATGATACCTCGATAAATTTTGCACTTATAGAAAAAGTTTATCAATGTTATAGATTCACAAATTCGCGTGTCACTTCGTGGAGAAGGAAATAAAGCAATATTTACTTCCTTGTAGTGTATTACTAGTGTCTACCCGAGAAAAACACATGACGGTTAGTTGGTGTTTAGACTACTAGTCATGTGAAGAATAAATAGTGATAAACACATGATGGTTAGTAGGTGTTTAGACGACTAGTCATGTGAATAAAAAAAATTGCATAAACACTTGATGGTTATGAGGTATTTAGACTTGTAGTCAGTCGAAATGAAAATTGTGATTCTAAATAGATGCAAAGACTATTGATTACTATGTGATATGAACTTTAAAAGTGTGGATTCGGTGTTATCACTGTTTACTATGAATCATGGTTTATGTACTAGATCCGAGAAGAACTTTTTTTTTTGTGGGTAATTTAGCTTGAAATTAAAAAGGGTTAAGCGAATGTATAGTCTACAAGGGGCATACCCCAGGAGGAAAAGAAAAGGAAAAAAAAAACAAGATTGACAAAAGTACGGTAAACCATGCACAACCCGCATGGAGAGTAACATAAAGTGTCATATGTGATACGAATGGATCTGAGTAGAACCATGTAATATAATGAAATGAAAGTGAAGTACTTCCTAGCACAACCTGCCAGGATAGGAAATATCGTAAATAGTTACGACCAGAGATGGCCACATGATAACCAACGCTGAGGAGAGCAGCTACAAAGTAATACGGCTTTTAGGTAGTCTGAACGGCTACTACAAAGGAACAAGGCATCAAGATGTTCGAACCAGAGTTGACGGCATCCGACAAGGCCCCCTGCTAAGAACCCTGCACACCACGCCCAATCCTTCCGGCCTAATAGTCCGTCATCCAAGCCTAAGGCTCGCCAAAACCGCCTACTGAAACCCACTACCCAGTATCCTCCTCCTCCAAGGTTGGGCTAAGAAAACCAAGAACCTTGTACTTCCATCAACCCCAAAGCTAGTATAATACCCACTCAACAGAGGTCAACTACTACAGAGGGACTTGGACCAACAGAGGCTCGAACTGGAGATGTCGGCATCCGACAAGGCTACCCTGCTAAGTACCCTGCACACCACGCCCATTCCCTCCAGACTACTACAACCTCGCCCAAATCCCCTAGGCTCGTTAACTACTGTAAGCGGAACTGAAAGAGGAACCACCAGAAGTGGCCACTCAAACCTCAAGAGGACCAAGCTGCTCATTTCGATCAGTGCAAACCACCCATCTAATCGGCAACAGACTGCGAAGCTACCCCTTTCGATCAGTGAACAACCACCAATCTAATCACTAACTGCTCCGGCAGCTACCTCGCTCAATCAGAATCCATCCACTAATCTAATCAGAGCAGCCGCAGCTGCTGCTACTGCAAACTACCCCTTTCAATCAGAACAGACCTAATCTAATAAATGATAGCCACGACCACAAGAATACTACACTCAACCTCAGAGCTAAAAGCACAGGATCTAGGGATATGAAAAGGCTCGACCAACAGCCCGAACCCCCGATTTCAGTCCAACAGATGACCGCCTATCGGGGATCACAGATACTAACTGAAATGATCACAAATAAACAACGCAAGTCTCATAGTGGATACAGTGACTGCCCTTCGGGTAGGCAGGCTGTTAGCTAATCAGGGAAGTACCTCTAATGACCGAAGAATCCCCCGATTTACACCAGTGTTACTTTGCAATCCATGCTTCTAGTCTGTGACCACTAGGTTGATTAGCCAAAACCCATGCTTGTATTTCTTAGAATAAATAATAAAATGGTAATTGCAAAACCACCAAAACTCAACCGGTTTTCAAAACCACCAAAGCTCCATTGTCGGAGTTACACGACAGCCATTCAACCAGATTTGTGAGGTAATTCCAGCAATTAAGACAATCTGTAAACTCTGTTGAGTAAAATTACCCTCTGCCGGCATCAATGGAAGACCCATTTTCTGGACCAGCTCTGAACCACAACCGCGCCATGGAAGAGCTGCGAGTTGAGCTTGAAGTAATTAGGTACGTAAGAAAACCACCTGTTGGAGCTAATACAAGATCTGAACGATGTGGCTCCACCATGTCCGGCGAGCCACGGCCGTCGGCCGAGTACCACAACCGAGCGGGTTTGGTCCAGATCCGTTGAGTAAGAGTACCCACCGCTGGCAGCAATGGATACACGAACAGAAAATATGGACAAATAGTGGACAAAATCTGCTTCAATCGTATCATTTTTGGGCTTCTGAAAACCAGCTGATTTGAAGAACAGATCTTGAACTGATGAGAGAACCAAACACCACAACCCTTCCGGTTCTGAACTGATTAGCACCAGAGGTGCCTGTGTGTAAAATCTCTGAGACAGAACACGAGCAGAACTCGGCTTCGGTCTGGACTGTTGGGCACCCAGATGTGTGCCTGTTTGATGTTAAAACCGAACCAAAAAAGTCCAGAGAATAAGTGTGGGAGGCGATGGAGGAGAGCAGTCCCTAAGGAGGGTTGATCCCTAGCCGTCCCATAGCTTGAAATTACCACCTCTGTGAAGTTGAATGAGACCCACGGCTGGTGGTGAGTGTTGGACCGATTCTCCATGGCTGGACTGAAAATCGGCAGAAGAAAGGAACCTCTTGCCTATACTAATCAGTCCACGAGTGGCTGAAGAAAATAGGTAGAGGGAGAATAAGATCCACCGAAAAATCAGTGGGTTTAGCTTCAAAAATCTGATTTGGTAAAGGGGGACTGCATTCTCTCTCTAGTTCAAGAGAGAGAAGCTCTCAACCCCCGCCGTATTCTTGTGTGCTAGTTGGATCCGAGAAGAACTTGTTGCCTTGAGATGATAATACCTCGATAAATTTTTCACATATTGAAAGAGATAGATTTTTCACTTATTGAAAGAGTTTATCAACAATAAAGATTCGCAAATTCGCATGTTGCTTTAGAAGATGAAAATAAAGCAGTTCTCATTTTCTTGTAACTAGTGACTACTTGAGAAAAACACAATACGGTGAGTAGGTGTTTAGAATACTAGTCAAGTGAAGAACAAATCATGACAAAAATGTGATGGTCAGTAGGTTTTTAGACTACTGGTCATGTGAAGAAAAAATATCTATAAACTCATGACGGTTAGTAGGTGTTTAGACTACAAGTCATGTGAAGAACAAATCGTGACAAACACGTGATGGTTAGTAGGTGTTTAGACTACTAGTCATGTGAAGAACAAATAGTGATAAACACATAATAGTTAGTAGGTGTTTAGACTACTAGTCATGTGAAGAAAAAAAATAGCAATAAACACTTGACTGTTAATTGGTATTTAAACTACTAGTCATGCAAAATGAAAATTGGGATTCCAATTACAAGCAAAGAGTATTGATTACTATGTGATATGAACTTTAAGAGTGTGGATTTGGTGTCATCACTGTTTAATATAAATCATGGTTTATGTACTAGATCCGAGACGTACTTGTTTCCTCGAGTTGATGATACCTCGATCAATTTTGCCCGTTTTGAAAGAGTTTATAATTGTTATAGAATCGCAAATTCGTGTGTTGCTCTAAGGAGGTGGAAATAAAGCGGTTCTTATTTCCTTGAAGTGTATTACTAATGACTACTCGAGAAAAACAAAAGACGGTGAGTTGGTGTTTAGACTACTAGTCATGTGAAGAACAAATCGTGATAAACACGCGATGGTCGGTAGGTGTTTAGACTACTAGTCATGTGAAGAAAAAATAGCGATAAACGCATGACGTTTAGTAGGTGTTTAAACGACTAGTCCTGTGAAAAACAAATGGTGACAAACACGTTATGGTTAGTAGATGTTTAGACTACTAGTCACGTAAAGAACGAATAGTGATAAACAAATGTCGGTTAGTAGGTGTTTAGACTACTAGTCATGTGGAGAAAAAATAGCAATTAACTCTTGACGGTTAGTGTCACGCCCTCGATTTTCAACTAAATAAATAACCCTTTTCAATAAATAATCCCCGCTTAATATAGATAATACCCAAAAGAGAGTCCCCAAATGATCATTTACAAGCCAAGTCCCCAAGTTTAGATAATTACAACTGTGGCACCATGGCCCAAATTAGTTTAGATACGAGTACGAAAATGTTTAGAATATTACAAATTTCAATCTAAAGAGAATTTCAAAGTAATTGGTTACAAGACCATCCTTGACAAAATGTGATCTTTACAAAGATGATGAAATAAGTAATGATGTCAGCCTCCAAAAATCTTTCACCGTCAAGCACACGATGTTTGCAATCTATTGCTCAGCATTGAACCTGAAAAGAAAGATTAGGTTGAGCTACACTAGGCTAGTAGAGAATTCTACACTCAAGCTATATGTAAATGTGATGAAACATGCAATGGAATGAATGATTTTCAATAAACGAACAAGAGATACAAGGGGACACCACAATGTACCGATGGACATTGATTATGGGATTCAATACGTCTTATAGATACCCCTAACCATTTATGTAGCCACTTGGAATTTATGTAGCCACTTGGCATCCTTCAATTTTCTTAATCTTTGTTTTCTTTTTTCTTTCCTCCTGGGGTATGCCCCTTGTAGGCTGTACATTCGCTTATTCTTTTTTCTATTTCAAGCTAAATTACCCAAAAAAAAAAAAAAACCATTTATATTTCCATCCCTTGCGTTATAGTATGACACCACGGGGGTTACCGCATAAAAGGACTTACATTACGGGTCTTGAGAATCCCGTATGCCTCCCAGAGATCTCCAACATGAGTCCAAGTAGCTCATTCTCCACTGGCTCGTCAAATAGAAACTTAAGGAACTTTTCGGGTATTAGGCCCCCATATACCCACACGAAACCCGTTACCACAAGTCACCATACACTACAATGATATCCTAAATTCTTAGTTCAATACAACCAACATTGCCCTTAGAGTCACCACGGCTTTCCCCGGGTCTTTTCCCTAAGTCGAACCGGAAGAGAGTCACCGTGGCTTTACCCAGGTCTATTCTCAAATTCGCAGAGCAGTTGGGTCACCACGGCTTTACCCGAGTCTATTCCCTCTTTCACAACATAACAGGGTCACCACGGCTTTACCCGGGTCTATTCCCTCATTCAACATTGTACATTGTACATTGTACATACGAACAAAATGGTACGATTTCATAATGATGTCATAATTCACATTGTACATTGATAAATATTTTAAATCCACGTTATTCCTTTAAGTCTATTTCGATGCTCTTCATCATGTACCGCACCCATAACAACTCCACGATGCACCACCGGCTAGGTTCTTAATGAGGATCTATAGAACTAGTACCAAAGGGAGTTTGAAAAT
>JAKSEO010000021.1:0-262731 GCA_025413875.1 Rhododendron molle | reverse complement strand
AACACCTTTTAACCACCATGTATTTATCACTATTTGTTCTTTACCTGACTAGTAGTCTAAACACGTACTAACCATCAGGTGTTTTTCTCAAGTAATCACTAGTAATACACTTCAAGGAAGTAAGACCCGCTTTATTTCCTTCTCCACAAAGCAAAACTCTTGAATTTATGAATCTATAACATTGGTAAACTCTAAAGTAAGAGAAAAATTTATCAAGGTATCATCAACCCGAGGCAACAAGTACTTCTCGGATCTAGTAAATAAACCCTGATTCATATTAAACCGTGACAACACCGAAGCCACACTTTTAAAGTTCTTATCACATAGTAATCGATAGCCTTTAAATCAACTCGGAATTACGATTTTCCTTTCACATGACTAGTAATCTAAACACCTACTAACCGACGTGTGTTTATCGATATTCGTTCTTCACATGACTAGTAGTCTAAACACCTACTAACCACCTCGTGTTTGTCACGATTTGTTCTTGACATGACAAGTAGTCTAAACACCTACTCAACGTCTTGAGTTTTTCTCGAGTAGTCACTAGTAATACACTATAAGGAAATAAGAACCGCTTCATTTCTATCTCCCCAAAGAAACACGCGAATTTGTAAATCTGATACTTTTATAAACTCTTTCAATGGGCAAAATTGATCGTGGTATCACCAACTCCAGGAAACCAGTACGTCTTGGATCTAGTACATAAATCATCATTTATATTAAACCGTGATAACACTTAATCCACAGTCTTCAAGTTCAGATCACATAGTAATCAATAGTCTTTTCATCTATTTGGAATCACAATTTTCATTTCACATGACTAGTAGGCTAAATACCTAATAACCGTCATGTGTTTTTCTCGAGTAATCACTAGTAATACACTATAAGCAAGTAAAAAACCACTTTATAGCTGATTTACCCAAAAAAAAACATTTGATTTCCTTCTCCACAAGGAAAAACTAGCGAATTTGTGAATCAATAACATTGATAAAGACTTTCAATAAGGGCAAAATTTATCGAGGTATCATCAACTCGAGGCAACAAGCACTTCTTGGATCTAGTAAGTAAACAACGACTACTATTAAACCGTGACAACACCGAATCTGCACTTTTAAAGTTCTTATCACATAGTTATCAATAGTCTTTGCATCTACTCAGAATTACGATTTTCCTTTCACATGACTAGTAGTCCATCCACCTACGATTTTCCTTTCACATGACTAGTAGTCCATCCACCTATTAACCGACGTGTTTATCGCTATTCGTTCTTCACATGACTAGTAGTCTAAACACCTCCTAACCATCAAGTGTTTTTCAATATTCGTTTTTCACATAACTAGTAGTCTAAACACCAACTGAGCATCACATGTTTCTCACGATGTGTTTGTCACATGACTAGTAGTCTAAACACCCACGCACCGTCTTTTGTTTTTCTCGAGTAGCCACTAGTAATACACTAAAAGGAAATAAGAACCGCATTATTTCCATCTCCCCGAAGCAACACGCGAACTTGTGAATCTATAACATTGATAAACTTTTTCAAAAAGGACAAAATCGATCGAGGTATCATCAATTCGAGGAAACAAGTACGTCTCTGATCTAGTTCATAAACCAAGATTCATATTAAACCTTGATAACATCGAATCCACACTTTTAAAGTTTATCTCAAATAGTAACCAATAGTTTTTGCATCTATTTTGAATCACAATTTTTATTTCGCATGACTAGTAGTCTAAATACCAACTAACCGTCAAGTGTTTATTGCTATTTTTTCTTCACATGACTAGTAGTCTAAACAATTACTAACCATCATGTGTTTATCACTATTTGTTCTTTACATGACTAGTAGTTTAAACACCTACTAACCGCCAAGTGTTTCTCTCGAGTACTCACTAGTAATACACTACAAGGAAGTAAGAACCGCTTTATTTACTTCACAACGAAGCAAAACTAGCGAATTTGTGAATCCGTAACATTGACAAACTCATTCAATAAGGGCAAAATTTATAGAGGTATCATCAACTCGAGGCAACAAGTACTTCTCGGATCTAGTACGTAAACCATGATTCATATTAAACTGTGACAACACCGAATCCGCACTTTTACAGTTCTTATTACATAGTTTTCAAAAGTCTTTGCATCTACTCGGATTTTCGATTTTCCTTTCACATTATTAGTAATCTAACCACCTACTAACTGACATGTGTTTATCTCTATTCAATCTTCACATCACTAGTAGTCAAACACCAACTACCATCGAGTTTGTCAAGATTTTTTTTACACATGACTAATAGTTTAAACACCTACTAACTGTCATGTGTTTGTCGCTATTTTTTCTTCACATGACTACTAGTATAAACAACGACAGAGCATCACGTGTTTCTCACCATTTGTTTTTCACATGACTAGAAGTCTAAACACCAACTCAACGTCTTGTGTTTTTCTCGAGTAGTCACTAGTAATACACTACAAGGAAATAAGAAGAGCTTTATTTCCACCTCCTCGAGGCAACACGCAAATTTTTGAACCTATAACATTGATAAACTTTTTCAATAAGGGCAAAATTGATCGAGGTATCATACTCTCGAGGAAACAAGTACTTCTCTGATGCAGTACATAAACCATGATTCATATTAAACCTTGATAACATCGAATCCACACTTTTAAAGTTCATCTCAAACAGTAATCAATAGTCTTTGCATTTATTTGGAATCACAATTTTCATTTCGCATGACTAGTTGTCAAAATACTATCTACCCATCAAGTGTTTATTGCTATTTTTTCTTCACAAGACTAGTAGTTTAAACACCTACTAACCATCATGTGTTTATCACTATTTGTGCTTTACATGACTAGTAGTCTAAACACCTACTAACTGTCATGTGTTTTTCTCGAGTAATCACTAGTAATACACTACAAGTAAGTAAAAACCGCTTTATTTCCTTCACCACGAAGCAAAACTCGCGAATTTGTGAATCTATAACATTGATAAACTCTTTCAATAAGGGCAAAATTATTGAGGTATCATCAACTCGAGGCAACAACTTCTCGGATTTAGTACATAAACCATGATTCATATTAAACAGTGACAACACCGAATCCGCATTTTCAAAGTTCTTATCACATAGTAATCAATGGTGTTTGCATCTACTTGGAATTACGATTTTCCTTTCACACAACTAGCAGTCTAAAACCCACTAACCGATGTGTTTATCACTATTCGTTCTTCACCTGACTAGTAGTCTAAACACCTACAAACTGTCGTGTTTTTCTTGAGTAATCACTAGTTATACACTACAAGGAAGTAAGAACCCCTATATTTCCTTCTCCACAAAACAAAACTCGCGAATTTGTGAATCTATAACATTGATAAAGACTTTCAATAAGGGCAAAAATTATCGAGGTATCATCAACTCGAGGCAAAAAATACTTCTCGGATCTAGTACGTAAACCATGATTCATATTAAACCGTGACAACACCGAATCCACACTTTTACAGTTTTTTGGGTAAAAACACTTTAAAAGTTCTTATCACATAGTTATCAAAAGTCTTTCCATCTACTCGGATTTTGATTTTTTTTTTTGGGTAAAATAGCTTGAAATAAAAAGAGAATAACCGAATGTACAGCCTACAAGGGGCATACCCCAGGAGGAAAACAAAAAAGAAAAGGAAAAGAAAAGATTGAGAAATTAGCGAACGAGCCAAGTGGCTACATGAAAGACAAAGCTAAAAGATGGAGACAAAACAAATAACATCAAGAGATACATTTGTTTCCTAGCCATCTACAAAAGATATAACATCATTCGGATCACCAACTTTGGTACAATAGCAGAACTCAGTAGAAGAGCAGCTGGTATCACAGTACAACTTAACAGCCCGAAACCTTGGCAACATAACAGCCCTCCTTCAGCCCTCCTTCAACATAACAGCCCTCCTGACTAGATGAGCAACTAATAAGGAAGACTTCAGCCCTCCTTCCTTGGCAAAACAGAACAGAACAGGAGCAGTAGCAGCTCAGACACCAAAACAGCAGACTACACTAATCTGGACAGCCATAACAGCAACAGCAAACATGGCAGATACCCTAGATCAGCAGCAGTAAACATGGCAGAACAGAACAGGAGCAGCAGCTCCAAGGGACATCCCCCAAGGATAGGCCAAATTGAGATAGCAATTTTGTAATTACAAAGTAAGAACTACCAGCGAGCTGCATTGCAGCTAGCAGTTAGGCTCAACAACAAATAGAACTGCTCTATATCTATAGCAACAGATTACCAAAAGTAACTAGCTAGGTCTATTTTCTGTACATGCAGAGGACGTCCCCCTCTGCGAAGGGAGATCCCAACGACAGCCCCTGTTGGTTAGGCTAATAGAACAACATGGTAGCAGTTGCAGCAGCAACAAATCAGCAGCAGTACAGTTCAAGCCACATTGAGGTGCTAGTCAGGCAAAACCATATACATATCTGCTAGAAGGATAGATCAAAACCATATACATATCTGCTAGAAGGTTGTTACACAATGATAACATTAGCAGTAAAGCAAGCAGCAAAACAGAAAGTAGAAAAGTAAACAATGGATAAACAGAGAACGGCTCCTGACAGAGAAAAACAGAGCAGAAACAGCTCTTGTGATAGATACAGCTACCAGTTGTTTGCTTTTCTGTGGGGACACATAGCTAGCAGAGCATGCCCAAATATCAAACAGAGAATGAATGAATGAAATCCTAGGACTGTATAGTGCTCACACTTCTACTCCCTCGGAACCTCACCACTCCCACTCTCATGTCAATACCAAGAATAAGGGAACCACCTTTCTCCCTCCACTGATCCTCACATGATTCCCCCACTACTTATTACCTCCTCTCTCAAGGGAAGATGGGGATCTAGCACACATCTCACTAGGTTATCACACAATATAGTAAGAACACTCAAGATTGTCAAGTACCAAGATAGTTAACAGGTATTAAGGTAACTACCTGGATACGTAGAAGTATTAGAAGCCCAATATGTGGATCTGAATAATCTAGCAGTTGCAGCTGCTCCCTTGAACAACCTGTGCGTGTATCTGCTCTGAAAGTTTGACTCTGAATGTAACCGGACTGAATGGCAATGTGAAAGGGGAGACTTTGAAAGCACTCCCCTTGAACTGTGACCTGCAAATGAAAACTGATAAGTAACAGCTCCCTTCAAAGTATCTCACAAGTAGATTTAGATCAAACATGAATGTTCCACATAGAAAGTAAATGAGATGGCCCCTTGAAGGAGAGGGACAACAACCTACATCTAACTTCATTTGAGATTTTGTTAGCAACCACTCCCGGAGGGCAACTAAGATTCTGAAACTTTCTATGATTCCTTTCAAGCCACAATTGGTGCACATAGACTGTGAATACAAGCTTAGCGATTGTGATAGCCAAAGATTTACCTTTTAAGGTGGATAGTGTACTTACCCACTGATGCCAAGTAAGCATGCCAACCATATGCGGGGTCTTAGGGGACAAAATGCCCCTAATCTGAGTAGCCACAGGGCAGTCAAAAAATAGATGGGTATGGGATTCGACACCCATACACAAACTACAAATAGAGGAAGATTTCATACCAAACATGACTAATCTATCCTCAGTAGATAACTTATTAAGAATGGCCATCCAAGAGATCACACTGCACCTAGGGATGTGACCTGAAAACCATACCACTTTATGCCAAGTGATAACAGGGAAGTGTGTTCTTATGTGATCCCAAAGAGAGGAAATGGTAAATTTTCCAGAAGGATTGAGAGTCCAGGAACAGCTATCCCCAATGGCATTGTTAATGGGGACACCCTGAAGATCAGATCTTACCTCATTAAGATCGGGAGATTGAGTAATTGGGAAAGCCCACTGGTTGTTCCTAATAATAGACTGCACCGTGACATCCTTAGGAAGTCCAGAATCATAAATAATTCTAGGACCAAACCTAGGCAAAAGGGGTCCTAGGGGATGCCAATTGTCAAACCATAAAGAAGTTAATTGGCCATCACCAATTTTGTATTTTATATGAGGCTGAATGAGAGGTCTAAGATTAAGAAGCTTTCTCCATACCCAAGAGGGATCACTGGGAATCTTAACACTCCAAAAACTCTTACCCTTAAGTAAGTACGATTTGACCCATTGGCACCACATAGATTGTTCTCCCCCCGAGACAAGGAACCAAATGTTTTTGGCCACAGCAGACTTATTCCAGATCTCCAACGATTTAAAACCCAAGCCACCTTCCTCGACAGGGGAGCAAAGGTGTTCCCATGAGACTTTGGCACCAGTCCTCCTAAGATCAGGACCAGACCAGAAAAATGCTCTAAGGATTGATTCAATCTCCTTAATTATCTTCTTAGGGATAATAAAAAGAGATGACCAATAAGTTTGCATTGAGAAAAGTATGGACTTTATTAATTGTATCCTACCAGCATAAGACAAGTACCTATGAGTCCAGGATTTGGTTTTGGATACAATCCTATCCACCATGTTTTTACAGTCCGAGTGTTTGAGTTTGGTGGATAGAAGGGGAACCCCCAAATACCCAACAGGTAAAGACCATTCCCGAAACCCCAAAATATTGAGAATGGAAGATTTGATGGCAGGATTGACACCAGAAAAGAAGATGTCGCTCTTAGTAGGGCTCGGAGAAAGTCCAGACAAGGCCTCAAACTCAGTCAAGGATTGTTAAATGTGATTAATAGAGCTAACTTCACCTTTGCAAAAGATCATAAGATCATCTGCAAAGCAGAGATTGACAAGCTTGGTGGAACCACATCTCCAATGGAACTTAAAATCAGGGAGAAGAGACTTCTCCCTAAGAATGCAGGTCAAAACTTCCATGACGATCACAAACAAGTATGAAGACAAGGGATCGCCTTGTCTTAAACCTTTTTGTCCAGCAATGTATCCTATGGCTTCCCCGTTGAAGCACAAGGAGTAATTTGCTGTGGAAACACATGCTTTCAACCATTGAATCATCTTAGGATGGAAATTCATGGAGGCTAGAACATCCCAGAGGAAGTCCCATCTGACATTGTCATAAGCCTTCATGATATCCACTTTCATGGCACATCTAGGGGAAGGGGAATGTTTGTGGTAACCCCTCATTAATTCCTGAGTAAGGAAAATGTTATCTGCAATCCTCCTACCTTGTACAAAACCTGATTGCGATGGATCAATAAGATATGGTAGGACAGGTTTGATTTTATTGGCCAGGAGCTTAGCAATACACTTGTATATTACATTGCAGCAAGAGATTGGTCTGTAATCCCCAACCTTGGAGGGATTGGGGATTTTAGGCACCAAAGCCACTGAAGTAGCATTAGCCTTCTTCAGAAGTTGACCCGACCTAAAGAAGAGCTTAACAGCTGAGGTCACTTCATGACCAATCACAGGCCATGCCTTCTGGAAGAAGGCTGCATTATAGCCATCAGGACCAGGTGCTTTTTGAGGGTTAAGAGACCAGAAAGTATCCTTGATCTCCTTATCAGTAATTTCAACCACCATATCTAAACTTTGAGAAGGTGAAAGTCTCCTAGCAATAAGTTGGTCAACTCTGGAAGATCCTGAGTAATTGGACAAATGTTTGGTACCCAACAAGTTAGTGTAATAATTGATGAAGGATTGCTTCACCACCTCAATGTCTTGTGTGACAGAGCCATCCTCTAGGACCAAGCTAGAAATTCTGTTCCTGTTCCCTGGAGTTACTAATAGTTTTGAAGAAAAAGGAAGTACATTGATCCCCCAATTTTAACCACTGAATTCTTGATTTTTGTTTGGCCAAACTTTCTTCTGCCCGAGCAAAAATAAGATACTATTTACACAGCTCTCTTTCAGTGGCCTGTTTAGAGGGATCATTGGGGTGAGAACCAAGCTCTCTTTGGATGGCGTCCAATTGTTGTTTAAGAGAGGCCACCCTAGCTGACAAATCACTAAACTCATTAGTGTTCAACTGCTTAAGGCCCTCCTGTAAATGTTTCAGTTTCTCACAAACACGGTACATTGGATTACCCAATATTACCTTCCTCCAGACTTGCTGGACAGTTTCAAGGAATTTAGGGTGGTCCGCCAAAAAATTAAAGAACCTAAAAGGCCTTTTCCTAGGTGGAGTAATAGCTGTCAAATACACAAGTGCAGGTGAGTGATCAGATACTCCAGGGTTAAGAAAATGAGCACAGGACCAACAGAAATCTTTGATCCAACTTTCATTGACTAAGACCCGATCAATCTTAGTGCTAATGTGGGCATCTCCCAGTTGTTTATTGGACCAGGTGTAGTGACAACCGGAGTACCTAAGATCAACTAATTCTGTTGAATGGAGACAGGCATTAAACTCCTCCATCCAAGGCACCCAATTCCTATCCCCACCTACTTTTTCAGTAGGGGATTTTATGGCATTGAAATCACCTAAAACTACCCAAGGGGTAACAACACAGAGCTGTTGAAGCTCAGCCCAAAGCTGTTGTCTCTCAAGGTAACAATTAGCCCCATAAATAAATGTGGCATCAAAAGAGTAATGGCCATCACAAGTGGTCACTTTACAATGGATATACTGACTGGACTGGCACAGGACCTGAACTTGGAAAACCATAGGGTTCCAACAAATCAAGAGTCTCCCCATAGTAGAACTGGAGTGATTGCTAACAAAACTCCAATGAGGGAGCATAGTATTGACAATTCTAGAAACTTTGGGTTCTTTGAGTTTATGTTCAATGAGTCCCACTAGAGATAACTTATTCTTAAAAACCCAAGTTTTAGCCTCCCTTTGTTTGATAGGATCATTAAGACCCCTCAAATTCCAAAAACCAAAAGTAATAGGTGTGCTATCCATAAAGTTCTACACAAAACTACCACAATGAGCTACAACTAATGAGTGTAAGAGTGATGCACAAGTTGAGCATTATTTAGATAATTGTGGGCAAAAAATGAGGAAAGTTGAGTTACTTCCTTTTTTTATGGGAGCCTTTGGATTGACTCCTTTGTTTGCCATTATGACCAGCCTCGGATGATCCTCCCTGCTGAAGCTTGACATTAGGTATGGTGTAGTCAGGAGGTTTATCTTTTCCATTACCATCCAGCTTCTGGTCATGAGAACTGATCTTACTGTCAACACTGGTCTCTTTCTCAGCCTTAGAATCATGTAGACTTGTTTCACTGTGTAAACATGTGGAACCAACCTCTTGAGAGGCTATTGGCTCTACCCTTTGTCTGGAACTTACTACTCCTTCTAGAACCTCAATTAACTCCTCCTCAGAATCAGTAATACCTTCCTCAGAAACAGGGGTTACAATTGGATTGTTTGATTGTTGAGGGACAATTGATGCATGGACAGTTACAGGACAGTTCAGCTGCTCCGTATCAGATTGGTCACAGCCAACCTGTTGTTTACCATTACCTACTCTAGTCCATTCTTGAGCTGCAGGTTGTTGTGGAAGGGAAGAGGTAGAGGATTCACCTGATACCAAAGCAGCAGAATTGGCATCCTGTGTACCCTTACCTTTACTAACCACTTGCCATGTATCCTTTTGGTTTGGGACTTTAGTACCCAATTGCTTAGTACACGTAGGATGTCCAAATACCTTGCAATCTGAACATATTGGGGGTAGCCATTGATATTGTAAAGCTACTATAACTGCCTCCCCATTGATGGTTATTTGAACGTCATCCGGCAAGTCAGTTTCCGCATCAATTTCCACACAAATACGAGCATAATCCAGCCGAAGCTTTTTTGCTGTTGCTTGATCCACGTGAAGAGGTTTGCCAATTGTACTAGCTATCTTGCTAAAACACTCTGCTGTCCAAAACTCTAATGGAAGTTTCAAAATCTTGATCCAAGCAGGAATTTTAGACGGTTGGTCCTTGGTTGGAATCAACATCCTTTTCCAATTTTGTAACACAAGAAATCTCCTTGAAAAGAAATGGGGACCATTCTCTAACGCTTTCAGCTTAGCAGCCTCATCCTTGAACTCAAATAAGAATCTCGAGCCAATTTCCTTAACTGATATAAGATCATCCTTCCACACAGTCCGGGCTGTTGCCTTGAGTAAAGGTAGTTCCATCTTGCCATCAAGGAAATGGCCAACAAGGCAGTGATTCCACCTGTCTTCATCTATGTCCGAATCCACTAACTCCACCACGGCACGCTTACCTTGTTGAAGCTGAGGATAGTGATCCAACTTCATCATTTTAGAAGGACCTTGGGCTGCGAAGAGGGAAGCCCAGTTCTTTGAATTACCTTGGGGGCGAATAGGATTATGGAATCGATTGGTACGGGGTTCGATGGGGTTTGGGAAAATCCCAGCTTCCGAATTAGATTTTAGACTGATGAATTCCCTTTGACCAATTTCTGACCCAGAAGGAATTTTGAAATTGACATTAAGGGATTGAGGGTTACCACATGCATCAGAACCTGAAGATTGATACCTGGATAATTCGTGATGTTCCTTGAGTCGATTCAACTGAGTTTTCAACTCTGAGCAGTCGACAATCACCCCTGAGCTCTTCATTTCGGCCTCCAAAGACCTAACTAGACTGGATAGGCGTTCCTCTGAGTCCAGCCGTTCACCTGCTTCCTGAAACACCTCCTGTAAATTCCCAGCAGTTCTTGGATTTTTGGGGCTATGAGGACCGAACGAAGATGATGGGTTGTGGAAATGGTTAGAGCTATCAAGCGAGACCAGAGAAGGATTTGGATGAGTAGATGAAACCAGAGGTGGTGTAGCCCCATGGCATAGATCGAAAGGTTTGAGGATGGGGTTGGAAGGAGTAGATCGATTGGGGGTAGATGCATATGGTGTAGATGAATCGAGGAATGGCGGATTTGGGGAGAAATGTTGTGGACCTTGAGCTTGCTCTCCATCTTCCATCGCCACTCCCGTAGGATCAGGTAGTGGTGGCCGAGATTGAGGTTGAGATCTAGAATCAGACATCAGCCCTTTGAAATTAGGGTTCACTGGAAAGAAATCCAGATGTGGTGTAACCACGCTTGATTTTGTGGTTAATGGGTCAATTGCTCTGTGCTTCCTACGAATTTCATTTGAATCCAAGGCTTTAGAACCTAGACCGTCCGCGAATGAAATGGTGCCGTCGGCCATGGCAGAAGATGGAGATCTGCTTCTCCACGGCCTTATTTTTGATTTTTCTTTCACATGACTAGCAGTCTAACCACCTACTAACTGACATGTGTTTATCGCTATTCGTTCTTCACATGACTAGTAGTCTGAACACCTACTAACCATCACGTGTTCGTCAAGATTTGTTTTTCACATGACTAGTAGTTTAAACACCTACTAACATCAAACAGCTGGGGTTGAGAGCTTCTCTCTCTAGAGAATGCACTCCCCCAACCAAAATCCGCCTGATATTTATGCTTATCTACCTCAATCTGACGGATTGAAGGCATCATCTACATCAATCTCTCACGAGATTCACTCAAAATACAGCAGTAGCAAAAGGGGATCTGAGATCCACCCCATATACACTGCACCAAAGGCACCACAATTTTTACAATCTGCTCCATCTTTACTGGAGGTGCTGCGGTAACTAATAGTGGATCTATCAAACCCACATGGGTTTCTTGGTGGGCCACGAGTCCTTGCGGTCACGAGTTCAGGCAGTCAAACCCAGGTCATCCACGATTTTCTCGACACAGATCTAGCAGGTCACGAGTTCAGGTCGTCCATGCGGTCTGGTAAATCAACCACAGTACGCTCCTTGTGGAAGATGAGTCATACGAGGTGGGGTTCTTCTCCCTGCTGAAAATGGGTTCCTATCAGCTACGGGTCCAGTCATCCAAAAGGGGATCTTTCAAAAGTTCGTCCACAAGAGGTCAAAATGCTCAACTCACTTCATCAAAATCAACGGGGGGTGAACTAGACTAGTCCATGGAGACCGATTCCATTTGGTGCTTAATAAACCCAGATCTGGTCATATACGGGCTGGCGTCAACAACAGAGTGAGAAGAGGTTACAGTCTGTTATCTCCACCCATCTCCAAGGGACGGCAAGGGAACATCTCTCTCTAGAGATCGCTCTCCTCCATCGCCTCCCACCCATATCCCCATATCCGGTCAGTTTTGATCGGAATCTGCTATCTCTGGTTGTCTTCTGGTAAACATGCGTATCCACTAAACACAAATTCTTACTCATTATGAGCTTGCAATTGCTTATTTACTGTCAACTTGTTGCTGGACTTATGGGCCAGTTTACTGTGATTCTCTGAGAACCTCGATGGGCAGTCACCTGCTGGACTGAGATTGGGTTCGGTTTAGCTCTTTGTTGAGCCTTTTATATCCCAAGTTTCTTTGCTTCCTTAGCCCGGTAGTTGTGCGTAGTATGGTTATGGGCGTAGCTATCATTGATTAGATTAGAGTTTGTGTTGATTGAAAGGGGTTGCCTTCCGGCCGCAACTGATTAGATTGATGTGGATTCTGATTGAGCGAGGTAGCTGCCGGGGCTGTCCATGATTAGATTGGTGGTCGTTCACTGATTGAAAGGGACAGCTTAGCAGGTTTTTTGACTAGATTGGCGGTTTGGCGCTGATCGAAAGAAACAGCTTGGCCCTCCTACGGTTCGAGTGGACACTTCTTGTGGTCCTTCTTACTGTCTTGCTGTTTGTCATTAGCGAGCCTAGGGGATTAGGTAGAGGGAGTAGTAGTCTGGATGGAATGGGCCTGGTGTGCAGGGTACTTGGCAGCAGTGCCTTGTCGGATGCCGACATCTCCAGTTTGAGCCTCTTCTCGGTTCCTAGTCCCTCTGTAGTAGCTGATCTCTTTGTGGTGGGTATTATGCTTGCTCTCTGGGTTTGTTGGAAGTATTAGATTCTTGGTTTGCTTATCCCAACTTTGGTGGAGGTGGTATTTGGTAGTTGGTTGACGGCAGGTTGTTTTGGCGAGCCTTAGGCTTGGTTGAGGGAGTATTAGGCCGGAAGGATTGGGCGTGGTGTGCGGGTACTTGGCAGCGGTGCCTTGTCGGATGCCGTCATCTCTGGTTCAAGCCTCTCTTGGTGCCATGTTCCTTTGTAGTAGCTGTTTAGCTTGCTTTGAAGCCGTGTTGCTTTGCAGCCGTTCTCCTCAGTGTTGGTTATCATGTGGTCATCTCTGGCCGTGACTATTTACTTTACTTTACTTCCTAGCCTGGCGGGTTGTGCCTGGCGGGTTATTCTCGTACCACTTCATATCGTACCCCGTAGTACTATCCTTCTACTTAAATGGATAGTACTACGGGGCCCTGATTTCTACACTTATGACACTTTTGTTATTTTATCTACAATATCCTACTCTCCATGCGGGTTGTGTATGATTAACGCATTTTTCTCAATCTTCTTGTTTTGTTTTTTTTTTTCCTTCTGGGGTATGCCCCTTGTAGGCTGTACATTCGATTAACCTCTTTTAATTTCAAGCTGTTTTACCCAAAAAAAAATCTCAATGGTCCGTTTAACTCTTACACTTTCGGTTAACTTACAATGATCCTCCTCCACCCGTTAACACGACTGTTAGCGCAAAATAGTCTGGTGAGTTACATGGGGACCGAATTAAGGGTGTAATGATCTTTGCATAATTGTTTTCTCTTCATTTAATAGTAGTCTAAAACCCACTAACCGACATGTGTTTATCACTATTCGTCCTTCACATTACTAGTAGTTTAAACACCTACTAACTGTCATGTGTTTTTCTCGAGTAATCACTAGTAATACACTACAAGGTTTGAATCCATAACATTGATAAAGATTTTCAATAAGGGCAAAATTTATCGAGGTATGATCAACTCTTGGCAACAAGTACTTCTCGGATCAAATACGTAAACCATGATTCATATTAAACCGTGACAACACCGAATTCACACTTTTAAATTTCTTATCACATAGTAATCAATAGTTTTTGCATCTACTCGGAATTACGATATTCTTTTCACATGACTAGCAGTCTAAACACCCACTAACCAACATTTGTTTATCGCTATTCGTTCTTCATATGACTAGTAGTCTAAACACCTACTAAGCCTCCTGTGTTTTTCTCGAGTAATCACCAATAATAGTTATAAGGAAGTAAGAACCGCATTATTTCCTTCTCCACAAAGAAAAACTTGTGAATTTGTGAATCTATAACATTGATAAAGACTTTCAATAATGGCAAAATTTATCGAGGTATCATCAATTCGAGGCAACAAGTACTTCTCGGATCTAGTACGTTAACTATGATTCATATTAAACCGTGACAACACCGAATCCGCACTTTTACAGTTCTTATCACATAGTTATCAATAGTTTTTGCATCTACTTGAAATTATGATTTTCCATTCACATTATTAGTAATCTAACAACCTACTAACCAACATATGTTTGTCTCTATTCAATCTTCACATCACTAGTAGTCTAAACACCTACTAACCATCATGAGTTGTCAAGATTTTTTTTTCACATGACTAGTTTTTTAAACACTTACTAACTGTCATGTGTTTATCGCTATTTTTTCTTCACATGACTACTAGTCTAAACAACTTTTGAGCATCACGTGTTTCTCACCATTTGTTTTTCACATGACTAGTAGTCTAAACTCCAACTCACCGTCTTGTGTTTTTCTCGATGAGTCACTAGTTATTCAGTACAAGGAAATAAGAACATCTTTATTTCCATCTCCCCGAAACAAGACGCGAATTTGTGAACCTATAACATTGATAAACTTTTTCAATAAGGGTAAAACTGATTGAGGTATCATTAACTCAGGGAAACTAGTACGTCTCTGATCTAGTACATAAACCATGATTCATATTAAACCTTGATAACATCAAATCCACACTTTTAAAGTTCATCTCAAATAGTAATCAATAGTCTTTGCATTTATTTGGAATCACAATTTTCATTTCGCATGACTAGTAGTCTAAATACTTACTAACCGTCAAGTGTTTATTGCTATTTTTTCTTTACATGACTAGTAGTTTAAATACCTACTAACCATCATGTGTTTATCACTATTTGTTCTTTACATGACTAGTAGTCTAAACACCTACTAACCGTCATGTATTTTTCTCGAATAATTATTAGTAATACACTACAAGGACGTAAGAACCGCTTTATTTCCTTCACCACGAAGCAAAACTCGCGAATGGACAATTTTGCTAAACAAAAGTCACGTATACAATGGTTAAAACTAGGAGATCAGTGCCCTTACTATTTCTTTAAAGCTGTGTGCAATAGGAGAAATAAGAGCAAAATAACAAGTTTAGACTTCAACTTCTCCCGATGAGATGTAATAGCGACCAAGTAAGATGGACTCTTAACTCGAATGGACAATTTTGCATTGCCTCTCTTTGGGAGGAATTGAGAGATCCATTTCCCAAAGTAACTTGGCATAAGGCTGTTTGGTTTTTAGGCCATATCCCAAAATGCAGCTTCATTACATGGCTTGCCATCCAGGGTAGGCTTTCCACTGAGGATAGATTAGTTCTTTTGGGGATTAAAGCTAATTCTCAGTGTAGTCTTTGCCATGGTAGTGAGACTCATGATCATTTGTTCTTTAACTGTGTGTTTTCCACACAGGTTTGGAACGCTATGTTGGCAAAAATTGATGAGAGGTGGTCCCCCCAACCTTGGGTTGCATGGATTAATCGCCTCTCCACTTTTAGGGGGAAATCCCTTAAGAATCTTGTTACTAAATTGATTTTTACTGTGACTGTGTATCATATTTGGATTGAGAGAAACTTGAGGAAGTTTCAGGCCAAAACTTGCACCTGGGAAGTAGTGGTTCACAAAATCTATAACATGGTTAAGGGTAGACTACTGTCATTGCCCAAATTGCCCTCTAGCTCAAATGATACTAGGTTTGTTAGAGAATGGGGCATAATTATGGACTAAACATATATGTCGTCTCTAATGTGCATGTGTGACTGTGATTCTAGCTGTGATTGTGCTTGTTGCAGTTTTTCTGGACATTTAACTATCTTGATAGTATGCTGCTTTTGGATACTGGCTTTTGCTCTGCAGGTACACCATCAGGTGCCATGTTGGGCTTCCATTTCATGGATTATGAGTGATCTTACTATATTGTGTGGATCCCATGTGAGCTGTGTGCTAGAGCCCCATCTATCTTTGAGAGCGGAGGTAATATTTAGCGGGGGAGTCATGAGAGGTTCAGCGGAGGAAGATGAGGGATCCCTTGTTCTTGGTATTGTTATGGAGAGTGGGTGGTGTGAGGTTCCGAGGGAGTTGAGGTGTGAGCACTATTCTTCCTTAGGACTTTGTGTGTTTGAATGATTGATTGTTAGTATGCAGTGATTTGATCATGACTGATTTGTCAGCAAGGGATTGTTCCCATGACTGTAGTTCACGTTTTGGGGCTGCTGTGTAGTAGCTGCTGTGTACAGTCCAGTCACTAGTGCTGCTGTCCAGCTTTTGTCCAATTGCCAATTCTGTTTGGACTCTTGTTTATTGATAGTTTCAATTGTAGTTTTTTGTGCAGTTTTGGAGGTGTGGTAGTGGTGCAGTTTTGATGGCTAGTTGGAATCATATGTGGCTGGTCCAGTCAGTTAGTAGGCAGGCTGCTTAGTGCTAATTTTCGTATAGCTGCTATTTACTTTACCAATGTATGCATTATCCATTTCTGCTACTGCTACTGATGGCTTTGATTGCTATGTTCCTGTTGAGAGCAGGCTGCTATACTTCTGTTATGGTACAACCATTTCTGACTGTTCATCTGGTTTATATGCCTAACCAATAGGGGCTGTTGTTGGGATCTCCCTTTGCAGAGGGGAAGTCCTCTGCACTTTTTCTTACTTTATGTTACTTATGGCTAATGGTTGTATCTTGTCCATTTTGGTTAGTGGTAGCTCAGCTAGTGTTCTGTTGGGTTGGCTGCCTTGCTTGTCATGTTTTGTTCTACCCGAGGGGGGTTGTCCCTTGGGTTCTCCCTGTTCTATCTGCTGCTATCCAGAGCTCCTGCTGTCCAGAGCTGTGATTGCTATCTGATTGTTGCTGCCCAGAGCTACTTTGGTTGCATGCTAACTGTCACGTGTTTATGGCTATTTTTTCTTCACATGATTACAAGTCTAAAAAACTACTGAGCATCACGTGTTTCTCACCATTTGTTTTTCACACGACTAGTAGTCTAAACACCAATTCACCGTCTTTTGTTTTTCTCGAGTAGTCACGAGTAATACACTACAAGGAAATAAGAACCGCTTTATTTCCATCTCCCAGAAGCAACACGCGAATTTGTGAATCCATAACATTGATAAACTTTTTCAATAAGGGCAAAATTGATCGAGGTAAAACCAACTCGAGGAAAATAGTACGTCTCTGATCTAGTACATAAACCATTATTCATATTAAACCTTGATAACATAGAATCCACACTTTTAAAGTTCATCTCAAATAATAATCAATAGTCTTTGCATCTAATTGGAATCACAATTTTCATTTCGCATGACTTGTAGTCTAAATACCTACTAACCGTCAAGTGTTTCTTACTATTTTTCTTCACATGACTAGTAGACTAAACACCTACTAACCATCATGTTTTTATTACTATTTGTTCTTTACATGACTAGTAGTCTAAACATCTACTAACCGTCATGTGTTTTTCTCGAGTAATCACTAGTAATACACTACAAGGAATTAAGAACCGCTTTATTTCCTTCACCACGAAGCAAAACTCGCGAATTTGTGAATCTATAACATTGACAAACTCTTTCAATAAGGGAAAAATTTATCGAGGTATCATCAACTCGAGGCAACAAATATTTCTTCTATCTAGTACATAAACCATGATTCATATGAAACCGAGACAACACCGAATCCACATTTTTAAAATTCTAATCACACAATAATCAATAGTCTTTGCATCTACTCGGAATTACGATTGTCCTTACACATTACTAGCTGTCTAAAAACCCAATAACTGACATGTGTTTATCGTTAATCGTTCTTTACATGACTAGTGGTCTAAACACCTACTCACCGTCATGTGTTTTTCTCGAGTAATCACTAGTACTACACTAAAAGGAAGTAAGAACCACATTATTTCCATCTCCACAAAGCAAAACTCGCAAATTTGTGAATCTATAACATTGATAAAGACTTCCAATAAGGGCAAAATTTATCGAGGTATCATCAACTCGAGGCAACAAGTACTTTTCGGATCTAATACGTAAACCATGATTCATATTAAATCGTAAAAACACCGAATCCGCACTTTTACAGTTCTTATCACATAGTTATCAATAGTCTTTGCATCTACTCGGAAGTGTGATTTTGCTTTCACATTATTAGTAATCTAACCACCTACTAACCGACATATGTTTATCTCTATTCAATTTTCAAATCACTAGTAGTCTAAACTCCTACTAACCATCACGAGTTTGTGAAGATTTTTTTTTCACATGACTAATAGTATAAACACCTACTAACAATCACGTGTTTATGGCTATTTTTTCTTCACATGACTACTAGTCTAATCAACTACTGAGCATCACGTGTTTCTCACCATTTGTTTTTCACATGACTAGTAGTCTAAACACTAATTCACCGTCTTGTGTTTTTCTCGAGTAGTCACGAGTAATACAGTACAAGGAAATAAGAACCGCTTGATTTCTATCTCCCCGAAGCAACAAGCGAATTTGTGAATCTATAACATTGATAAACTTTTTCAATAAGGACAAAATTGATCGAGGTATGACCAACTCGAGGAAACTAGTACGTCTATGATCTAGTACATAAACCATGATTCATATTAAACCATGATAGTACATAAACCACGACTCATATTAAACCTTGATAACATCGAATCCACACTTTTAAAGTTCATCTCAAATAGTAATCAATAGTCTTTTCATCTATTTGGAATCACAATTTTAATTTCGCATGACTTGTAGTCTAAATACCTACTAACCGTTAAGTGTTTGTCGCTATTTTTTCTTCACATACTAGTAGTCTAAACACCTACTAACAATCATGTTTTTATCACTATTTGTTCTTTACATGACTAATAGTCTAAACATCTACTAACCGTCACGTGTTTTTCTCGAGTAATCACTAGTAATACATTACAAGGAAGTAAGAGCCGCTTTATTTCCTTCATCACGAAGCAAAACTCGCGAATTTGTGAATCTATAACATTGACAAACTCTTTCAACAGGGGAAAAATTTATCGAGGCAACAAATATTTCTTCAATCTAGTACATAAACCATGATTCATATGAAACCGAGACAACACCGAATCCACATTTTTAAAATTCTAATCAAATAATAATCAATAGTCTTTGCATCTACTCGGAATTACGATTGTCCTTTCACATGACTAGCTGTCTAAAAACCTAATAACTGACATGTGTTTATCGTTAATCGTTCTTTACATGACTAGTAGTCTAAACACCTACTCACCGTCATGTGTTTTTCTCGAGTAATCACTAGTAATACACTACAAGGAAGTAAGAACCGCATTATTTCCATCTCCACAAAGCAAAACTTGCGAATTTGTGAATCTATAACATTGATAAAGACTTCCAATAAGGGCACAATTAGGCCTGTCAACGGGCCGGATCGGATCCGGATCCGGTCCGGATCCGATAGATCCGAATCCGATAAGACTCAAATCCGATAGCGGAAATCCGGATCCGATCCGAAAAATTTGGATCCGATCCGAAAATCCGAATCCGATCCGAAAACTTTTTTACTCCAAAAATTTTAGCCAAAAAAAATATTTTTTTATAAAAAAAATACAACTTTTTTTCAAAAAAAAATATTTTCCAAAAAAAAATGAAAGAAAAAATTGAAAATAAAAATACAACTTCTTAAATATTTTTTTTTCAAAATAAAAAATTTACTGTATTTTTAAAAAAAATTTAAAAAATTTATAAAAAGTAAAAAAAAAAATAAAGTTCGGATTCGGATTGATAACGGATTTAATCCGACCCGATCCGGATCCGATAACGTTACCGGATTCGAATTATCGGATTATCGGATCGACGTTATCGGATTCGGATCCGGATCCGGGTCGGATTTTTCGGATCGGATCCAGATCGAATCCGGTCCACTGACAGGCCTAGGCACAATTTATCGAGGTATCATCAACTCGAGGCAATAAGTACATTTCGGATATAGTACGTAAAACATGATTCATATTAAACCGTGACAACACCGAATCCGCACTTTTACAATTCTTATCACATACTTATCAAAAGTCTTTGCATCTACTCGGAATTATGATTTTCCTTCCACATTATTAGTAATCTAACCAAATACTAACTGACATATGTTTATCTCTATTCAATCTTCACATCACTAGTAGTCTAAACACCTACTAACCATCACGAGTTTGTCAAGATTTTTTTTTCACATGACTAGTAGTTTAAACACCTACTAACTGTCACGTGTTTATGGCTATTTTTTCTTCACATGACTACTAGTCTAAACAATTACTGAGCATCACGTGTTTCTCACCATTTGTTTTTCACATGACTTGTAGTCTAAACACCAATTCACCGTCTTGTGTTTTTCTCGAGTAGTCACGAGTAATACACTACAAGGAAATAAGAACCGCTTTATTTCCATCTCCCCGAAGCAACACGCGATTTTGTGAATCTATAACATTGATAAACTTTTTCAATAAGGGCAAAATTGATCGACGTATCATCAACTTGAGGAAACTAGTACGTCTCTGATCTAGTACATAAACCATGATTCATATTAAACCTTGATAACATCAAATCCACACTTTTAAAGTTCATCTCAAATAGTAATAAATAGTCCTTGCATCTACTTGGAATTATGATTTTCCTTCCATATGATTAGTACTCTAAACACCTATTAACCGATAGGTGTTTATCACTATTTGTTCTTCACATAACTAGTAATGTAAACACCTACAAACCATCACGTGTTTGTCCTGATTTGTTTTCACATGATTAGTAGTCTAAACACCTACTAACCGTCTTGTGTATTTATCGAGTAATCACCAGTAATACACTACAAGCAAATAAGAACCGCTTTATTTCCTTCTCCAAAAAGCAAAATTCGCGAATTTGTGAATCCATAACATTGATAAACATTTTCAATATGTGCAAAATTTATCGAGGTAACATCAACTCAAGGCAACAAGTACTTCTCGGATCTAGTACGTAAACCATGATTCATATTAAAATGTGACAACACCGAATTCACACTTTTAAAGTTCTTATCACATAGTACTCAATAGTCTTTGCATCTACTCAGAATTACGATTTTCTTTTCACATGACTAGCAGTCTAAACACCCACTAACCAACATGTGTTTATCGCTATTCGTTCTTCACATGACTAGTAGTCTAAACACCTGCTAAGCCGCATGTGTTTTTCTTGAGTAATCACCAGTAATATTTATAAGGAAGTAAGAACCGTATTATTTCCTTCTCCGCAAAAAAAAAACTCGCGAATTTGTGAATCTATAACATTGATAAAGACTTCCAATAAGGGCAAAATTTATCAAGGTATCATCAATTCGAGGCAACAAGTACTTTTCGGATCTAGTACGTTAACCATGATTCATATTAAACCGTGACAACACCGAATCCGCACTTTTACAGTTCTTATCTCATAGTTATCAATAGTCTTTGCATCTATTCGGAATTATAATTTTCTACTAGTAGTCTAACCACCTACTAACCGACATGTGTTTTTCGCTATTCGTTTTTCACATGACTAGTAGTTTAAACACCTACTAACCATCACATGACTAGTCACTAGTAATACACTACAAGCAAATAAGAACTACTGAGCATCACGTGTTTATCACCATTTGTTTCTTGACAAGACTAGTAGTCTAAACACCTGGTAACCGTCATGTGTTTTTCTCGAGCAATCACGAAGCAAAGCTCGCGAATTTGTGAATCCAAAACATTGATAAACTCTTTCAATAAGGGCAAAATTTATTGAGGTATCATCAACTCGAGGCAACAAGTACTTCTCGGATCTAGTACATAAACCATGATTCATATTAAACCGTGACAATACCGAATCCAAATTTTTAAAGTTCTTATCACATAGTAATCAATAGTCTTTGCATCTACTCGGAATTACGATTATCCTTTCACATGACTAGCAGTCTAAAACCCACTAACCGACATGTGTTTATCAATATTCTTTCTTCACATGACTAGTAGTCTAAACACCTACTAACTGTCATGTGTTTTTCTTGAGTATTCACAATTAATACACTACAAGTAAGAACCGCTATATTTCTTTCCCCACAAAACAAAACTCGCGAATTTGTGAATATATAACATTGATAAAGACTTTCAATAAAAGCAAAATTTATCGAGGTATCATCAACTCGAGGCAACAAGTACTTCTCGGATCTAGTATGTAAACCACGATTCATATTAAACCGTGACAACACCGAATTCACACTTTTAAAGTTCTTATCACATAGTAATCGATAGTCTTTGCATCTACTCGGAATTACGTTTTTCTTTTCACATTACTAGCAGTCTAAACACCCACTAACCATCATATGTTTATCGCTATTCGTTTTTCACATGACTAGTAGTTTAAACACCGACTAAGCCTCTTGTGTTTTTCTCGAGTAATCACCAGTAATATTTATAAGTAAGAACCGCATTATTTCCTTCTCCACAAAGAAAAACTCGCGAATTTGTGAATCTATAACATTGATAAAGACTTTCAATAAGGGCAAAATTCATCGAGGTATCAACAATTCGAGGCAACAAGTACTTATCGAATCTAGTACGTTAACCATGATTCATATTAAACCGTGACAACACCGAATCCGCACTTTTACAGTTCTTATCACATAGTTATCAATTGTCTTTGCATCTACTCGGAATTATAATTTTCCATTTGTAGCCCAACCACCTACTAACCGACATGTGTTTATCGCTATTCGTTTCTTCACATGACTAGTAGTCTAAACACTACTGAGCATCACGTGTTTCTCACGATTTGTTTTTCGCATGACTAGTAGTCTAAACACCAACTCACTATCTTGTGTTTTTATCGAGTAGTCATTAGTAATACACTACAAGCAAATAAGAACCGCATTATTTCCATCTCCCCGAAGCAACACACGAATTTGTGAATCTATAACATTGATAAACTTTTTCAATAAGGGCAAAATTGATCGAGGTATCATCAACTTGAGGAAACTAGTACATCTCTGATCTCGTACATAAACCATGTTTCATATTAAACCTTGATAACATCGAATCCACACTTTCAAAGTTCATCTCAAATAGCAATCAATAGTCTTTGCATCTATTTGGAATCACAATTTTCATTTCACATAACAAGTAGTCTAAATACCTACTAACCGTCAAATATTTATTGCGATTTTTTTTTCACATGACTTGTAGTCTAAACACCTACCAACCATCATGTGTTTATCACTATTTGTTCTTTACATGACTAGTATTCTAAACACCTACTAACCGTCATGTGCTTTTCTCGAGTAATCACTAGTAATACACTACAAGGAAGTATGAACCACTTTGTTTCCTTCACCACGAAGCAAGACTCGCGAATTTGTGAATCTAAAACTTTGATAAACTCTTTTAATAAGGGCAAAATTTATCGAGGTATCATCAAATCGAGGCCTTCAAGGTTGCTGCTGTTCTAAGTAGGCAACTTACAGTTGTGCATGGCTGCTGTATTTGCTGTTTTGCTGCCATTTGGCTGCTGTCCAGTCCGTACGCATAGGGCTACTGGTTGAGCAGTTAGTTGATATGGTGTTTTATCCCCTTTTGTAGATGGTTAGGAAACAATTATTTCTTGGGGTCTCTCTTGATGTTAGTTGTTTAGTTTCCATCTAGATTACAATATTTCCTCTCTTTGTAGCCACTTGGCATAGGTTTCAATTTTCTCATCTTTGTTTCTTTTGTTTTCCTCCTGGGGTATGCCCCTTGTAGGCTGTATATTCGGTTAGCCTTTTTATTTTAATTTCAAGCTGATTTACCCAAAAAAAAAAAAAAACTCGAGGCAACAAGTACTTCTCGGATCTAGTACATAAACCATGATTCATATTAAACCGTGACAACACCGAATCCACACTTTTAAAGTTCTTATCACATATTTATCAATTGTCTTTGCATCTTCTCGGAATTACGATTTTCCTTCCACATGATTAGTAGTCTAAACACCTACTAACCGATGTGTTTATCACTATTTGTGCTTCACGTAACTAGTAGTCTAAACGCCTACTAACCATCACGTGTTTGTCACTATTTATTTTTACATGACAAGTAGTCTAAACACCAACTAACCGTCATGTGTTTATCGCCTTTTTTTCTTCACATGACTAGTAGTCTAAACAACAACTGACCATCACGTGTTTGTCATGATTTTTTTTTCACATGATTACTAGTCTAAACACCTACTCACCGTCTTGTGTTTTTCTCAAGTAGTCACTAGTAATACACTATATGGAAATAAGAACCGCTTTATTTCCATCTCCCCGAAGCAACAAGCGAATTTGTGAATCTAGAACATTTTTAAACTCTTTCAAGAAGGGCAAAATTGATCGAGGTATCATCAACTCGAGGAAACAAGTACGGTCTCGGATCTAGTACATAAACCATGATTCATATTAAACCGTGATAACACCAAATCCACACTCTTAAAGTTCATATCACATAGTAATCAATAGTCTTTGCATCTATTTGGAATCACAATTTTCATTTTGCATGACTATTAGTCTAAATACCTACTAACCGTTAAGTGCTTATTGCGATTATTTATTTACATGACTAGTAGTCGAAATACCTACTAACCATCATGTGTTTATGTAGAGACTCGCGAATTTATTTTAATTTCGGGAATCGTTTACTGCATTAAGGAGTTGTATTATTATTAAAGTTGTGCGTTTGTTAGTGGGGGTGTACGAATATACGTTTACGGTTGTGTATCGGACGCTAGGAAGAAGGTAAAATGTTAGTTTTGATGTTATTTTGATGTTGGGAAGTGTTGGTAGCAAGTTGGGTTCGTTCCGGAGTCCGTTGAAAAAATTTCACTTTTCTGTCCAGAGGGTACCGGTATCCCATTTTCCATGTACCGGTACCCGGTGTCCAAAACTTGGCCAAATTGACATTTTGAGGGTTCCGGTACTGGTACCCGCTGCGTTTTCTGCGGATTTTTCAGCACGTTTTTGGGACACTATAAATACCCCCCTTTACTCATTTCACACCCTCAAGCCATGAAATTAGATCTCAAAACCCACTCTCACCCACCTCACTCCAATCTCACCCAAAACTCTCGAGTTCAAGCGCAAATTTTCAAGATTCAAGGGTTTTCTTCCTCAAAATCACAAGATTCTTGCATTTGGTGGACCAAGGGTGAATTTTATGTTCTCTTTCTCACCCCTTGATGCTTAACCACGTTTTTCTCTCTCTCTCCTCAATCTGTGGTTGATCTTTGCTCGTTATTCATGCTTTTGGACTTTATTTACTCTAGATCTTGTATCCAAGCTCAGGTCAGGCTCGTCTTGAGGGATTCTAGCTTATTGCTCTCGGTGGACTTAGGGTTTTGCCCAAAACCCATTTAGGTAGGGATTTCTCTCTTCCTTTACATGTTTTGCGGTGGTTATGCGTGATACGAGTGCCTACTTGCTATTTATGGTGGTAGGAAATGTTTTATGGCTTAAGGATTGAGTATTTCTTGAATACGGTGTTGTAGCCTTGAATGCTATGGTCCATAAGCTATTTGTGACGTAGTAGATTGTGTTGAAGTGTGTAAAATGAGTTAGGGTGTTAATTGTGATAATGATGTGACTGTTGACACGAAGTGAAAGTGGAGTTTATTGTGACGCAAGGGGTGGTAACACAAAGTCGTAAGGGGTGGAGTATATCGTGACGCAAGGGATGGAAACACAAAATCACAAGGGGTGGAAATCTGTTGGAGGAAGTATGAAAGTGGGTCCATGTGTGTGTGTTTGTGTGTGTATGGCTATGATACTTGCCAAGGGTGTTGGTGTGCGTGGCTTGAATTTGTCACTTAAATTGATTAGCCTTATCCATGTTTATCATCTAATTGCATGTAGATTTTGTAGAGATTTTCCTACTGGGCTAGTGTAGCTCAACAAAATCCTTCTTTTCAGGTTCGAATGCCGGTCTATAGCGTGTCTGCATCGAGTGTTGAGATGTGAAGACATTTTTGGAAGCTAACTACATTTTAGTTACTCATTCATCTTTGTAATTAACTTTCTTTTGATAAAGATGGGTTTGTAACTATTTATTTGAGAATTTCCTTTTGACCAAACAGTTTGTAAGTTATCAACTTGTTCGTATTCGTACTGAAGCTTATTTGTGGCCGGTGTGCCAATGTTGTAACTTATGAAACATGGGGATTTGATTTGCAAATTAAATAGGTGGGAACTTCTTTTGGGTACTATTTATCTTATACGAGAATCTTTTATCGAATTGGTTTATTTATTTATGTTGAAAATTGAGAGCGTGACAATTTATCACTATTTGTTTTTCACATGACTAGTAGTCTAAACACCTACTAACCGTCATGTGTTTTTCTCGAGTAATTACTTGTAATACACTACAAGGAAGTAAGAACCGCTTTATTAACTTCTCCACAAAGCAAAACTCGCGAAATTGTGAATCTATAACAATGATAAACTCTTTCAGTAAGGGCAAAATTTATCGAGGTACCAGAGCCTGGGTTGAGAGCTTCTCTCTCTAGGAATAGAGAGAGAATGCACTCCCCATGGATTCCGTATTTATTTACCAAATTCATCCATAAATCTGATGAAGAGGTAATATTAAGCTCTCATCAGACCTCTTCTTCTATCTGTTCTACCTCTGTTTGGAATCCGAGTTCCTTCAGCAGCGGAGATTCGCACATAACTGGGTATGAACAGCTAAATACCCATCGGCCGTGGGTCTTATTCCTCACAGAGATCTCACAGTCGTGGGTCTTATTCAACATCATAGAGCCGCTGGGATCCATCTCATCTTCATAACTGGGTATGAACAGCTTTACCAATACTTGCTCACAAACGGCTGAGCAAGAGGCCAGATCCGTTTCGTTCAAGATCCACCTGGCCGGCCCCCAACTGGTCCAGTCAACGGCCCGGCCTCCAACTGGTCCAGCCGTGGTGCTTCATCTCCACGATCCTCAGCCGTGGTACAGCCATGGCGCTCAGCCGTGGTTCAGCCGTATGCCTCGTTCAGGCCAGATCTGCTCCGGGCAGATCTGAAACCACAACCGGCCATTTGGTCCGGCCTTCTTTTGGTCTGGTCCGGCCTCCTTCTGGTCAGGCCACCATCTACGACCCCATCACCGCCGTGGCTTTCCCAGCCGCCGTGGGCTTCAACACCAACATTCCGGCCGCGAGCCATCATCAAACTTCAATAAGTCAGCCATGGCCGCAGCTTTGAGTCCGGAACCCCATGGATCGAAGCTTTATGGGATCGTTTAATGTTCTAATAGGCCTCGCCGGAGATTCCCTTTGGTGCTTCAATTGTGCTCGAACAGTGGCACGGCAGCAAAGCTAGCTCATCAATGAGGTCTAGAGGTTCAGATCCGGACAGCAACGGTTCAGGGAGCTGTGGCTTACAGCCAACCGTCGTGGCTCACAGCCAACCGCCGTAGCTCATAGCCACTGGCCTTTGCATTCCACCCCAACCCCGCCGTGTGGCTCACCGGGCAGGTAAGCCGGCAGGATGGTCGGGCAGTGGGGAAGTTTAATGTTGGTCAAGCAATGCTCTATACATTGCATTTATCTTTCTTTTGTCATGTTGTTACTGGACTTTGGGCCATTTTACTGTTAGAATCTGCGATCCCCGATAGGCGGTCATCTGTTGGACTGAAATCGGGGGTCAGGCTCTTCGTCGAGCCTTTATATTCCTTGAGCCTGCGTTTTTTGCCCTGACGTGTTGTGTAGTATTCTTGTGGTTGTGGCTATTTTGAGTAGATTAGATTCCGTTCTAGTTAAGGGGTAGTCTCGCAGTAGCAGCAACTGTGGATACCGATGATTAGATTATGAATGGAGTTGATTGAGCAAGGTAGTTGCCGAAGACATCTTTGACTAGATTGGTGGATTCTCACTGACCGAAAGGGGTAGCTTTGCAGTCTGTTTCTGACTAGATTGGTGGTTTGCGCTGATCGAAAGGAGCAGCTTGGTCCACTTGAGGTTCGAGTGGCTACTTTTGGTGGCCTCTCTTTCTGTTCCGCTTTTAGTCGTTAGCGAGCCTAGGGGATTTGGGCGAGGATGTAGTAGTCTGGTTGGATTGGGCGTGGTGTGCAGGGTGCTTGGCAGGGCAGCCCTGTCGGATGCAGACATCGCCAGGACGAGCCTCTCTCAGTCTGAGTCCCTCTGTAGTAGTTGGCTTCTGTTGAGTGGGTATTATGCTAGCTTTGGGGTGAAGGAAGACATGGCTCTTGGACTTCTTAGCCCAGCCTACGAGGAGGAGGATCTCTCCCCAGCGCTGGTTATCATGTGGTCATCATTGACCATGACTATCTACCTTATTTACTTTATCTCCTAGTCTGGCGGGTTGTGCCAGTACGTACTTCTATATTCACCTCATTTATGTCATGGTTCTATTTAGATCCATTTGTATTTCATTTGTCACTTTATCTCACTCTCCATGCGGGTTGTGCATGGTTACCGTACTTTTTTCATTCTTGTTTTTTCTTTTTCTTTTCCTCCTGTGGTATGCCCCTTGTAGGCTGTACATTCGCTTAACCTTTTTTAATTTCAAGCTAATTTACCCACAAAAAAAAAATTTATCGAGGTATCATCAACTCAAGGCAACAAGTACAGTTTTGGCCAAATGGTGGTGTAGATTCTATAAAGACCGGGACTCTTTATGGGTTAAGGTAATAAAAAACGAGTACATTTTGGAACAAGGTTCGTGGGTACCCTGCATGCCATCTTCTGGTAAGGTTTCAACTATGTGGAGAGATATATGTTCGATCGGAGATACATCCTCTACTATTGGATCCAATATCCATGAGGGTTTTAGGTTGGTGGTTCAATCGGGTCGGGAGATTTCTCTTTGGAATCAGGTTTGGATAGGGGACACAACTCTTAAACAAGAGTTTCCTCGCCTCTACCTAATATCTACTCAAAAAGAATTGGTGATTAGTGACGTTAAAGGTGCAAATGGGGAAGGTAGATGGAACATACTTTTTCAGAGAAGGCTTCGGGTGTGGGAAGAGCAACAATATGAAGAATTGCTTCTGAGATTACAGTCCGTAATTTTGGACCAATCCAAACGGGATTAGTTAAGGTGGAGATGGGCCTCAGACAACTGCTTTTCTGTTAAATCAGTCTATAACAAATGGGAGCAATCAGGATTCACAAACAATTGGGTGATGGGATAGATTTGGAAGAACATTAGCCCCCCGAAGGTGGAAATCTTTTTGTGGTTGGCTCTTCAAGATAGAGTAGCGGCGAGAACGGTACTCTCCCATAGACACTTGCTTCCTGAAGGCCAGTCGGAGTTGTGCCCACGCTGCTCACTACACCTTGAATCACCTGAGCACCTATTCCTACTGTGTCAATTTTCGTGGGAAGTTTGGTCCTTGATGTTGGACTGGTGGCACGTTTATTGGGTGCGCCCTGCCTCCCTTTTAGATTTGTTTAATTGGTGGCTGGGTATGGAATTCAAAAATCTGGAGAAATATCTATGGGAAACAACATTCCATGCCACAGCTTGGTCTCTATGGTTGGCAAGAAACGATCTGATGTTCAACAATATTGCATGACATGTGGAGGATCATGGGGAGCTAATTAAAACCAGGGTAACATTGTGGGTTAAAGTAAAGTTCGATTTAAAGGTGTACTAGGTGGAAGACTTTATTGGATATCTTGATGGCATGAGGAAGGTCAAAATGTAATGTTTGTGGCTGAGGATTGGTGCAGTCCAACTTTCTGTGGGACGATCATCAGCTCTCGTATCTTGTCTTGGGTTCTTTACCCTCATAAGCGTTTGTGCTTAGCGAGTTTTCCTCTCGATGTACCCCTTTTGAGTTAATAAAATCTTCGTTTTGCCGAGCAAAAAAAAAACTCAAGGCAACAAGAATTTCTCGGATAAAGTATATAAACCACGATTCATATTAAACCGTGACAACACCGAATCCACACTTTTAAAGTTCTGATCACATAGTTATCAATAGTCTTTGCATCTACTAGGAATTACGATTTTCCATTCACATGACAAGTAGTCTAAAAACCTGCTAACCATCATGTGTTTCTCTTGAGTAATCACTTGTAATACACTACAAGTAAGAACCGCTTTATTTCCTTCTCCACAAACCAAAACTCGCGAAATTGTGAATCTATAACAATGATAGACTCTTTCAATAAGGGCAAAATTTATCGAGGTATCATCAACTCAAGGCAAAAAGTACATCTCGGATTTAGTACAGAAACCATGATTCATATTAAACCGTGACAACACTGAATCCACACTTTCAAAGTTCTTATCACATAGTTATCAATAGTCTTTGCATCTACTCGAAATTACGATTTTCCTTTCACATGACTAGGAGCCAAAACACCTACTAACCGACATGTGTTTATCGTTATTCATTATTCACATGACTAATAGTCCAAACACCAACTGACCGTCACATGATTAGTAATCAATAGTCTTTGCATCTATTTGGAATCAAAATTTTCATTTCGCATGACTAGTAGTCCAAAAACCAACTAACCGTCAAGTGTTTATTGTTATTTTTTCTTCACATGACTACTACTCTAAACACCTACTGATCATCATGTGTCTATCACTATTAGTTCTCCACATGACTAACAGTCTAAATACCTACTGACCATCACGTGTTTGTCATGATTTGTTCTTCACATGACTAGTAGTCTAAACACATACTTACCGTCTTGTGTGTTTCTCAAGTAGTCACTAATAATACACAATAAGAAAATAAGAACCACTTTATTTCCATCTCCGCAAAGCAACACGCGAAATTGTGAATCTATAACATTGATAAACCCTTTCAATAAGGGCAAAATTGATCGAGGTATCAGCAACTCGAGGAAACAAGTACGTCTCAGATGTAGTACATAAACCATGACTCAAATTAGACCGGGATAACACCGAATCCACAATCTTAAAGTTCATATCACATAGTAATCAACAGTCTTTGCATCTATTTAAAATCACAATTTTCATTTCGCATGACTAGTTGTCTAAATATCTACTAACCGTCAAGTGTTTATTGCTAGTTTTTCTCACATGACTAGTAGTCTAAAAACCTACTAACCATCATGTGTTTATCACTATTTGTTCTTTACATGACTAGTAGTCTAAACACCTACTAACCGTCACGCACTTTTCTCAAGTAATCATTAGTAATACACTAATAAAAAGTAAGAACCGCTTTATTTCTATCTCCACGAAGCAACACACGAATTTGTGAATCTATAACATTGCTAAACAATTTTAATAACTGCAAAATTTATCGAGGTATCATCAACTCGAGCCAACAAGTACATCACGGATCTAGTACATAAACCATGATTTATATTAAACCGTGATAACACCAAATCCACACTCTTAAAGTTCATATCACATAGTAATCAATAGTCTTTGCATCTATTTGAAATCACAATTTTCATTTCGCATGACTAGTAGTCTAAATACCTACTAACCGTCAACTGTTTATTTCTATTTTTTCTTCACATCACTAGTTGTCTAAACACCTACTAACCACCATGTGTTTATCACTATTTGTTCTTTACATGACCAGTAGTCTAAACACATATTAACCGTCATGTGTTTTTCTCGAGTAATCACAAGTAATACACTACAAGGAAGTAAGAACCGCTTTATTACCTTCACCACGAAGCAAAACTCACGAATTTGTGAATCTATAACATTGATAAACTCCTTCAATAAGAGCAAAATTTATCGAGGTATGATCAACTCGAGGCAACAAGTACTTCTCGGATCTAGTACATAAACTATTATTCATATTAAACCGTGACAACACCGAATCCACATTTTTAAAGGTCATATCACACAGTAATCAGTAATCAATAATCTTTGCATCTACTCGGAATTACGATTTTCCTTTCACATGACTGGCAATCTAAAAACCCACTAACCGACAAGTGTTTATCGCTATTCGTTCTTCACATGACTAGTAGTCTAAACACCTACAAACCATCATGTGATTTTCTCGAGTAATCACTAGTAATACACCACAAGGAAGTAAGGACCGCAATATTTCCTTCTCCACGAAGCAAAACTCGCGAATTTATGAATCTATAACATTGATAAAGACTTTCAATAAGGGGAAAATTTATCGAGGTATCATCAACTCGAGGCAACAAGTACATCTCGGATCTAGTACGTAAACCATGATTCATATTAAACCGTGATAACACCGAATCTGCACTTTTGCAGTTCTTATCACATAGTTATCAAAAGTCTTTGCATCTACTCGGAATTACGATTTTTCTTTCACATAACTAGTAGTCTAACCACCCACTAACCGACATGTGTTTATCGCTATTCGTTCTTCACATGACTAGCAGTCTAAACACCTTCTAACCATCCTGAGTTTGTCAAGATTAGTTTTTCACACGACTAGTAGTCCAAACACCAATTAACTGTCATGTGTTTATCGCTATTTTTTCTTCACAGGACTAGTAGTCTAAATACCTACTGACCATCACGTGTTTCTCAGGATTTGTTTTTCACATCACTAGTAGTCGAAACACCAACTCACCGTCTTGTGTTTTTCTCGAGTAGTCACTAGTAATACACTACAAGGAAATAAGAACCGCTTTATTTCCATCTCCCCGATGCAACACGCAAATTTGTGAAATCTATAACATTGATAAACTTTTTCAATAAGGGCAAAATTGATCGAGGTATCATCAACTCGAGGAAGCTAGTACATCTCCGATCTAGTACAAAAAACATGATTCATATTAAACCTTGATAACATCAAATCCACACTTTTAAAGTTCATCTCAAATAGTTATCAACAGTCTTTGCATCTATTTGGAATCACAATTTTCATTTCGCATGACTGGTTGTCTAAATACCTACTAACCGTCAAGTGTTTATTGCTAGTTTTTATACACATGACTAGTAGTCTAAACACCGACTAACCATCATGTGTTTATCACTATTTGTTCTTTACATGACTAGTAGTCTAAATACCTACTAACCGTCATGTGTTTTTCTCGAGTAATCACTAGTAATACACAACAAGTAAGAACCGCTTTATTTCTTTTTTCACAAAGCAACCCACGAATTTGTGAATCTATAAAATTGATAAACACTTTTAATATGTGCAAATTTTATCGAGGTATCATCAACTCGAGACAACAAGTACATCACAGATCTAGTACATAAACCATGATTTATATTAAACCTTTATAACACCAAACCCACTCTTAAAGTTCATATCACATAGTAATCAAAGGTTTTTCCATCTATTTGGAACCACAATTTTCATTTCGCATCACTAGTAGTCTAAATACCTACTAACCGTCAAATGTTTATTGCTATTTTTTCTTCACATGACTAGTTTAAACACCTACTAACCATCACGCGTTTATCACTATTTGATCTTTACATGACTAGTAGTCAAAACACCTATGAACTGTCATGTGTTTTTCTCGAGTAATAACTAGTAATACACTACAACGAAGTAAGAACAGCTTTATTTCCTTCACCACGAAGATAAACTCGCGAATTTGTGAATCTATAACATTGAAAAACTCTTTCAATAAGGGCAAAATTTATCGAGGTATCATCAACTCGAGGCAACAAGTACTTCTCAGATTAGTACGTAAACTATGATTCATATTAAACCGTGACAACACTGAATTCGCACTTTCAAAGTTGTTATCACACAGTTATCAATAGTATTTGCATCTACTCTGAATTACCATTTTCCTTTCACATGACTAGTAGTCTAAGCACCTACTAACCAACATGTGTTTATCACTATTCGTTCTTCACATGACTAGTAGTCTAACCACCTACTAACCGACATGTGTTTATCGCTATTCGTTCTTCACATGACAAGTAGTCTAAACACCTACTAACCATCACGTGTTTGTCAAGATTTGTTTGTCACATGACTAGTAGTCTAAACACCTACTAACCGTCATGTGTTTATCGTTATTTTTCTTTCACATGACTAGTAGCCTAAATACCTACTGAGCATCATGTGTTTCTCAGTATTTGTTTTTCACATGACTAGTAGTCGAAACACAAACTCACTGTCTTGTGTTTTTCTCGAGTAGTCACTAGTAATACACTACAAGGAAATAAGAACCGCTTTATTTCCATCTCCCCGAAGCAACACGCAAATTTGTGAAATCTATAACATTTATAAACTTTTTCAATAAGGGCAAAATTGATCGAGGTATCATCAACTCGAGGAAACTAGTACGTCTCCGATCTAGTACATAAACCATGATTCATATTAAACCTTGATAACATAAAATCCACATTTTTCAAGTTCATCTCAAATAGTAATCAATAGTCTTTGCATCCATGTGGAATCACAATTTTCATATCGCATGACTAGTTGTCTAAATACCTACCAACCGTTAAGTGTTTATTGCTAGTTTTTTTTCACATGACTAGTAGTCTAAACACCTACAAACCATCATGTGTTTATCACTATTTGTTCTTTACATGACTAATAGTCTAAACACCTAATAACCGTCATGTGTTTTTCTCGAGTAATCACTACTAATACACTACAAGGAAGTAAGAACCGCTTTATTTCCTTCTCCCCCAAGCAACACACGAATTTGTAAAACTATAACACAAGTGCAAAATTTATCGAGGTATCACCAACTCGAGGCAACAAGTACATCACGGATCTAGTACATAATCCATGATTTATATTAAACCGTGATAACACCAAATCCACACTCTTAAAGTTCTTATCACATAGTAATCAATAGTTTTTGCATTTATTTGGAATCACAATTTTCATTTCGCATGACTAGTAGTCTAAATACCTACAAACCGTCAAGTGTTTGTTTCTATGTTTTCTACACATGACTAGTAGTCTAAACACCTACTAACCATCGTGTGTTTATCACTATTTGTTCTTTACATGGCTAGTTGCCTAAACATCTACTAACCGTCATATGTTTTTCTCAAGTATTCACTAGTAATACACTACAAGGAAGTAAGAACCGCTTTGTTTCCTTCTCCACGAAGCAAAACTCACGAATTTGTGAACCTATAACATTGATACACTCTTTCAATAAGGGCAAAATTTATCGACCTATCATCAACTCGAGGCAACAAGTACTTCTCGGATCTAGTACATAAACTATGATTCATATTAAACCGTGACAACAACGAATCCACACTTTTAAAGTTTTTATCACATAGTTATCAACAGTCTTTGCATCAACTCGGTATTACGATTTTCCTTTCACATGACTAGTAGTCTAAACACATACTAACCGATATGTGTTTATGACTATTCGTTCTTCACATGACTAGTAGTCTATAAACACATACTAATCATCACGTGTCTATCGCTATTTATTATTCACATAACTAGTAGTCTAAAAACCTACCGTCACATGATTAGTAATCAATTGTTTTTTAATCTATTTGGAATCACAATTTTAATTTCGCACGATTAGTAGTCAAAAAACGTACTAACCGTCAAGTGTTTATTGCTATTTTCTCTTCACATTACTACTAGTCTAAACACCTACTAACCATTATGTTTTTATCACTATTTGTTCTTCACATGACTAGCAGTCTAAACACCTACTAACTGTCATGTGTTTTTCTCGAATAGTCTCTAGTAATACACTACAATGAAGTAGGAACCGCTTAATTTCCTTCTCCACGAAGCAACACACAAATTTGTGAATCTATAATATTGATAAACACTTTTAATAAGTGCAAAATTTATCGAGGTATCATCAACTCGGGGCAACAAGTACATCACAGATCTAGTACACAAATCATGATTTAAATTAAACCGTAATAACACCAAATCCACACTCTTAAAGTTCATATCACATGGTAATCAATAGTCTTTGCATCTATTTGGAATCACAATTTTCATTTCGCATGACTAGTAATCTAAATACCAACTATTTTCCACTAGTAGTCTAACCACCTACTAACCGCCATGTGTTTATCGTTGTTCGTTTCTTCACATGACAAGTAGTCTAAACACCTACTAACCATCACGTGTTTGTCAAGATTTGTTTTTCACATGACTAATAGTCTAAACACCTACTAACCATCATGTGTTTATCACTATTTGTTCTTTACATGGCTAGTAGTCTAAACACATACTAACCGTCATGTGTTTTTCTCGAGTAATCACTAGTAATACTCTACAAGGAAGTAAGAACCACTTTATTACCTTTTTCACAAAGCAAAACTCGCGAATTTGTGAATCTATAACATTTATAAACTCTATCAATAAGGGCATAATTTATAGAGGTATCATCAACTCGAGGCAACAAGTACTTCTCGGATCTAGTACATAAACCGTGATTCATATTAAACCGTGACAACACCGAATTCACACTTTTAAAGTTCTTATCACATAGTTATCAATAGTCTTTGCATCTACTCGGAATTACGATTTTCCTTTCACATGATTATAGTCTAAACACCTACTAACCGATGTGTTTATCACTATTCATTTTTCACATGACTAGTAGTCTAAACACCTATTAACCATCACGTGTTTGTCACGAATTTTTTTCACATTACTAGCCGTCTAAACACCAGTTTACCATCATGTGTTTATCGCTATTTTTTCTTCACATGACTAGTAGTCTAAACACCTACTGACCATCATGTATTTTTCATGATTTGTTATTCACATAACTAGTAGTCCAAACACCTACTCACCCTCTTGTGTTTTTCTCGAGTAGTCATTAGTAATACACTATAAGGAAATAAGAACCGCTTTATTTCCATCTCCCCGAAACAACATGCGAATTTGTGAATCTATAACATTGCTAAACTCTTTTAATAAAGGCAAAATTGATCGAGTTATCATCAACTCGAGGAAACAAGTACGTCTCGAATCTAGTACATAAACCATGATTCATACTAAACCGTGATGACACCGAATCCAGAAATTTAAAGTTCATATCACATAGTAATCAATAGTCTTTGCATCTATTTGGAGTCACAATTTTCATTTCGCATGACTAGTAGTCCAAATACTTACTAACCGTCAAGTGTTTATCGCTATTTTTCTTCACATGACTAGTTGTCTAAACACCTACTAAGCATCATGTGTTTATCACTACTTGTTTTTCACATGACAAGTAGTCTAAACACCTACTAACCATCACGTGTTTATCGCTATTCATTATTCACAAGACTAGTAGTCTAAACACCTATTGACCATCATATAACAAGTAATCAATAGTCTTTGTATCTATTTGGAATCACAATTTTAATTACGCATTACTAGTAGTCTAAAAATCTACTAACCGTCAAGTGTTTATTGCTATTTTTCCTTCACGTGACTACTAGTCTAAGCACCTACTAACCATCATGTGTTTATCACTATTTCTTCTTTACATGACTAGCAGTCTAAACACCTACTAACCGTCATGTGTTTTTATCGAATAGTCACTAGTAATACACTACAAGGAAGTAAGAAATGCTTTATTTCCTTCTCCACGAAGCAACACGCGAATTTGTGAATCTATAACATTGATAAACTGTTTCAATAAGGGCAAAATTTATCGAGGTATCATCAACTCAAGGCAACAAGTACTTTTTGGATCTAGTACACAAACCATGATTCATACTATACCGTGACAAACACCGAATACACACTTTTAAAGTACTTATCACATAGTTATCAATAGTCATTGCATCTACTCGGAATTACGATTTTCCTTTCACACGACTATTAGTCTAAACACCTAATAAACGATATGTGTTTATCACTATTCGTTCTCCACATGAATAGTAGTCTAAACACCTACTAACCATCACGTGTTTGTCACAATTTGTTTTCACATTACTAGTAGTCTAAACACCAACTAACCGTCATGTATATATCGCTATTTTTTCTTTACATGACTAGTAGTCTAAACACCTACTGACCATCACGTGTTTGTCATGATTTGTTGTTCACATGACTAGTAGTCTAAACACTTAGTCACCATCTTGTGTTTTTCTCGTGTAGTCACTAGTACTACGCTATAAGGAAATAAGAACCGCTTTATTTCCATCTCCCCGAATTAACATGCGAATTTGTGAATCTTTAACATTTCTAAACTCTTTCAATAAGGGCGAAATTGATCGAGGTATCATCAACTCGAGGAAACAAGTACGTCTCGGATCTAGTACATAAACCATGATTCATATTAAACCGTGATAACACCAAATCCACACTCTTAAAGTTCATATCACATAGTAATCGATCGTTTTTGCATTTATTTGGAATCACAATTTTCATTTCGCATGACTAGTAGTCTACATACCTACTAACCGCCATTTGTTTCACTATTTTTTCCTTATATAACTAGTAGTTTTAAAACCTACTAACCATCATGTGTTTATCACTCTTTGTTCTACACATGACTAGTAGTCTAAACACCTACTAACCGTCATGTGTTTTTCTCATGTAGTCACTTGTAATACACTACAAGGAAGTAAGAACCGCTTTATTTCCATCTCCCCGAAGCAACACGCCAATTAGGGAATCTATATCATTGATAAACTCTTTCAATAAGGGCAAAATTGATCGAGGTATCAATAACTCAAGGCAAGAAGTGTGTCTCAGATCTAGTACATAAACCATGATCCATATTAAACCGATATAACACCAAATCCACACTTTCAAAGTTCTTATCACATAGTAATCAGTAGTCTTAGCATCTACTAGGAAAGCACGATTTTCCTTTCACATGACTAGTAGTCTACAGACCTACTAACCGTTATGTGTTCCACTATTTTTTCTTCACATGACAAGTTGTCTAAACACCTACTAACCATCATTTGTTTATCACTATTTGTTCTTCACATGACTAGTAGTACCAACTGTCATGTGTTTTTCTCTAGTCACTAGTAATACACTACAAGGAAGTAAGAACCACTTTATTTCCATCTCCCCGAAGCAACAGGCGAATTTATGAATCTATAACATTGATAAACTCTTTCAGTAATGGCAAAATTGATCGAGGTATCATCACCTCGAGGCAACAAGTACGTCTCAGATTTAGTACATAAACCATGATTCATATTAGACCATGATAACACTGAATCCACACTTTTAAAGTTCTTATCACATAGTAATCAATAGTCTTTGCATCAAACTATCATGTGTTTATCATGACTAGTAGTCTAAATAACTACTAACAATCATGTGTTTATCACTATATTTTTTTTTTACATGGCTAGTAGTCAAAACACACACTAACCGTCATGTATTTGTCACTATTTGTTCTTCACATGACTAATAGACTAAACACCTAGTAACCATCATGTATTTTTCTCGTGCGGTCACTAATCATACACTACTAAGAAGTAAGAACCACTTTTTTATTTCCATCTCCTCTAAGCGACACGCGAAATTGTTGAGCTATAAAATTGATCTAATCCTTTCTATGAGGGCAACATTAATTCGAGGCAACAAGTACATTTCGGATTTAGTACGTAAACTTTGATTCATATTAAACCGATGTGACACCGAATCAACAATTTCCAAAACTAATCAAGTCAACACACATTTCTGAATACTCGACTTACCATATGAATTAGGCCTTTCTTTTGAATTAGAGCATTATATTTTTTTGGCCCATCAAAGCCATGTTGTCAAACAATACTTTTACAAATTCAATCTTTGGTATCCAGTAGCCCTCTAATAGGAATCACTTTTTCAATGACATAGAGCCTATTAAAAATTAAGTGTATCCTTAAAGAGTTAATACTTAATAATTTTCAGCAAAAATACAATACGAGCCGATGTCAACTAATTCAGCACAAAACTAAGCACCACCAGCCAGGGCTCTGCATTTAACAACATAAGTACAAACCTAAGCACCACCAGCCAAGGGCTCTACATATACCAATATAAGTACAAATCTAAGCACCACCAGCCAGGGCTCTGCATAATAAGAGAATACTTACGAATTTTAAGCCTCGCAAGCAAATGGAAGAGATATACTCTAAGACTCCACAGTGTGTCCTGCATTTCAATTTCCAATAAGTTTAAATACAAATCTAGGGGAGAACAAGGACCAGCAACATAGAAAACCACATGCATTGAAAGCCAACAACAAACAAACGAGGGACCATACAAATCTTACATTGCTCAAAAAAAATTATAGCGTAATGAAAAAAGGAAAATCTATTATATGGAAATGAACTGATTATTTTAGTTAGTTACACTAATTCAGTCGACAAGCCGACAAACCCTATACCATTTCAATACGCCTTTTATTCCAACTTGCTACCACTTGTCTTCATATTCATGTAACAAGTAGTTCTAGCACAAGTGGGGTGCAACGTGCTCTAACAGTGGCCATATTTGCACTGCGGACCAAGAAAACTAAAGTTGATGTAACAATTTCCTTTAGCAATTGGACCCCCTCTACAAAAGTAAGCCGGAAGGTCTTTCTCAATTACTGAATAGCCAATCAGTAGCACTAGTTAGCACAAACAAGAGTACATTTAAAAAAAATAGGATATAGGTACGGCCCAGACATGTCAGACAAAAAACTATCATTACAATACTTTGCGATTATATCACATATGATGCAAGTATGGTGAGAACCGTTTTGTGTTGTTCGAATGCAAAAGTGTTGTACACAAGTAACAAGTTTACACAGTTATTTGTTGAAATCCAATTTTATGGAACACATGTACGCCACAATGGGTGTGTTAAATAAACTTTATAATATTGATACAAATTTCATCTTAATAGCCATTATAATTATCTGTATTCATATTTCCTAACAATCTACTCCAATACTATGCAAGAAGTGCCACAATCTTAATTTCATAAAATTCATATATGTGACCTAAGAGTATCCATAAGGGATTCGATGCTTCAAAAATCACAATTTAATTTTCAAAAAGTTGATGCTTCTGGAAAATGTATCCGCAAGTATGGGAGGAGAATCGGCATCCGATAAGGACACAACTCCCACATAGAAGTATTTGTGCTACATAGGAGTATACCCACTTAATAAGAATATATCTTTTATGTTAAACTTTCTAACATGCAAACGTATAATAACATCAATATCTGCAGCACATTGATAATTGTTCACATAATCAGAAATATGATAAAATGACCTTTAAAGGCTCAAATGGATATTGTTTTCCAAAGGCTTCAAGTTTTCATTCAAACTGTCAAACAGTGTAACAAACAAGCGGTCCACAATATCCATCACCTGCATGAAAAAGCTGGCCACCTTATCATCACGTAGGTCATAACCTTTATTAATTTGTGATCCTTAACAATCATAAACTGACAACTCAATTACCTCATATAGTAAGAACAGCTGAGCCACCCTTACTAAAACCTGCTATCAACTTTGGGGTATGAATCCCCACAAAGCCTTTAGATAGTAAGAACTGCTTGAATATCTGTAGAACAATTTAAACAGAATTAAAAACCAAGCTAGAAATCATGTGCTCTGGTCTAAAGTGTAGAACAACAATGAAAGGAAAAAGGCAAATTGGTATGTACAGCTGTAAACAACACGTACGTGTCATATACACAGAGGTAATTATAACAACAATAAAGATAAAAACTTGTGTGAAAATAGCCTAGAAAGCCTAAACTACAACTTGTGCAAAAATAGGCTAGTTGATAGCAACCGCAACAAAAACAAATTTCCCACCAAGTTATATAAGCTCGCCACCCCTATGTTAAAATCAAGATTCCATCTCCGCCGAAGAAGATGGCGGAAAGCCAATTCTAATGACTCAAGGATAAATGAAGTAATTTCGATCAAAAATAGTTCATTATCCAAAATCCAATGTTGTAGCTTGCTTTACCACCATCATTGGAAAGTAACCGCATAAATCTTTGAAGGTATACCTCTTAGTAGCACAAAGCAGAAGAGGGGGCGGGAGCAGGGAAATGGAGGCACCTAGAAGCTCCTAAGGTTGGGAGCGCCTAAGGAACGTATATAAATTTCATATAAATACGTATATAAAGTATCTATAATACTTACCATTGAAGAAAAAGTGATTACTTATGAGAATTTTTATGATCTTAAAGGGTACTTATAGGAAGTTAGATATTTTCAATTTGCAAAACTTCTTGATTGATAAGATTTTCATATTTTTATTTTCACAAGGCATAACTCCCTTGAAAGTATGAAAGTAGTTGCCTTAACCGCCCAATAAGCTCTCATCTTAGTTGGGAGCGAGCTCCCGTCAATCTCCCATCTTGGGAGCGCCGATTCGAGCTCCCGTCTTGGGAGGGCACCCATTTTAGAAGGATCCTGCTACTAAGGTATACCTTGCTATTTGATACTTTGTGAAGAGTAAATGTGCACCATGTTTAAAGAGAGGCTCACTATTAAGTTCTAGAACACTAGTGTGAAGGAAAACAACATTTTGTTATATCTCAGCTAGCCTCTTTGGACTGTATGGGAATCCATAATCTACAAATTTCCATCTATAAAATCACTCCACAACTAGTCTATGTCTGAACATGTTGCATTGCCATCCTTCATCAGTAAGCACAAGAAAGTATTCAAGGTCCTTTATTAATATAGTTACTACATTCGAGAGTCCTCTTCAACAAGAAGTTGTGCATTTGATACAGATTCTCCCCGAAATATTCCTTCGCAATTGAAAGCAAGAATGAAAATAGTGTCCTTTCTTTATTGACCTTACCTCATTCATCTATTTTTGTTTTTATAGCTGGGCAAAACTATGGTCACCCCCACTTTTTTACCACACGGCTGATCTAACAGCCATCGGCAATAATTTCTTAATCTCTACCAACAGCTGATCCAACAGCCACCAGCAATAATTTCTTAATCTCTACTTCATATACCTATCTTTGCTAACAACAATATTATTAAACATTTCAAGAAACCGATTTCAACAAAAATGAGAAAGCAGAGGGATGGGCACTATGACGAATATAAACCACATAATGCAAACTTACATTTTCAACTTTGCATTGAACGCGAAAAATCCCTTGATTACTAGGTGTGCGGAGGTCAAGAACCCTAAAATTAGATGGATATCCTAATTAACAGGAACAAGCTGTTCTCCAGCGTACACACATCGAGAAAGAAAATTGATAAACAACTTAAAAGGCAGTAAGCACATGAATACAATTCATCACAATCCCAAAGCATGTTATCAATCTCCATAAATAATACGATACAATCTAATATATAGCGTTCATCAACTACAAGCACTCAATAAGTCCAAAAAAAAAAAAACTACAAGCACTCAATACGTTACATGTGAAAGAAAATGCAAAACCGTTATACCTGCAAAACCTTGTCAATTTCAACTTCACAACATGCAGCATCCTCGATATTAATAGGTAAGGTAGGCACTGCCTTGCTAATGCAGTAAACTTTCCTCACTTGAATTTACACCTACGATATCAAAATAGGTTTTTTTAACTACTTATCGTCAACAAATTACACAAGTCATTTCCAAACTTCACCCCTTTTAAGAAGGGAAAAACCCAAAAATTCTGCCACATGCCAATGAATATCTACTAATGCCAACAGAGATGACACCATCCAGAATTCAAATTTGCTACGGAAATCCCCAAGCATTCGAAACTAGTGTAAATAAAAAATAAAAAAAAAACATTGAGATCATGCCATTCAACACTGAATGGATGATAGATGCCACTGACTGTAGATTCTAAGAAAACGCACTACATGAAGTTAAGAAAGTTAAAAAGGGTAGCTCCTCCACACGTCGGCATTGGAGTGGTGCTTCAACCAAATAGTAAGTACCCCCAGAAGAAAACGGGTAGGGGGTGGGGCTTTGATTGAGGATTCTTAAGGGTTTTGACACTCCATCTTAGCCTAGAAATCGATGGAAGAGATTAAAACATCACATCTCCCTCACTTCTCCATCTCTCTCTCCCCCTCTCGCCCCTGCCCCCGCCCCCTCCATATCAAGTACTAGCTCCCTCTAACCTCATGATACCACTCCCTGCTCACCTAGTGACCCATCTCCAGCGAAGATAGCAGATGGCTCCGTGGATACAGTATCCCGTAATCTTCTCTACCTCTTTCTCTCTATCTCTCAACATTTGGGTCTTTGAGGTTCTTTGAAAGACATGACTATGCCCAAGTTCACCAATGAGTCACTAAACTCCTTTTTAGTAATTTTTCGTTTTCTGATCAAAAATTTGGAATACCCGACGTTGGTCCTCTGTTTTCATCTCTCATTGATCCAAAACCCTTAAACAAAAACACAAGGATGAGACCAAAAAAAAAAACAATCAGGAATGGAATATTGTACCTGTTTACACTTAATTTTACAAATATAACTAGAGTTATGCCCATTCGATACACAAGACAAAAAAAAAACACAATTGTTAATTTTTTTTTGTCCCGTGCATTGAACTGGGTACAACGCTTGCAATATCCTATGAAAATGTAGTGGCTGCTCTCCGACCTTCAAATATCAAATTCTAATTTTCCAAAATTTATAATTTTTAAAACCTAAATAATGCTTGGCAGTTACATGTACTTCTACGGTCATAAAGATGGACGTCGGGTGGGACATGGGGTGGATTTTGGGATTTCTTATATATTTCAAGTAAAATAGAAATAAGATTTTTTAGTATTTTTGTTTGTTTTATTTTATTACTTTTTCCTTAGTAATTTACTTTTTATTTGGTCATGATTTTTTATGTAAACTTGACCACCTAGCGTTGTGTCACGTTCGATGTACGAAACAATGCACAAATTTCACCACAATTTTTTCGCTGCCCCATGCATAGAATGGGACTCAACGCTTCTATCTATATATCTATCAATATTCTATACAAATGTGTGTGAGTCCCCAATCCTACTTTCCTAGATTTTTCATTTACCTTAAAAAAACAAAATTCTAATACCCACGGATATATTCCTTTGAGCCAACATGTGTCCCACCCTACCCTTGCACCTGAATCATTACACTTAACTTAAACCAAAAATGCCACCCCCATGTCTTCCCCCCACATTGCCCATTTGGAAGGAAAAAACAAACAATTTGCAAGCGCAAGGTGAAAATAAAAAGGCAGTCAGAAAAAAATAATTAATTAGCTTGCCCACGTTCTCTGATATTACCACATCTAACAACACTTATATTTCCCTTCGAAATTATCACACATCCCACAACACTTATACCGAGACAGAGAAAGCATACACATGAAGTGTAGATTGTCCTTGCTTCAAATTGAGTTCAATTCCTCTTCATTTGCCTTCATTAGCATCTCTAAAATGCAAGCAAATTAACTTCCATTAACGACAAGTTTAAATTTTCCATGAACTTCGGTAGAATCAAAATAAATCAATCATTACCCATATCGGTGCATTTCTTCTCTGCCATTTCTAACAAATCCTTTAGCTGCTCTTGCTCCAAAAGAAGTTCCCTTCAAGCTCTGGAAACCACTTTCCATGAACTCCAGTGATTCTAAGGAAAGTAAGAATACGTATACCAAATTACCAATTGAGATACCTGATTATGGACTGACGAAGAAGAAAAAGGATTTCTTCTTTGATTCCATCAAGTTATTCACTTATGCAAAACCAAATCAAAGACCACCCTTCTTATGAAACAAAAAAAAAAGAGCATTATAATGTTAGTTCTAACCAATTTGGTTCCTTTTCAAAAATATAAAAGGGGAAAAGAGAGCAAATTTCTATGATAAACAGAGAAAGAAAATGCCAAAATGTTTATTTTTTCTCTACTTCAATATAGCCTAGCTTTTGAAAGGCCACTGATGGGGACGGGATCAAGGGGGAGACAAGGGATATTTGCAGAGGTAGGAGAGCCACCAAGCAAAGATCATTTGGCTAGTAGGCTAGATGTAAGTGGTCAACAGACCATTGCAACTCCAAGGTTAGAAGGCATTTAGCAAAATGGGATCAAAGTTCAAATAACCACACATACAAAAGTCACTAATCCATAATCACAGATACACATGGCTCAACAGTTTTTTGTCATTGAGGTAAATAAATTTGAAATTACTCTTTTTCCTCATTCTAATGTTGAGCCATACGTATACCAGTTTGAATCATCAAACCTGGATTCTAATTTATAATTTCAAAGTCACTAAACCATAGAACTGTGTTGTGTGGATGGGCGCAAAAATTGGAGGTGGTCAACTCCATCCCACCCATTGCTCTTTGTAGCTCTCAATCTCAGCCCTTCCTCATGTCTTGGTTCAAAAAATAAATTTCATTATTATATTGATGTTATGACTAAGATATTTAAGAGACTTAGTTTGTCCGAATCCATGTTCAAATTGATGTCGATTCTCGATTGCTTTCCTCAATTGTTTGAATGTACCCAGTGTTCTAAAACTCGCTACTCGGTATTCGCTCGGCCAGCACCTTGGAGCGAGTACTCGGTGTTAGTCAACGAGTAATGCCCACCGAGTAGGGGATTAGTCCCCTTGGCCAAGCACCTTGGAGCGAGTACTCGATGAGTACTCGTCGAGGAATACCGAGTTTTAGAACACTGAATGTGCCGATGGTAATATTAAGGGTAGCAATGAAAAAAATTGCATAACCAATTAAACAACCTCTGTGAGGCACAAGTGGAGACCAGAAGCCACTACAACTATCATTTCTTATACAAACACTCGCAATCCGAAGTCATATACAGAGTTATCCCAAACACAAAAGCCATTAGCTTCAAAATAAAATTCTCTTTGACAAACACAAGCCTAAATCAAAGGGCATTTGTCAGTTAATACAAATTGGACAAGCCTTTGTGCCAATTGCATTAGAGTGCTGTACCTAACACGGAGAACATGTGTACTCAAACAGAGAAATCAAAACAGTTTCAGAAGACAAATTACAATTACAAACAGAGAAGTAATCACCTATTCCCCGAATCGTAGAACACTCCAAATCAGATTTATAAAGCATTTGATTCATCCAAGCAGTTGAGATAAGATTAGTTTGATTGTTTACAGAAATTTGTACCAAATAAGAAACATACTGCAAAAATTCTTAAAATCAGAGTAATGCAAATAAAACAGCATACAGATAACTTTTCATACTCTTTGTTCAACCAATCTGTCCCAAATAGACCAAATAAATTGCAATACGCCCAACATAGCAAAATTTGTACCAGAATCGCATCATAATTGCAGATTTGCCATAATTTTGCTCAATGTGAACTACTTCATATGATTTTCGTACAAACCCACGACTCCTAAAACCTAAATCTGACAAAGATGCAAACTTAGGGTTTCAAACTTAGAGGGAACACAAAAGAAGAAAAATATCAAACAATACTTTCAGTACCCATGTTTAGAGAAACTTTAGGGTTTCAAATTTAGGGAAACGTACGGACAAACACACGCACACAGAGATGACCTTAGAACTGTCGTTGTGGCGGACCTGGCAGGATGAGCGCAGTCTGGCTCGCGGAGGAACTTCGGCTCATCGAGGTAGAGACCGTGACGAACTCTGGTGCTCAGCACACATGTCATCGCGCCATGGGTATTGCGGTTGGCTGCTGGTGCCATTGTGGAAGAGAGAAGGGGGGAAGAGGCAGTCTCAATCGCAGAGAGCAGCAAGCAGATGAGGATGTAGGGTTTGATATTTCCGTAGACTAGCGTCAAACCATCGCGTTTGTCCGATCAACTTCAAAAAATGGTCATCACTGTTGCAGAGAGAGAGAGATAGAGAGATTCACTGTTACAGCAGGGAATCGCCATCGTGGTGGAGGTCACAGAAATCAGAGACCGAGAGAGAGTGAGAGTCAGGAAATCGCCATCACTGTGAGAGAAAAGGGTGAAGTCGGCGTGCGGAACTGATATGAGAGGTTAGGGTTTTGATCTGGAGTCGAGTGTGTTATATATATATATGTATATGTATATATGTATATAATATATCTAAGCTTAAATGTATATAATATATCTAAGCTTAAAAACTAAGAGAAATTACAGTAAGCCCCCTCCAACTATACCTCGGTAATGAGTTGCTCCCTTCGTCGTTTAACTCGGACACTTAACCACCTTCATCTTTTATCTCGCACAAAATGAAAGATGTCATTAACAAAATTGCTGAAATTACCAATTTACCCTCTTTCGAACTGTTTAAGGCTATTTTTGTTTCGCTTATAACTTTTTGTAGGAAAAACTGTTTCAGCCCTTTCTTTTTTCAAAACTCTTATTTTTTCCTCCATTTTATGGGTTTGTAATAATTTTAGTATGGTCACTTTACATTTTTTAGGGTTAGAGTTGCGTCCTATATATTCGGTCGTTCGCCTCTTGACTAAAACAGTTGATTATTGAATATTGAAAAGAGTCTAGAGAGAGTTTCTAGACTGCTAGCTGCTGTTTGTTCAGTGCAGTTAGCTGTTGGTTCCTCTGCAAATGGTGTAGTGGTTGGAATATAAATCAACCAACCAGTTGACCGGGCTTTCATCCGGGGGCTGCCAAAAAGCAAAAAAAATAATAATAATAGAGCACTCTGTTTTTTCTTCCTCTCTCTGAGTTCTATTATGGGTCCAAGCCATCTCATACTTGTTTTTATAAATCTTTATATGCCACACTCAATTTCAAATTTATAGGCATGATTTGAAAAATCTATTTCAAAAGGAATAGTTTGATCAGCTCTATGTTTTCATGAGGAATGCACTACCATTTTCAGTACTCTGTTTCTGGGTTGGAATGCACTACATTAATCAACCAACACACAATGTTTGCCTTATTGACAAAACATTGGCAGGGGGCAGAGAGAGAGAGAGTTTCATGTTGTATGTATTTATAAGGGCATGACCTGTCATTAATAAGGTCATGTACTGTTCACATGACCTTCTGTTTGAGGATGAATTAGCTCAATCAAATGATAAATGATTGTGTGCGAGCGTGTCAGAAAAGAACTAATTTCACAAAAGAAATTATCCTTTTCAAAGTGATTTGAAATAACTAATTTATATCAGGCAACTGTGTTATCTATTCAATTATCTCAATTAAGAGGATTTTTTCCTTAAAGTATCAACCAAGACAAAGAACTGGTTTTCCTCAAATCAAAAAAGATGATTGAACACAAACGAACCTGAATCAAAAAAGATGATTGGTTTAGCAAGCCTAGGGGATTAGGTTGATGGTGTAGTCGTCTGGATGGAATGGGCGTGGTGTGTAGGGTGCTTGGGAGGGTAGCGTTATCGGATGCCATCATCTCCAGTTGCTTATTCTCAGTGCCTGTCCCTTTGTGATAGCTCTTCTTTAAAAGTGGGTATTATGCTTGTCTTTTGGGTTTGGCTGGAATATTAGTCTTGGTTTGCTTATCCCATCTCTGGAGTTTGTGGTCGTTGGTAGGTGGCTGTGAATGGTTGTTTTGGTGAGCCTTAGGCTTGGTTGAGGGAGTTTTAGGTCGGATGGAATGGGCGTGGTGTGCAGGGTGGGGCCCCCTGTCGGATGCCGTCATCTCTGGTTTGAGACTCTTCTTGGTGCCTTGTCCCTCTGTAGTAGCTGTTCAGCCTCTCTTGTTGCTGATCTGCCTTGTTACTGCTTGTCCTCAGTGATGGTTCATTATCTGGTCGTTGTTCGATCGAGTTTACTCACTTTATTTCCTAGTCTGGTGGGATGTGTCAGGCAATAGGCAGCTATCATTATGTGTAATTGTTTGCACTTCATTGCATATTTTGTATCATCTCGTATCCCACCCCTGTTACGCTATCGTTCTTCACAGACGGACAGTGCAACGGGGGTCGGATACCAATCCACATTGCATATTGTTATGCTCCATTACTCTACTTTACTCTCCATGCGGGTTGTGCATGGGTTATGACAAATTTTTTTTTTCACTCTTCTTTTTCTTTCTTTTCTTTCCTCCTGGGGTATACCCCTTGTAGGTTGTACATTTGGTTAACCTTGTTTTAATTTCAAGCTAAATTATCCAAAAAAAAAAAACCTGAATCTAATTAAAGGTAGGTTTGTATACGAACACTCTTGAGATTTTACTAAAACCAATGTAAAAACATAAGCATACTGAATTTAATCAAAAGCGAACTTATAAACAATTCAGAGGATCGAGCACAAATAAACCTGAATCTAATCGAAGGCAAATTTGTGTACAAACTCTCTCGAGATTTTCTAAGACTAATGCAGAAATATAAGCGCACTGAATTTAATCAAAGAGAGTCTACAAATGATCAATCTTTGGTAAGAAAAAGATTGAAAGAAATAAGAAACTTGAATTTAATCAAAAGTAGTCTTACATGCAAATAAGCCTTCAACTTACAAATTAAACTAAACTAAATCCTAAACTATGATAAATCTCTGAGCAATCATATTGAGTATGAGTTGTCAGATGATGAGATTTTGTCTGGGGCCTTTATCTTCAATTTCTTCGTCTATTTATAGACGCCGAGCTTGCCTTCGAACTCCACGTTCTCAACTGCTTCCCACGTTCTACTTCGAACGGTTACATGGATTGATTTCCTCAGAATTCTTCTCTCTCCATGTTTGTTATCTTCGATCATGTCTGCCTTCTGAATCGTGGGTCTCCTGTTTTTATGCAACATGAGTTAGTGCAACACGATTGCCTCCTCTGAATGATTCCCTGCTTGATTTCCCATGAGACGAAACATTAATCACCATTGGATGGGTTCTAATAAGTAATCAACGGCTAAACCTAATTACCATTTTAGTTACCCTTAATTGAGGCCCAAACGCTGCCGTTTCCCATCAAAACGATACCGTTTAGTACTAAAATAATATTGCCATTAACCCTATGATCCCCTGTATCTTCGGCCAGAATGGGATATGTTCTGATAGGCCAAAGCATTGTTTGATGCCACGTGTAATTTTTCCATTGGGTGGCGTATTTTAGGCTATAAACACACCCCCCGCATTAACACTTATTTAAGATAATTAAATAAGTGTTAATGGTGCACGTATCTGCCCATGTCCCCTAAGAACACGGATGCATGGAGTCATGGGAGGAGTCTGTTTCCATGCACGTCCCTTGAGCTTCTCAAAGACAGCTTCATTAATCCTTCTATAAATGGCGATTAAAGTTAGGGTTTAACGAATCACAACCCCTTAAACCTCTTCGAAGTATAATCTCTTTCTGTTAAGAAACCTCCCAGTCATGGACTCTCTCCCAGAAATCAATCTTGTTCTTGATAATCTCGATCGTCAATCTCATTCGTCTCACACATCTCCTCCTAACTCTCCCCAATTGTTGGCAGGAAAGATTCTTTCTGACCGAACCTTTTACACTCCTGTTCCTTTGCCTACGGGTTGGGAATCTTCCCTGATCCGTTCGAATTCGGCCAATGGCTCTAACAGGAGTGCATGGGAAGACAAACCTGTCCAAACCCGTCCGGACACTATTCTGGTCAAGTTTGACCAACCCGATCCAACTCCTAACAGGTTTCACCACTTTCGAACCCTGTTCACGAGTCAATTCTTGCCTCTGACTAGTAATGATACCATTCATATGGGCATGCTAGAATCCATCTACTCTTCTCTCAAGTTTGCTCCTTATTTGAAACAAGAGGAGAACTACCTTGGGCCAGCCCCTTATTGCGACTTCAAACGCATGGCCCAATCCCAGAGAGCCTTCTGGCTTAATGAGGTGAAAACCCCTCACTTTCCTGCTAGCTTCGAAGAGTCAAACAAATTGGCTCCTCTTCCAGAAGAAACCGACTGGTTTAGTAAGGTGTCCAACCTTGCTGTCAACCCTCCTCACTTCCAATGGTACTATGGCTTTTCCATTTATCCATCTGATAACAGCAAAGCCCTTCAACTCCTTACTGCTTTCTCCTTCCTGGATGTCTCTATCCTGGAAGAACAAGTCCCATTGACCAATTTTAAATGGGCTTGTGAAACAATCTTTGTGTGCACCATCCCCTCCACAGTTTCCTACCAGATCCACTGCTTCTTAGACTTCTTGCCAGTGATCAAGACATGGCTTGAAGCAAATGCAGCAGCTTACTGCTTTGACCAAGATCTTCAGGACTACGCCCTGGTCAAAGATAGGATTGAGAAGCTCAACAATCAGATTCACAGCTTCCAATCCGAATCATTCGAAGTGGTACCTGCCCAAGCTGACAAGAAGCTTCGAAGGTGCTTCAAACGAAAACAAATGAAGCGGCCAGCCAAAGAGGCCAAACTTCAGAGGAAAGCCAAAGCCCCGGTGCTCAGCTTTAGGCCACTTCTGGAGAAAAAATTGGAATCAGATGCAAAAGAGGACATGAGGAGAATGGAGCTGAAATTCCTCCAATTTGCTTGGAACAAGTTCCACAGCCTTGTCACTTGGTCCTTCCCCCACTATTTCGAGAACAAGAAGGCTGCTGCCCAGCACTCAAGCCCTTCAAAGGCCTAATTTGCTCTCGTAATTTATTGCCAGTAGGAATTAGTATTTCCCTTTTGTTTTTTGTTTTTTTTGTAATTATGCAAATTTCATCCATGTAACCCTGGCAGTTGCAATGAAATTTCCTTTCATAGCCATGTGTATTTGATTTTAAGTTACCTCTAATTCCGAGTCATAATAATAAACCCAAAGCAAACCATCCATGACTTGGGCCCATTAAAGGCCTTGGCCCGATTACGAGATATAAAAGCAAAAATAATTCAAACTGGCCCCCTACGCCTAGCACATTCAAGCTTCTTCAAAACTGAACCTTCTCTCGTCTTGCCTCTCCGCCAAACCGTCGAACCAGACTGAATCAATGGCCTCATCTAGCCGACCAGTCGTCGTGGAACACCAACCCCTTCGCTTGCTCTCAGACGGTTCGTCGAACAAAAAGATCAGGAATCAGTTGAAAACTCTTGCTTCGACAATCGAGTTTTCATCCCAAACCCTAAAAGAAGAAGGTACATTTATTTTAGGCCCTCAATTCGTAGGGGAAATTCCTGCTTTCCTCTCTCTCTATTACCCTCGCTTAGGGGATGCTGACATCAAAGCCTGTTCGCCCCTAAACTGGCACAATGTCCCAAAGAGATCATTCCCCTGCTGGCTAACCCTAGATAGAGATTGGAAAATCTGCACTACTCGAGTGCTGGCAGCAAAGTCAGATGATCTTGAAAGAGTGGGTCTGAAGAATATTATCGTTCTTCTTCGAAGGGGGATTCCCCAGAATCCATCTCTAATCCAGGCTGCCCTAGCCTTTTGGGACTCCTCCTTCAATTTCTTTAGATTCAACTGTGGCATGATGGCACCCACAGTTTTAGATGTATCTCAAATGCTAAGACTTCATCCTTATGGCTCTCAATTTGACCCTACTAAAGAATATAACCCTCCTGAGGATTTCACCCGTTTAAATGCTTCCAACGGGGCCTTTTTCCCAATTCTATTCCAGAGAAGGGAAGTTGAGAGGAGAGGTGTCCGAGACAGAGTATTTTGCTTACATACTCTACACTCTCTGTAAACACATCCTTTGTCACTCTGGCAAGAGAGTGATGAGTGAGTTCATACCATTGGCCTTAGCACTGTCCAAGGGTGAGGAATTCGATTTTGCTTCCTATTTCCTTGGCCACGTATATAAAGCTAGCTCTGACTACCACCAAAAGGGTCCAAACTACTCTCAAGGTGGCCCTCAATGGTTCATACAGTTATGGCTTCATGCCTATTTTCCCGAGCTGGGTCCCTTCAAAGAGCCCATGACTACTGCTGACGTCCCAGAAGCACCCAATGTCCATGGTGACAACTACGTTCAGCCAGAGGCTAGTGACACCCACACTTTGGTATATTATCTCTGCTTCTTTTCTGGGCTTGCCTCAGACAGAGAATGGTACAGCCCATTTCGAGCTCCAATTGGACCATCATGGCTGTTTGACATCTTATCGGACAAACAAGGGAAATCCTCTCGAGCCCTTCAAGCATGGAGTAACATACTCACAGGCAAAGAGATTTTCATATCTTCATCAAACATTGCCAGATCAGTGGCACATGCAGAAGTGTACTGCCCTGCTCAATTTGCTAGACAGCTTAGTTTGGTTCAAGGCATACCTGTCCCTTACTGTGGTTTTCTCAACATCTCCATGTCTGAACGCTCAAGCATCTCCATTGAGCATTTCAAAACATGGTTCACCAAATCCAGGGATTTGATAAGACGAACAATAGCTCAAGACTTCCAAGAACCCACGGTGCATACCACTCATAAGTTTGACAATTGGTGGCACACCAACTGCTCTTTTCTTGTGGGACGCCCCTCGTTCAAGAAATTCCTTGCACATATTGGATATGCTAGATCTGAATTTGGGCATGGAACTCATGATGATTCGTCCTCCTTCTCCTCGGATGGGTTTGGAGCGATTGGAGGGATTGAAGATACTTCTGGAGGTGAGGTTGAACAGAAAGCACTTCCCATCGAACCAATGGATAAAGGAAACGTTATCGTCCAATGGCCGATAGCAAAAAGGTTCAAACGGTTCAAGGGTTAATCTAGGGTTACCAAACTCAAGGGTTTCCAAAGGTTCACGAGTCAAGGGTTCATAAGGTTCACGGAGGTTTAGGAACGATCGGTGATTAGGTTAAACGATTGCTCGGTCGAAACGTCGGTTAAAAGCTAGCTAGGGTTACTAGATAGGATTTCCAGCCGAGATGTGGAATCTTAGGGCTTTATCCTAGAAACGACGGGAAGATCGACGATTGAAACCTAATTAAGATTTTTCAAACAGTAACAACGAAATTTTTATTTAGTAAATAAAAATTAGGGTTGTTACACACCAACTAACCATCACGAGTTCGTCACGATTTGTTCTTCACAAGAGTACTAGTCTAAACATCTACTAACCGTCATGTGTTTATCGCTATTTTTTATTCAAATGACTAGTAGTCTAAACACCTACTAACCATCACGTGTTTGTCACGATTTCTTCTTCACATGACTAGTAGTCTAAACACTTACTCACCGTCTTGAGTTTTCATGAGTAGTCAGTAGTAATACACAACAAGAAAATAAGAAAAGCTTTATTTCCATCTCCACGAAGAAACACGCGAATTTGCGAATCTATAACACTGATAAACTATTTCAATTAGGGCAAAATTGATCGACGTAGCATCAACTTAAGGAAACAAGTACATCTCGGATCTAGTACATAAAGCATGATTTAAATTAAACCGTAATAACACCGAATCCACACTCTTAAAGTTCATATCACATAGTAATCAATAATCTTTGCATCTATTTGGAATCACTATTTTTATTTCGCATGACTAGTAGCCTAAATACCTACTAACCGTAAAGTGTTTATTGCAATTTTTTCTTCACATGACTAGTAGTTTAAACACCTACTAACCATCAAATGTTTATCACTATTTGTTCTTTACATGACTAGTAGTCAAAAAACCTACTAACCGTCGTGTGTTTTTCTCGAGTAATAACTATTAATACACTACAAGGCATTAAGAACCGCTTTATTTCCCTCTCCACAAAGTAATGTGACTCTATAACATTGATAAACTCTTTCAGTAAGGGCAAAATTTATCGAGGTATCATCAACTCGAGGAAACAAGTACGTCTCTGATCTAGTACGTAAACTATGATTCAATTTAAACCGTGATAACACCGAATCCACACTTTTAAAGTTCTTGTCGCATAGTTATCAATTTTCTTTGAATCCACTCGGAATTACGATTTTCTTTTCACTTGACTAGTAGTCTAAATTCCTACTACCTGACATGTGTTTATTGTTATTTGTCCTTCACATGACTAGTAGTCTAAATACCTATTAACCATCAGGTGTTTGTCACGATTTGTTCTTCACATGACTAGCAGTCTAAACACCTACTAATCATGTGTTTATCGCTATTTTTTCTACACATGACTAGTAGTCTAAACACCTACTGAGCATCACTTGTTTGTCACAATTCATTCTTTACATGACTAATAGTCTAAACACCAACTCACCGTATTTTGATTTTCTCCAGTAGTCACTAGTAATACACTACAAGGAAATAAGAACTGCTTTATTTCCTTCTCCCCGAAGGAACACTCGAATTTTTGAATCTATAACACTGATAAACTCTTTCAATAAGGACAAAATTGAACGAGGTATCTTCAACTCGAGGAAACAAGTACGTCTCATAATCTAATACAAAAACAATGATTCAGATTAAACCGTGATAACACCGAATCCAAACTTTTAAAGTTCATATCACATAGTAATCAATAGTCTTTGCATCTATTTGAAATCACAATTTTCATTTCGCATGACTAGTAGTCTAAATACATACTAACTGTAAGGACCCATATTTTTTTTAATATAATTTAAAAGTTTTATAAATGTTAGAAATTGAGAAAAATGGGAAATTTATTGAGTTTATTTGATTTTGGGGTTAATGTGGTAGGGTTGTTATTTGAGGGAGTGTAAGTGTAAATTGTAAATATACTAGTATATATAGGTGGGTGTGTATGTAGGAGATAAAAAAGATCAAATCTCTCTCTTTCTATCTCACGCCTCTCCCTCTCTCCCATCGGCTCTCTCTCTCTCTTTTGCTCTTTTGAGCTCAAAACCCACCGATCTACTTTAACACCTTCATATTCTGACCTTCGATCCATCTCCTATGCGTGATTCGAGCCTTTGATCGCGTGGGTTCATGCTAGAACTCGTTCTTGGAGGATTTGGGATGCTTGGCAAGCTAGGGCTCGCTTGTGGATCTTGGGTTTCGGCTTTGGAAGCTTGAGGTAGGGATTTCTAACTCTCTCTATGTGTTTATGAGTTGAATGTGTGCTTGGATCGTGCCTTGATTCCTTGTTGTTGTTGGGATTTCGCCATTGAAGTCTGAAAATTCTTTGAAAATCTACGGGGGTATTGATACCCCAGCCTTGTCTGAACAGCAGCAGTCCAGGTGTCGATACCTCATTTTTGGGGTATTGATACCCCCTGGTTTTCTGGATAGCTTTGACACGTTTTGCTCTTCTCATGCTTGTTGAACTCCGATCACTTCTAGCACTCTCTAAACACCTTTGAATTACTTCTAAATGTGATTGTTCGTACCTTGAAAGATTCATTGACCAATCGATCTCCTTGGACTCTTGCCATAACTTAGAAAAGTGTAGAATTAAATGATTAGGACTCGTACGTTATTTATGCTTTTAGTTGATTGAAGTAGATGTTTTTTTTTTTGGTTAAATCAGCTTGAAAATAAAAAAAAGACTAACCGGATATACAGCCTACAAGGGGCATACCCCAGGAGGAAAGAAAAAAAAGAAAAAAGTAAAGGAACTTAGATATAGAGAAAGCCTACGCCAAACGGCTACATAGGACTAGAATAAAATGAAACATCTGTTTCCTATCCATCTATCAGAGGGAAACGAAACAGATGGCAAAAGATTACAAATAGAGCAATCTGACTAAAAAGATGAGAGTCTTCATGACAATATGAAACATCATTCCATGAAGCATGGTATGATCTAAAGGAACCCTTGTCCCTTGTCACCAACTGAACTTGAAGCTTGTACCAACACTCAAAATGGTATGATCTATAGGTTGCTAACCATCATGTGTTTATCACTACTAACCATCATGTGTTTATCACACAGTTCGTATAAGTATTAGAAGCCCAATATGTGGATCTGAATAATCTAGCAGTTGCAGCTGCTCCCTTGAACAACCTGTGCGTGTTTCTGCTCTGAAAGTTTGACTCTGAATGTAACCGGACTGAATGGCAATGTGAAAGGGGAGACTTTGAAAGCACTCCCCTTGAACTGTGACCTGCAAATGAAAACTGATAAGTAACAGCTCCCTTCAAAGTATCTCACAAGTAGATTTAGATCAAACATGAATGTTCCACATAGAAAGTAAATGAGATGGCCCCTTGAAGGAGAGGGACAACAACCTACATCTAACTTCATTTGAGATTTTGTTAGCAACCACTCCCGGAGGGCAACTAAGATTCTGAAACTTTCTATGATTCCTTTCAAGCCACAATTGGTGCACATAGACTGTGAATACAAGCTTAGCGATTGTGATAGCCAAAGATTTACCTTTTAAGGTGGATAGTGTACTTACCCACTGATGCCAAGTAAGCATGCCAACCATATGCGGGGTCTTAGGGGACAAAATGCCCCTAATCTGAGTAGCCACAGGGCAGTCAAAAAATAGATGGGTATGGGATTCGACACCCATACACAAACTACAAATAGAGGAAGATTTCATACCAAACATGACTAATCTATCCTCAGTAGATAACTTATTAAGAATGGCCATCCAAGAGATCACACTGCACCTAGGGATGTGACCTGAAAACCATACCACTTTATGCCAAGTGATAACAGGGAAGTGTGTTCTTATGTGATCCCAAAGAGAGGAAATGGTAAATTTTCCAGAAGGATTGAGAGTCCAGGAACAGCTATCCCCAATGGCATTGTTAATGGGGACACCCTGAAGATCAGATCTTACCTCATTAAGATCGGGAGATTGAGTAATTGGGAAAGCCCACTGGTTGTTCCTAATAATAGACTGCACCGTGACATCCTTAGGAAGTCCAGAATCATAAATAATTCTAGGACCAAACCTAGGCAAAAGGGGTCCTAGGGGATGCCAATTGTCAAACCATAAAGAAGTTAATTGGCCATCACCAATTTTGTATTTTATATGAGGCTGAATGAGAGGTCTAAGATTAAGAAGCTTTCTCCATACCCAAGAGGGATCACTGGGAATCTTAACACTCCAAAAACTCTTACCCTTAAGTAAGTACGATTTGACCCATTGGCACCACATAGATTGTTCTCCCCCCGAGACAAGGAACCAAATGTTTTTGGCCACAGCAGACTTATTCCAGATCTCCAACGATTTAAAACCCAAGCCACCTTCCTCGACAGGGGAGCAAAGGTGTTCCCATGAGACTTTGGCACCAGTCCTCCTAAGATCAGGACCAGACCAGAAAAATGCTCTAAGGATTGATTCAATCTCCTTAATTATCTTCTTAGGGATAATAAAAAGAGATGACCAATAAGTTTGCATTGAGAAAAGTATGGACTTTATTAATTGTATCCTACCAGCATAAGACAAGTACCTATGAGTCCAGGATTTGGTTTTGGATACAATCCTATCCACCATGTTTTTACAGTCCGAGTGTTTGAGTTTGGTGGATAGAAGGGGAACCCCCAAATACCCAACAGGTAAAGACCCTTCCCGAAACCCCAAAATATTGAGAATGGAAGATTTGATGGCAGGATTGACACCAGAAAAGAAGATGTCGCTCTTAGTAGGGCTCGGAGAAAGTCCAGACAAGGCCTCAAACTCAGTCAAGGATTGTTAAATGTGATTAATAGAGCTAACTTCACCTTTGCAAAAGATCATAAGATCATCTGCAAAGCAGAGATTGACAAGCTTGGTGGAACCACATCTCCAATGGAACTTAAAATCAGGGAGAAGAGACTTCTCCCTAAGAATGCAGGTCAAAACTTCCATGACGATCACAAACAAGTATGAAGACAAGGGATCGCCTTGTCTTAAACCTTTTTGTCCAGCAATGTATCCTATGGCTTCCCCGTTGAAGCACAAGGAGTAATTTGCTGTGGAAACACAAGCTTTCAACCATTGAATCATCTTAGGATGGAAATTCATGGAGGCTAGAACATCCCAGAGGAAGTCCCATCTGACATTGTCATAAGCCTTCATGATATCCACTTTCATGGCACATCTAGGGGAAGGGGAATGTTTGTGGTAACCCCTCATTAATTCCTGAGTAAGGAAAATGTTATCTGCAATCCTCCTACCTTGTACAAAACCTGATTGCGATGGATCAATAAGATATGGTAGGACAGGTTTGATTTTATTGGCCAGGAGCTTAGCAATACACTTGTATATTACATTGCAGCAAGAGATTGGTCTGTAATCCCCAACCTTGGAGGGATTGGGGATTTTAGGCACCAAAGCCACTGAAGTAGCATTAGCCTTCTTCAGAAGTTGACCCGACCTAAAGAAGAGCTTAACAGCTGAGGTCACTTCATGACCAATCACAGGCCATGCCTTCTGGAAGAAGGCTGCATTATAGCCATCAGGACCAGGTGCTTTGTGAGGGTTAAGAGACCAGAAAGTATCCTTGATCTCCTTATCAGTAATTTCAACCACCATATCTAAACTTTGAGAAGGTGAAAGTCTCCTAGCAATAAGTTGGTCAACTCTGGAAGATCCTGAGTAATTGGACAAATGTTTGGTACCCAACAAGTTAGTGTAATAATTGATGAAGGATTGCTTCACCACCTCAATGTCCTGTGTGACAGAGCCATCCTCTAGGACCAAGCTAGAAATTCTGTTCCTATTCCTGGAGTTACTAATAGTTTTGAAGAAAAAGGAAGTACATTGATCCCCCAATTTTAACCACTGAATTCTTGATTTTTGTTTGGCCAAACTTTCTTCTGCCCGAGCAAAAATAAGATACTGTTTACACAGCTCTCTTTCAGTGGCCTGTTTAGAGGGATCATTGGGGTGAGAACCAAGCTCTCTTTGGATGGCGTCCAATTGTTGTTTAAGAGAGGCCACCCTAGCTGACAAATCACTAAACTCATTAGTGTTCAACTGCTTAAGGCCCTCCTGTAAATGTTTCAGTTTCTCACAGACACAGTACATTGGATTACCCAATATTACCTTCCTCCAGACTTGCTGGACAGTTTCAAGGAATTTAGGGTGGTCCGCCAAAAAATTAAAGAACCTAAAAGGCCTTTTCCTAGGTGGAGTAATAGCTGTCAAATACACAAGTGCAGGTGAGTGATCAGATACTCCAGGGTTAAGAAAATGAGCACAGGACCAACAGAAATCTTTGATCCAACTTTCATTGACTAAGACCCGATCAATCTTAGTGCTAATGTGGGCATCTCCCAGTTGTTTATTGGACCAGGTGTAGTGACAACCGGAGTACCTAAGATCAACTAATTCTGTTGAATGGAGACAGGCATTAAACTCCTCCATCCAAGGCACCCAATTCCTATCCCCACCTACTTTTTCAGTAGGGGATTTTATGGCATTGAAATCACCTAAAACTACCCAAGGGGTAACAACACAGAGCTGTTGAAGCTCAGCCCAAAGCTGTTGTCTCTCAAGGTAACAATTAGCCCCATAAATAAATGTGGCATCAAAAGAGTAATGGCCATCACAAGTGGTCACTTTACAATGGATATACTGACTGGACTGGCACAGGACCTGAACTTGGAAAACCATAGGGTTCCAACAAATCAAGAGTCTCCCCATAGTAGAACTGGAGTGATTGCTAACAAAACTCCAATGAAGGAGCATAGTATTGACAATTCTAGAAACTTTGGGTTCTTTGAGTTTATGTTCAATGAGTCCCACTAGAGATAACTTATTCTTAAAAACCCAAGTTTTAGCCTCCCTTTGTTTGATAGGATCATTAAGACCCCTCAAATTCCAAAAACCAAAAGTAATAGGTGTGCTATCCATAAAGTTCTACACAAAACTACCACAATGAGCTACAACTAATGAGTGTAAGAGTGATGCACAAGTTGAGCATTATTTAGATAATTGTGGGCAAAAATGAGGAAAGTTGAGTTACTTCCTTTTTTTATGGGAGCCTTTGGATTGACTCCTTTGTTTGCCATTATGACCAGCCTCGGATGATCCTCCCTGCTGAAGCTTGACATTAGGTATGGTGTAGTCAGGAGGTTTATCTTTTCCATTACCATCCAGCTTCTGGTCATGAGAACTGATCTTACTGTCAACACTGGTCTCTTTCTCAGCCTTAGAATCATGTAGACTTGTTTCACTGTGTAAACATGTGGAACCAACCTCTTGAGAGGCTATTGGCTCTACCCTTTGTCTGGAACTTACTACTCCTTCTAGAACCTCAATTAACTCCTCCTCAGAATCAGTAATACCTTCCTCAGAAACAGGGGTTACAATTGGATTGTTTGATTGTTGAGGGACAATTGATGCATGGACAGTTACAGGACAGTTCAGCTGCTCCGTATCAGATTGGTCACAGCCAACCTGTTGTTTACCATTACCTACTCTAGTCCATTCTTGAGCTGCAGGTTGTTGTGGAAGGGAAGAGGTAGAGGATTCACCTGATACCAAAGCAGCAGAATTGGCATCCTGTGTACCCTTACCTTTACTAACCACTTGCCATGTATCCTTTTGGTTTGGGACTTTAGTACCCAATTGCTTAGTACACGTAGGATGTCCAAATACCTTGCAATCTGAACATATTGGGGGTAGCCATTGATATTGTAAAGCTACTATAACTGCCTCCCCATTGATGGTTATTTGGACGTCATCCGGCAGATCAGTTCCCGCATCAATTTCCACACAAATACGAGCATAATCCAGCCGAAGCTTTTTTGCTGTTGCTTGATCCACGTGAAGAGGTTTGCCAATTGTACTAGCTATCTTGCTAAAACACTCTGCTGTCCAAAACTCTAATGGAAGTTTCAAAATCTTGATCCAAGCAGGAATTTTAGACGGTTGGTCCTTGGTTGGAATCAACATCCTTTTCCAATTTTGTAACACAAGAAATCTCCTTGAAAAGAAATGGGGACCATTCTCTAACGCTTTCAGCTTAGCAGCCTCATCCTTGAACTCAAATAAGAATCTCGAGCCAATTTCCTTAACTGATATAAGATCATCCTTCCACACAGTCCGGGCTGTTGCCTTGAGTAAAGGTAGTTCCATCTTGCCATCAAGGAAATGGCCAACAAGGCAGTGATTCCACCTGTCTTCATCTATGTCCGAATCCACTAACTCCACCACGGCACGCTTACCTTGTTGAAGCTGAGGATAGTGATCCAACTTCATCATTTTAGAAGGACCTTGGGCTGCGAAGAGGGAAGCCCAGTTCTTTGAATTACCTTGGGGGCGAATAGGATTATGGAATCGATTGGTACGGGGTTCGATGGGGTTTGGGAAAATCCCAGCTTCCGAATTAGATTTTAGACTGATGAATTCCCTTTGACCAATTTCTGACCCAGAAGGAATTTTGAAATTGACATTAAGGGATTGAGGGTTACCACATGCATCAGAACCTGAAGATTGATACCTGGATAATTCGTGATGTTCCTTGAGTCGATTCAACTGAGTTTTCAACTCTGAGCAGTCGACAATCACCCCTGAGCTCTTCATTTCGGCCTCCAAAGACCTAACTAGACTGGATAGGCGTTCCTCTGAGTCCAGCCGTTCACCTGCTTCCTGAAACACCTCCTGTAAATTCCCAGCAGTTCTTGGATTTTTGGGGCTATGAGGACCGAACGAAGATGATGGGTTGTGGAAATGGTTAGAGCTATCAAGCGAGACCAGAGAAGGATTTGGATGAGTAGATGAAACCAGAGGTGGTGTAGCCCCATGGCATAGATCGAAAGGTTTGAGGATGGGGTTGGAAGGAGTAGATCGATTGGGGGTAGATGCATATGGTGTAGATGAATCGAGGAATGGCGGATTTGGGGAGAAATGTTGTGGACCTTGAGCTTGCTCTCCATCTTCCATCGCCACTCCCGTAGGATCAGGTAGTGGTGGCCGAGATTGAGGTTGAGATCCAGAATCAGACATCAGCCCTTTGAAATTAGGGTTCACTGGAAAGAAATCCAGATGTGGTGTAACCACGCTTGATTTTGTGGTTAATGGGTCAATAGCTCTGTGCTTCCTACGAATTTCATTTGAATCCAAGGCTTTAGAACCTAGACCGTCCGCGAATGAAATGGTGCCGTCGGCCATGGCAGAAGATGGAGATCTGCTTCTCCACGGCCTTGTCAGAATCGCCAAATCGCCTACATGTCAGACGGCTCTTTCCGCAACCTCCTACTTGTTTTTTACATGACTAGTAGTCTAAACACCTACTAACCGTCGTGTTTTTCTCGAGTAATCACTAGTACTACACAACAAGGAAGTAAGAACCGCATTATTTCCTTCTCCGTGAAGCAAAGCTCGCAAATATGTGAATCTATAACATTGATAAACTCTTTCAATAAGGGTAAAATTTATCGAGGTATCATTAACTCGAGGCAACAAGTACTTCTCGGATCTAGTAAATAAACCATGATTCTTATTAAACCTGACAGCACTAAATCCACACCTTTAAAGTTCTTATCGCATAGTTTTTAATAGTCTTTGCATCTACTCAGAATTCGCATAGTTTTCAATAGTCTTTGCATCTACTCAGAATTACGATTTTCCTTTCACATGACTAGTTGTCTAAACACCTACTCACCGACGTGTGTTTATCGCTATTCGTTCTTCACATGACTAGTGGTCTAAACACCTACTAACCATCACGTGTTTGTCACGGTTTGTTCTTCACATGACTAGTAGTCTAAACACCTACTACCCGTCACGTTTTTATCGCTATTTTTCCTTCACATGACTGGTAGCCCAAACACCTACTGAGCATCACGTGTTTGCCACGATTTGTTCTTCACATGACCTGTATTCTAAACACCAACTCATCGTCTTGTGTTTTTCTAAAGTAGTCACTAATAATACACTACAAGGAAATTAGAACCGCTTTATTTCCATCTCCCCGAAGCAAAACGCGAATGCAGACATCACCAGGACGAGCCTCTCTCAGTCTGAGTCCCTCTGTAGTAGTTGGCTTCTGTTGAGTGGGTATTATGCTAGCTTTGGGGTGAAGGAAGACATGGCTCTTGGACTTCTTAGCCCAGCCTACGAGGAGGAGGATCTCTCCCCAGCGCTGGTTATCATGTGGTCATCATTGACCATGACTATCTACCTTATTTACTTTATCTCCTAGTATGGCGGGTTGTGCCAGTACGTACTTCTTTTTTCACCTCATTTATGTCATGGTTCTATTTAGATCCAGTTGTATTTCATTTGTCACTTTATCTCACTCTCCATGCGGGTTGTGCATGGTTACCGTACTTTTTTCATTCTTGTTTTTTCTTTTTCTTTTCCTCCTGGGGTATGCCCCATGTAGGCTGTACATTCGCTTAATCTTTTTTAATTTCAAGCTAATTTACCCAAAAAAAAAAATTGATCGAGGTGAAGGGCAAGGGAGCTTCTCTCTCTAGAGGAGCTCTCCTCCACCGCCCAAATCCATATCCGGCCATCTTTGGTCCGGACTAACTATCACAACCCCATGGGTTTTGTTAACCCATCATCAAACTTCTCAAAGTTGGTTCGGAATGACACCATCATGGTCCTACAAACACCATTTACCCAGTTTTTCTGGTGTCCATGGTGTTTCGGTCCATCAATCAAATTCATCACATTTTGGGCGAGGATGTCCAATTCCTTTTCCATCTCATCATATAGCCCATGGATTTGCGGATGCGCATTAGGGAATGGGTGCTGCCGTCAGGCTTGTTTTTTTTTTTGGTTAAATCAGCTTGAAAATAAAAAAAGGCTAACCGGATATACAGCCTACAAGGGGCATACCCCAGGAGGAAAGAAAAAAAAGAAAAAAGTAAAGGAACTTAGATATAGAGAAAGCCTACGCCAAACGGCTACATAGGACTAGAATAAAATGAAACATCTGTTTCCTATCCATCTATCAGAGGGAAATGAAACAGATGGCAAAAGATTACAAATAGAGCAATCTGACTAAAAAGATGAGAGTCTTCATGACAATATGAAACATCATTCCATGAAGCATGGTATGATCTAAAGGAACCCTTGTCCCTTGTCACCAACTGAACTTGAAGCTTGTACCAACACTCAAAATGGTATGATCTATAGGTTGCTCCAAGGAAATAGCAACCTAATTAGCTGCCAACAAAACACAGCAGAAACAGCACAAAACACTGCAGCTGATCAGAATAGCAGTAAGAGCAGCAGCCATAACATTAAGACTTGCAAAATAGCCACTATACAAATGAAAATTCATAACAGGAACAGCAGTTAACAGCAGCAATATAAGGTCTCACTGACTACTATCACCCTTGAAAACTGACCTCCCACTCTTCTTTTTTCTCACAAGCAAATGGGATTCCTCTTCTCCCTCCACTAAACCTCACAAGATGCCCCCGCTAATTATTACCTCCTCTCACAAGAACGGATGAGGCTCTAGCACTCAGCTCACATGGATTGCACACATTATAGTAAGAACGCTCAATTGCATTGGATTCCAGAAGGGTACTTAATAGTAAATGGATGCTCAAGTGTGTGAAAATGGTTGAGCCACCTTTAAGAATGCCAGTACTGAGCCCAACCTGCCCAAATGAATCACAGCCAAGTAAAACAGCAACTAGCAAGGTAAATTAGCTCACAACATTGTTCCACTCATTTACAATCAATTCTGCTTGTGAATGAGGAAAATTAGAAAGTGATAGAAGCCTTGCTCTGACCATGTTGCAAATTTTGTGAACAACAACCTCCCAAGTACAGGATTGATTTTGAAATTTCCTCAAGTTTCTCTCAATCCAAATATGATAAACCGTTACTGTAAAGGCCAACCTAGTGATTACACTTTTGATAGTTTTGCCCTTAAAATTGGTTAACAGAGTTACCCAGTCTGCCCAAGTTCTAGCAGGCCATGCAACATGGAGTTTGGCCTGAATGATATCCCACACCTGGTTGGTAAATGGGCAATTAAAAAAGAGATGGTTATGGCTTTCACTCCCCTGACACAAACCACATTGTGGAGGAACATTCAGACCAAATGACACGAGTCTATCAGCAGTGGCTAGCCTATTCTGAATGGCAAGCCATGTGACAAAGCTGCATTTTGGTACGTGCGCAGAGAACCACACTACCTTATGCCATAAGGCCTTAGGAAAGGGAGTTCTTAATTTGTTCCATAGGGAGGCTATTGTGAACTGCCCATTGGAATTAAGCGTCCACCTTGTTTGATCTGCCCCATTCAACCTGGACTGAACAAGAGATGGCAGAGTGTTTCTCACCTCATTGAGCTCAAATGTTTGGGTAATGGGGAACACCCAATTTGAACCATCTATTATGTGAGAGACAAAGGCATCGCTTGGGATGCCAGAGTCATACACCATTCTAGGACCAAATCTATCCATTAAAGGACCGAGAGGATGCCAATTGTCATACCACAAAGATGTTGAATTCCCATTACCTAGTATACAAAGGACATATGGTTTAACCAAGGGCCTGAGATTCAAAAGCTTCCTCCAACCCCATGTGCAATCTCCAGGTATTTTCAGATTCCAGAAACTCCTTCCTCTCATTAAGTATGATTTGACCCATTGACACCACATGGATTGTTCTCCCCCAGAGATAAGAAACCAAATATGTTTTGCAATGGCTGCCTTATTCCAGATTTGCAAGGATTTGAAACCAAGACCCCCTTCTTCCTTAGGGGAGCAGAGATGCTCCCAAGAAACTTTAGCCCCAGTTTTCTTTAAATCAGGGCCAGACCAAAGAAAAGCCCGAAGTATTGACTCGATTTCCTTGATTACCTTTTTGGGAAGGATAAACAAGGATGACCAATATGTTTGAATGGAGAAAAGCACATTCTTAATTAGTTGAACCCTACCAGCATAGGTGAGGTCTCTATTGGTCCAAGTCTTAGTCCTAGCAATCATGCTCTCCACTAAACGTTGGCAAGCCTTGAGCTTAGTGGAGAGGAGGGGTACACCTAGATATCTGACAGGGAGGGTGCCCTCCTGGAATCTTAAGATGTCCATAATGGCTAATCTAGTCGTAGTGCTGACCCCAGAGAAATATATGCTACTTTTCTCGGGGTTTGGAGAGAGACCAGACAAAGCTTGGAACTCAGTGAGGGCTTCCTGAATAAGGGTGATTGAAGACAATTCACCCTTACAAAAAATCATAAGATCATCCGCAAAGCAAAGATTGATGATCTTAGTATTCCCACATCTCCAATGGAAATGAAAATCAGGTAACATGGCTTTCTCCCTAAGTAGACAGGTGAGAATTTCCATAACAATGACAAAAAGGTATGATGACAGAGGGTCACCTTGCCTTAAACCTTTTTGCCCAAGAATGTACCCAGTGGTCTCCCCATTCACGCTCAAGGTGTAGTTAGCAGTGGTAACACAAGCCTGAAGCCATTTGATCATTGTTGGATGGAAATTCATAGAGGAGAGGATATCCCAGAGAAATTCCCATCGAACATTATCATAAGCTTTCCTAATGTCTACTTTCATCGCACATCTTGGGGATGATGATGATTTATGATACCCTCTCATAAGTTCCTGGGTGAGGAAGATGTTGTCAGCAATACGCCTCCCTTTAACAAACCCCGATTGGACAGGATCAATTAGAACAGGGAGGACAATCTGGAGTCTTTTGGCAAGTATTCTAGCAACGCATTTATAAACAGTGTTACAACATGAGATTGGTCTAAAATCCCCAACTTTGGAAGGATTAGGGATCTTAGGAACAAGAGCTACCATTGTAGAGTTGGCCTTCCTGAGCAGCTTACCAGACCTAAAGAAGGTCTTGACAGCTGCAGTGACCTCATGTCCAATGATAGGCCAAGCTTTTTTGAAAAAACCGGCATTGTAGCCATCCGGACCCGGGGCTTTGCTGGGGTTGAGGGACCAAAATGTGTCCTTAATCTCTTGATCAGAGACCTCCTCAATCATTGCCAACTTTTGAGTATCAGTTAGTCTCTTATTAACTAACTGCTGGATTCTGCTATGTCCTTGATAAACATCAGGATGGGCAGAACCTAGCAAGTTATTGTAAAAGTTGACAAAATTGGACTTTATGACCTCAATGTCATGTGTGAGGGACCCATCCTCCAAGACCAGGCTGGTTATTTTATTTCTATTTCTTGCATTAGTCACAGATTTGAAGAAATATGAAGTACACTGATCACCCAATTTCAGCCATTGAATTCTAGACTTTTGCTTAGCCAGACTTTCCTCAGCCCTAAGCATTGTGAGGAGCTGCTTGTAAACTGCTCGTTCCTGGCTAAGTAAGGAAGGGTTAGGATTATGAGAGCTCAAAGCATGTTGCAAGGTATCCAGTTGTTGTTTGGAGTCAACAACCCTAGCAGAGACATCACTAAAATCTCTACTATTGATAAGTTTAAACTCACCTTGCAACATCTTGAGCTTCTCACAGACACAATACATGGGATTCCCAATAATCACTCTCCTCCAAATTTTCTGAACAACATCCAGAAACTGAGGGTGATCCGCTAGGAAATCAAAAAACTTAAATGGTTTATTTGAACGCCTAGGACTAGGAAGAATAGTCGTAATTGCAGGAGAGTGATCAGATATCCCAGGAGTAGGAAAATGAGCATAGGAACAATTATACACCTTCATCCAATTCTCATTGACTAAAACTCGATCCAGTTTTGTACTCACAAAATGTGAAGGGTCCTGCTTGTTGGCCCATGTGAGAAAGCAACCAGTGTACTTAAGATCATCAAGCCCCAAAGAATACAAACAACTATTAAAGTCATCCATATACGGAGGCCAAGAAGCAGTTCCCCCAACCTTCTCCCTGGGAAACCTAATAACATTAAAATCTCCAAGTACAATCCATGGGGATGCAGTGCTCAGGAGATGAAGTCTAGACCACAAAGCCTGCCTGAGCAAATAATTGTTCTCCCCATACACAAAAGTTGCAAAAAAAGGGGGGTCACCACATTTAGGTTGCACCTCACAATGAATAAATTGGTCAGATTGATCAAGGACCTGAATTTGAGCAACATTAGGATCCCAACACACAAAAATCCTGCCTATGGGAGCTAGCGGATAGTTGTTCACAAAACTCCACTGAGGACAGACAAATTTTAGCACTCGAGTTGCTTTATCCTCCTTTATTTTATGCTCTAATAAACCCACAATTGATAGCTTGTTCTTACTTACAAAACATTTAACCTCTTTTTGTTTAATAGGGTCATTAAGTCCCCTGATGTTCCAAAAGCCAAAATTAAGAGGGTGCATAGACATAAAACAAATATTCAAGCAGAACTAATTATATAAATGGCAGAAGATGAAAGAATTAAGTATACTGCCCTTACAAAAAGGATATGGATGAGTTAATTCCTTCCTCTGGATTGAGAACTCAGAAGCTGCTCCTTTTCAAGCTTCTTCATCCTTCGTTGAGCTGATCTGGATATAACTTTCTGAAAGTTCTCCTGGAGATCTTCTTTTGAGGCTTTATTCCCCTCCTCTGAACCTTGGGGATCAGGTGGTTTAGGAGAGAGTGTTTGGCTTACCATTCCATCCCTCGGCACAGCCGAAAGGGATGAATCAGTTCTGCTACCCATGCTTTCCAATTGAATCTGTGGTTGTGAAACTTCATGACAGCTTCTGACCACTCCCTCTAGAACCTCTAACAATTCCTCTTCAGAATCTGACTCAATCAAAGGGTCAACTGAGTTGACAGCAAGCTGCTTCTGAGGCAAGGAAGGGCTATCTTTAGAGGAATCCATTTGCAGCTGCATAGGATCCTTTGCTACCTGTTCCAAGACTGTGTGTTGTTTACCATTGCCTGGTTGAGACCCAACTTGAATTGTGGATGTGGAAGGAGAAGAAGATGCTCTCTTAATACATCGCTCAGTGGAGTGTCCAAACACATGACAAAGCTTACAAATGGAAGGTAGAACTTGATACTCTATAGGAACAGTAACTGATTCTCCTTCCACCACCACTGTGACCTCATCAGGAAGATCCTGTTCGGCACTAATTTCTATGCAAATCCTGGCCCAAGTGGACTTAGTATGGAGGAGGCCAGGCTGTTTGGCTGACTTAGCAGTGGCCTGATCAACATGTAAAGGCCTCCCAATTGTACTTGCTACTCGGCTTAAACACTCTTGATTCCAGAGTTCAAAGGGTAAATCGTGAAATTTAACCCAAGCAGGTATCTTGGCAGGCTGCTCCTGAGCAGGCTTCATCATCCTATGCCAATCCTTGAGAACAAGATATTTCTTAGAGAAAAAGTAAGGACCTCCTTCAAGCACTGTCATCTTAGCCTGTTCATCCTTGAATTCAAAAAGATAAAACCCTGCGACATTAGGTTTTACAGCCACAAATAGTTCCTTCCATTGGTTCCGAGCAGTGGCCACAAGCAAAGGATAAGCCATATTTCCATCCAGAAAATGACCTACCAGATAACGATTCCATCTCCCTACTTCAGTCAATTCTATATCGATTTCAACCATCGCCTCCTTACCACTCTGCAGATCAGGAAAATATTCAAGCTTCATTTCCAGAGAGGGACTCTGAGACTGAAGTAAAGAGGCCCAATTCCTCAGCTTAGATTTAACCTGACCATTATTCAATTTCGGATTGATCTGGTGAGTTTGAGAAGGAACAGAGGGCTCACGAAGTGAGGGTTTCTGATTAAGGTTAGAGGTGAATCTATGAGCTGGAACTCTCTGAGAAGGATCCGACTCTAAAGGGGGACGACGAGGCATATTGTCCTCCTTGCTATACCCTAGATTGGGGTCACCCTTCACATAGGGATTACCTTTTGCATTGAAGAAGATCTGAGAATTAGGGTTCGAAAGCTGTACCTTTCCTTGTTGATGTTCGGACTTGTTGTTAACGAGTTCAGCCGTGCGTTCCTCTTCTTCTCGGACCAGAGCCTCCTCGAAGACTTGCTGTAATTTCCTCGAGGGACTAGGGGGTTTTGCCGTTTTAGGGCTGAAAGGCCCATATCCAGATGAAGATGTAGCCTGATTTGCATTTCCGAGAAATGGTTCCGAATTGGAATCGCCGGAGATATTCAGCTGTTGAATACCGTGGCTAGGGTTGATTGATGGACTAGAAGATAACACCGAAGGTGGTAGAGCCCCAGGGCAGAGATCGAAAGGTTTGTGGATGGGTTCAAACTGGGAAGAGAAGGACCGATTGGGCTGGCCTGGATGAATCTTCCGAGACTGGCTAAGAATTTGAGCCGAATTGGGTGAAAGTGAGAGTGGGATTTGCTCGAAGGCGACTGAGTTACCACTGTGTTCTAATGAGTTCTTCTGCTTTCTTCGTAGTTCAACAGAATCAACAGCTTTGGTTCCAAGTCCATCAGCCATGGAGATTGTACCGTCCCCCATGATGAACAGTACCCAAATCGCCCAAATCGCCTAACCCATGGAGATTGGAGTTGGAGCTCTGATTTGTCCAAGTTGTTTCATGGCCTGTTATGTGCTAAAGGTAGCTTATGGATGTGAAGAGGCCTTTTCGATGTATCTATTCTATTTTGTATATGCCATTTTGGCGTTGTTTCCATTCCCTCTTGCTAGATGGATTAGAAACAATACATCACTTAGTTCTTGTAGCCAGTTGGCATAAGCTTTTTTGTTTACTCTTGTTTTCTTTTCTTTTCTTTCCTCCTGGGGTATGCCCCTTGTAGGCTGTATATTCGGTTAGCCTCTTTTTCAATTTCAAGTTGATTTACCCAAAAAAAAAACACCTACTAACCGTCATGTGTTTATTGCTTTTTTTCTTTCGCATGACTAGTAGTCTAAACACCTACTGAGCATCACATGTTTCTCACGATGTGTTTGTCACATGACTAGTAGTCTAAACACCCACGCACCGTCTTTTGTTTTTCTCGAGTAGCCACTAGTAATACACAAAAAGGAAATAAGAACCGCATTATTTCCATCTCCCCGAAGCAACAAGCGAACTTGTGAATCTATAACATTGATAAACTTTTTCAATAAGGACAAAATCGATCGAGGTATCATCAATCCGAGGAAACAAGTACGTCTCTGATCTAGTTCATAAACCAAGATTCATATTAAACCTTGATAACATCGAATTCACACTTTTAAAGTTTATCTCAAATAGTAACCAATAGTCTTTGCATCTATTTTGAATCACAATTTTTATTTCGCATGACTAGTAGTCTAAATACCAACTAACCGTCAAGTGTTTATTGCTATTTTTTCTTCACATGACTAGTAGTCTAAACAATTACTAACCATCATGTGTTTATCACTATTTGTTCTTTACATGACTAGTAGTTTAAACACCTACTAACCGCCAAGTGTTTCCCTCGAGTAATCACTAGTAATACACTACAAGGAAGTAAGAACCGCTTTATTTCCTTCACGACGAAGCAAAACTAGCGAATTTGTGAATCCGTAACATTGACAAACTCATTCAATAAGGGCAAAATTTATAGAGGTATCATCAACTCGAGGCAACAAGTACTTCTCGGATCTAGTACGTAAACCATGATTCATATTAAACTGTGACAACACCGAATCCGCACTTTTACAGTTCTTATCACATAGTTTTCAAAAGTCTTTGCATCTACTCGGATTTTCGATTTTCCTTTCACATTATTAGTAATCTAACCACCTACTAACCGACATATGTTTATCTCTATTCAATCTTCACATCACTAGTAGTCTAAACACCAACTACCCATCGAGTTTGTCAAGATTTTTTTTACACATGACTAATAGTTTAAACACGTACTAACTGTCGTGTGTTTATCGCTATTTTTTCTTCACATGACTACTAGAATAAACAACGACAGAGCATCACGTGTTTCTCACAATTTGTTTTTCACATGACTTCCAACTCAACGTCTTGTGTTTTTCTTGAGTAGTCACTAGTAATAAACTACAAGGAAATAAGAAGAGCTTTTTTTTTTTTTTTTTGGGTAATTTAGCTTGAAATTAAAAAAGGGTAACCGAATGTACAGCCTACAAGGGGCATACCCCAGGAGGAAGAAAAAAAAAAAGAAAACAAGAACAATGAAAAAAAGTGAAAACCAATGCACAACCCGCATGGAGAGTGAGATAAAGTAAATAACATAGCAAAAATGCCATGAGTGCTGAAATGAACTTCCCGTTGCACTATCCTATGAAGTGAAAGGATAATACAACGGGGTGTGAATACAGTGATAAAGTCAGTAATAATTGAAAATGATTTACTAATACCTGACACATCCCGCCAGGTTAGGAAATAAAATAAATAGTCTCGGTCAGAGGTGACCACATGATAACCAACACTGAGGAAAGCAATAACTAAGCAATAACTAAGTAATAACTAAGAGCTTTATTTCCACCTCCTCGAGGCAACACGCAAATTTTTGAACCTATAACATTGATAAACTTTTTCAATAAGGGCAAAATTGATCGAGGTATCATACTCTCGAGGAAACAAGTACTTCTCTGATGCAGTACATAAACCATGATTCATATTTTTTTTTTGGGTAAATCAGCATGAAATTGAAAAAAGAGGCTAACCGAATATACAGCCTACAAGGGGCATACCCCAGGAGGAAAGAAAATATTGAAAACAACAAAAGATTAAATAAAAAGCTTACGCCAAAAGGCAACATGGACTAAAAGATATGCGGAGTTTTCCGTCCATCTAGAAAGTGGGAGGGAAAACATCGCCTTGAATGGACCAACAAATCTTGATACATCAAATTAGGAAAACATCGCACTTGGGAACACTTCACTTGAAAACACTTGGAACACTTCAACTGCCATGTGCCTGACTTCAGAACATTTGAAACAGAATAGTGAGCTACACTCAGCAATAACACTAGCAGTTCGGACAGCCCTTGGACAGTAGCAGTAGCACAAAAACAATTTGCAGCAGTTCCTTGAAAGCATAAGGCTCGCAGCAAACCGTAACCATAACTGGACTGTTGGTTGCTTAGAACATTTCGGACAGCCCATCATCAATTGGTTGGACCATCAACAGCACTAAACAACCACATATGCAGCTGAAGCAACCTTGCAGAATATAGCATGAGCATGACTTGAAAACACTTGTATCATAGCATCAAAACAAAAGCAGCAGCCACCATCATGTTCGTGCAGAACAGGTATCAATAACAGCCAGACAGCAGGCATGGATAGCAAAAGTAACATCAAATACCATGCAGAGGACATCCCCCTCTGCGAAGGGAGATCCCAACGACAGCCCCAGTTGGTTAGGCCTATACTACAATCAAAATAGGAATCTGGACAATTAAACTATACTGAGCAGACCATACTATGCATTTACAAAACAGGAATCTGGACAATTAAACTGTACAATCAGCAGCTGCACTAACAGCTATGCAATGCAGCCTACTTGTTACAACATAGATGGCAGTGAGTGGTAGTCAAAAGGCCATACAGTAACAATAACCGTATCAGTAGCAGAACAGAACGCAATTGGGCCAAAACCTTGACAAAAAAGGCCAAAACCTGAACAACATTAATAAGATACAGCCAAACAGATGGTGCCCTAAGCACTATGTCCTCCCTCGCAACTCCCTCGGAAAGCTCACATCACCCCCTCTTCTTTTCCCACATGTGCAAGGACACGGTTCCACCAACTCCCTCCCTAGATCTCGCAATACGCCCCCACTACATATTACCTCCTCTCTCAAAGAAATGATGAGGAACTAGCACACAGCTCACATGGAAGCACACAATATAAGGTAGGGTCACACAAAGTCACCAAGTAACCTTACCAAAGAATATGAAATATACCTGATATATAGAAGTAATATAATCAGATGCTCTCAAGCTCCTGCTCTTGATGCTGATAACAAATGGCCCTCGGAGCCAATAACAATCTTGTACATATTAAAGTAAGATCATGAAGAACAATACCAGTCACGCATGCACAATGCCACACATTAAAGTAAGATCACTGATGGTGTACCTGCAGAACAAAATCAGTACCAGGAAAACTATCAAGATAGTTAAATGTCCAGGAAAACTGCGGCAAGGAGAGCAATACTTTCAACAAAGCTTGAATCACAGTCACGCATGCACAATGCCCCATACTCTAACAAACCTAGTATCATTTGAGCCGGAGGGCAGTTTGGGCAATGACAGAAGTCTACCCTTAACCATGTTATAGATTTTGTGAACCACTACTTCCCAGGTGCTAGAATTAGCCTGAAACTTCCTCGAGTTTCTCTCCATCCAAAGATGATACACAGTCACAATAAAAATCAATTTAGTAACAAGATTCTTAAGGGTTTTCCCCCTCAAAGTGGAGAGGCGATTAATCCATGCAACCCAAGGTTGGGGGGACCACCTCTCATCAATTTTCGCCAGCATAGCGTTCCAAACCTGTGTGGAAAACACACAGTTAAAGAACAAGTGATCATGTGTCTCACTACCATGGCAGAGGCTACACTGAGAATTAGCTTTAATCCCAAAAAGAACTAATCTATCCTCAGTGGAAAGCCTACCCTGGATGGCAAGCCATGTAATGAAGCTGCATTTTGGGATATGGCCAGAAAACCAAACAGCCTTATGCCAAGTTACTTTGGGAACTGGAACTCTCAATTCCTCCCAAAGAGAGGCAATGCTAAATTGTCCATTTGAGTTAAGAGTCCATCTAACCTGGTCCCTAGTACCTCTCAACGGGGGAAGATGACGTCTAACTTCATTCAACTCCCAAGTTTGTGTGATTGGGAATGTCCAAACAGAACTGTGAATTATATGGGACACTTTGGCATTCAAGGGAAGGCCAGAGTCATAAACGATTCTGGGACCAAACTTAGTCATCAAAGGGCCTAAAGGATGCCAATGATCATACCACAGGGATGTGTTGTCCCCATTACCAATAATATGACGTATGAAGGGTTGGACCAAAGGTCTTAGATTAAGTAACTTACGCCAAACCCATGAGGCATTACTTGGCATCTTGAGACTCCAAAAGTTCCTTCCTTTTAATAAATAGGATTTAACCCATTGGCACCACATTGATTCTTCCCCCCTGAAATCAAGAACCAAATATGCTTGGCCACCGCCGCCTTATTCCAAACTTCCATGGACTTGAAACCAAGGCCCCCCTCATCTTTAGGAGCGCATAAATGCTCCCAAGATACCTTGGCTCCAGTTCTCTTAAGGTCAGGGCCAGACCATAAAAAGGCCCTAAGGATAGATTCAACTTCCTTGATGACCTTTTTGGGTAAGATGAATAGGGAGGACCAATATGTTTGCATTGAGAACAAAATGTTCTTGATAAGCTGGACTCTCCCAGCATAAGTAAGGTCCCTATTAGTCCAACTTTTTGTTTTGGCAGTGATACTATCTACCAATCTCTGACAGTCCACAGCTTTGAGCTTAGTAGATAGTAATGGGACTCCCAGATATCTCACCGGAAGGGAACCCTCCTGAAATCGAAGCTCTTGCAGAATAGTCTCCTTAACACCCACACTAACACCAGAAAAGAATATGCTACTCTTCCCTGGGCTAGGGGAGAGACCTGAGAGGGCCTCAAACTCATTCAATGCATCCTGAATGAGTTTGACCGATGGAAGCTCTCCTTTGCAGAATATCATTAGATCATCAGCAAAGCAGAGATTAATCAACTGATTAGTTTTACATCTCCAGTGGAACTGAAAGTCAGGGAGCTGAGCTTTCTCCTTGAGTAAATTTGTAAACACCTCCATAACAATAACAAAGAGGTATGGGGACAAAGGATCCCCTTGCCTCAGACCCTTTTTACCTTTAATGTAACCTGTCACTTCCCCATTGATACAAAGTGAGTAATTAGCAGTGGTTAACCATGATTCATATTAAACCTTGATAACATCGAATCCACACTTTTAAAGTTCATCTCAAACAGTAATCAATAGTCTTTGCATTTATTTGGAATCACAATTTTCATTTCGCATGACTAGTAGTCAAAATACTATCTACCCGTAGTCAAAAACGAAGCAAACGCTCTGACATGTAGGGCGAAATAGGCGATTTCTGACAGAGGCCATGAAGAATCTGTAAGTTCCATGGCTGACGGATCTATTTCAATGGAGGATGGTTTGGGCCTCAAAGCCCTCGATTCGATTGAAGTCAGGCGTAAGCAAAATCATCTCCAATTTGGGAACTCATCTCACGAACAGCTCCCTCAGTTGTCAAATGACTTCAACCTACGACTCGAGATCGACAATCCGAACACACCCGTCTCTAATGACTTCAACCTACGACTCAACAGCGGGGGGTTTAGATCCCACATCAACGTCAACTTCAACAACATATGGGTTCGGGCCTTACAGCCCTAAATCGTCCCAAAATCCCAGCTCATCTCGGAAGCTCCAGCATGTTCTCATGGAGGAAAGGTTGAAACTTGAAGCAGAAGCCCCAGCAAGTTCTCATGGCAACGTTTACCAGCTTGAACGGCAGAGTGAAAAGGTACTCAGCTCCACCCCTACTCCTGATTTACCTTCCAATGCCCGTGGATACCATTTTGTTGAAGGGGATCCAAACCTGGGGTACCCTTTACTGGACACTAAACCTCGACAGAACTCTTCCCTTGCTCAGCCACAGGGTGCTTATAACCCGCAATACCATTCTAACTCTAATGTCCATACCATGCCTCATCAACCTAATCGTGGACAATTCAAGCCTAAACCTAAAAACTGGGCTTCTCTCCTGCAATCCCAGAGTCCGTCATCGGATATGAAACTTGGGTATTTCCCAGACCTACAGAGAGGCAAGGAAGCTCAAGTTGAAATAGATTTGGAATTGACTGAGGTAGGGAAATGGAATCGATATCTGGTAGGTCATTTCTTGGATGGGATTATGGCTTATCCCCTCCTTGTTTCCACAGCTAGATATAAATGGAAAGATCTTTTTGTAGCTGTCAAACCAGATGTCTCTGGATTTTACTTATTTGAATTCAAGGATGAACAAGCCAAGTTACAGGTTTTAGAGGGAGGTCCCTATTTCTTTTCCCAAAAGTACTTGGTTCTTAAAGACTGGCACAGAATGATGAAACCACTTCAAGATCAACCTTCCAAAATTCCGGCATGGGTTAAATTTCATGATCTGCCTCTTGAGCTGTGGAACCAAGAATGTTTTAGTAGAGTTGCCAGCACAGTGGGTAGACCCATCCATGTAGATCAAGCAACTGCTAGAACATCCAAACAACCTGGGCTGCTGCAAACCAAATCCACCATAGCTCGGATTTGTATTGAGATAAGTGCTGATCAAGAACTACCTGATGAAGTAACTGTAAGTGTAGAGGGGGAGACAGTTGTGGTGCCCATTGAATATCAAGTTCTGCCTCCCATGTGTTCATATTGTCATGTCTTTGGACATTCTACTTCCAAGTGTGTCATGCACAAGGTTATTGTTCCTCCTCCTCCTCCTCCTCCCAAAGAGCAGGAATGGAAGATTGTGCATCATGGTAAACAGCAGGGGGTTGGTCTGTCTCCTCCCCTCGAGCATACCCTTACTCCTCAGAACATTCCCTCTCCTATCCTGTCACTAACCTCACTCCCTGATCCTTCTAGCCAGAAGGAGGATGCGGAAGATTCTGAAATTGCTCTTTTGGAAGTGCTGGAGGGTGTGGTAAGATCTGTGTTTCAAGGGCCCTCTAACTCCCATAAGATTACCACTACACCTTCCAACATTGATAGCAAGCTGACAGAGAACACAGTTCATGAGCAGTCCAATATGGCTGCAAATAAGGCTGGTCACAATGGCAAAAATCCAGTTGGTGCTGATAAAAAGGAGGAACCACCTGACTTAATGCCTCATGCCATCTCTGATATTAAGTTGATGTTGGGAGGGTCCAGTAAAGCAGGTAACAATGGCAAAAACAGGAGTCACTCCAAAGGCTCCTCACATAAACGAAGGAACTAACTTTCCTTCCCTCTTTTTGTCCACAATTATCTAAATAAAGCTCAACTTGTGCATCTCTCTTATTCTTATTAGTTGTAGCTTATTGTGGTAGCATCATTTTGTTTAGAATTATATGGATCGTCCACCACTGCTGGATCTGTTATGGTTCTGTAGTGCTACTGATTCTGTTATGGTTACGTATTGCTACTGCTCAGGGAAGAATGTGTTGTTATCTCCATGGCTGTTGTATGGCCAAAGTCCTAGCTGCTACTGCAGTTGGCCAAAGTCCTAGCACACCTTGCACATTTTACTACCAGCTATCTGCTGCTTCCTCTTCATTGTTCATGCTCCTGTTCTCTGCTATGCTAACTGTAGTTGGTGTATCTGATGGTGTATCTGATGACTGCAATCTGCTACTGGTCACTATCACTCTCTGCCCACTCCATTGTAATGAGTAGGCTACATTTTATAGGGTAGCAGCTGCTTTTGACACTTTCAATGTGTAGTATAGGCCTAACCAACAGGGGCTGCTATAGTTTATGTCTGCTCTGCTGGACTTGCATTCTTCTGCTCCTGTTGGTGTAATCACGTTTCAATTAGAGTTGCATTGCTGCTGACCAGTTATGTGGCTACCTGCTGCTGCTGTTTTGTTGCTGAATTAGTGTGAGGCATGGTTACTTTCTTGTGTCGCACTGATACAAAGTTGCGGTACAAGTTGTTAATTCTGATTTTGTGCCCAAGTCGAAGATGCTGCACCAACGGTGCATAGCTCAAGCTAAATTACATGTGGATTTGATGTAGCCACTTGGCATCCCTCAATTTTCTTAATCTTTGTTTTTCCTTTTTCTTTCCTCCTGGGGTATGCCCCTTGTAGGCTGTATATTCGCTTAATCTCTTTTTTATTTCAAGCTAAATTACCCAAAAAAAAAAAAAATACTATCTACCCGTCAAGTGTTTATTGCTATTTTTTCTTTACATGACTAATAGTTTAAACACCTACTAACCATCATGTGTTTATCACTATTTGTGCTTTACATGACTAGTAGTCTAAACACCTACTAACTGTCATGTGTTTTTCTCGAGTAATCACTAGTAATACACTACGAGTAAGTAAAAACCGCTTTATTTCCTTCACCACGAAGCAAAACTCGCGAATTTGTGAATCTATAACATTGATAAACTCTTTCAATAAGGGCAAAATTATTGAGGTATCATCAACTCGAGGCAACAACTTCTCGGATTTAGTACATAAACCATGATTCATATTAAACCGTGACAACACCGAATCCGCATTTTCAAAGTTCTTATCACATAGGAACCAATGGTGTTTGCATCTACTTGGAATTACGATTTTCCTTTCACACAACTAGCAGTCTAAAACCCACTAACCAATGTGTTTATCACTATTCGTTCTTTACCTGACTAGTAGTCTAAACACCTACAAACTGTCGTGTTTTTCTTGAGTAATCACTAGTTATACACTACAAGGAAGTAAGAACCCCTATATTTCCTTCTCCACAAAACAAAACTTGCGAATTTGTGAATCTATAACATTGATAAAGACTTTCAATAAGGGCAAAAATTATCGAGGTATCATCAACTCGAGGCAAAAAATACTTCTCGGATCTAGTACGTAAACCATGATTCATATTAAACCGTGACAACACCGAATCCACACTTTTACAGTTCTTATCACATAGTTATCAAAAGTCTTTCCATCTACTTGGAATTTTGATTTTTCTTTCACATGACTAGCAGTCTAACCACCTACTAACTGACATGTGTTTATCGCTATTCGTTCTTCACATGACTAGTAGTCTAAACACCTACTAACCATCACGTGTTTGTCAAGATTTGTTTTTCACATGACTAGTAGTTTAAACACCTACTAACATCAAACAGCTGGGGTTTAGAGCTTCTCTCTCTAGAGAATGCACTCGCCCAACCAAAATCCGCCTGATATTTTTGCTTATCTACCTCAGTCAGACTGATTGAAGGCATCATCTACATCCATCTCTCACGAGATTCACTCAAAATACAGCAGTAGCAAAAGGGGATCTGAGATCCACCCCATATACACTGCACCAAAGGCACCACAATTTTTACAATCTGCTCCATCTTCACTGGAGGTGCTGCGGTAACTAATAGTGGATCTATCAAACCCAGATGGGTTTCTTGGTGGGCCACGAGTCCTTGCGGTCACAAGTTCAGGCCGTCCTTGCGGTCACGAGTTCAAGCAGTCAAACCCAGGTCATCCACGATTTTCTCGACACAGATCTGGCAGGTCACGAGTTCAGGTCGTCCATGCGGTCTAGTAAATCAACCACAGTACGCTCCTTGTGGAAGATGAGTCATACTAGGTGGGGTTCTTCTCCCTGCTGAAAATGGGTTCCTATCAGCTACGGGTCCAGTCATCCAAAAGGGGATCTTTCAAAAGTTCGTCCACAAGAGGTCAAAATGCTCAACTCACTTCATCAAAATCAACGGGGGGTGAACTAGACTAGTCCATGGAGACCGATTCCATTTGGTGCTTGATAAACCCAGATCTGGTCATATACGGGCTGGCGTCAACAACAGAGTGAGAAGAGGTTACAGTCTGTTATCTCCACCCATCTCCAAGGGACGGCAAGGGAACATCTCTCTCTAGAGATCGCTCTCCTCCATCGCCTCCCACCCATATCCCCATATCCGGTCAGTTTTGATCGGAATCTGCTATCTCTGGTTGTCTTCTGGTAAACATGCGTATCCACTAAACACAAATTCTTACTCATTATGAGCTTGCAATTGCTTATTTACTGTCAACTTGTTGCTGGACTTATGGGCCAGTTTACTGTGATTCTCTGAGAACCTCGATGGGCAGTCACCTGCTGGACTGAGATTGGGTTCGGTTTAGCTCTTTGTTGAGCCTTTTATATCCCAAGTTTCTTTGCTTCCTTAGCCCGGTAGTTGTGCGTAGTATGGTTATGGGCGTAGCTATCATTGATTAGATTAGAGTTTGTGTTGATTGAAAGGGGTTGCCTTGCGGCCGCAACTGATTTGATTGGTGTGGATTCTGATTGAGCGAGGTAGCTGCCGGGGCTGTCCATGATTAGATTGGTGGTCGTTCACTGATTGAAAGGGACAGCTTAGCAGGTTTTTTGACTAGATTGGCGGTTTGGCGCTGATCAAAAGAAGCAGCTTGGCCCTCCTACGGTTCGAGTGGACACTTCTTGTGGTTCTTCTTACTGTCCTGCTGTTTGTCATTAGCGAGCCAAGGGGATTAGGTAGAGGGAGTAGTAGTATGGATGGAATGGGCGTGGTGTGCAGGGTACTTGGCAGCGGTGCCTTGTCGGATGCCGACATCTCCAGTTTGAGCCTCTTCTCGGTTCCTAGTCCCTCTATAGTAGCTGATCTCTTTGTGGTGGGTATTATGCTTGCTCTCTGGGTTTGTTGGAAGTATTAGATTCTTGGTTTGCTTATCCCAACTTTGGTGGAGGTGGTATTTGGTAGTTGGTTGACGACAGGTTGTTTTGGCGAGCCTTAGGCTTGGTTGAGGGAGTATTAGGCCGGAAGGATTGGGCGTGGTGTGCAGGGTACTTGCCAGCGGTGCCTTGTCGGATGCCGTCATCTCTGGTTCAAGCCTCTCTTGGTGCCATGTTCCTTTGTAGTAGCTGTTTAGCTTGCTTTGAAGCCGTGTTGCTTTGCAGCCGTTCTCCTCAGTGTTGGTTATCATGTGGTCATCTCTGGCCGTGACTATTTACTTTACTTTACTTCCTAGCCTGGCGGGTTATTCTCGTACCACTTCATATCGTACCCCGTAGTACTATCCTTCTACTTAAATGGAGATTTCTACACTTACGACACTTTTGTTATTTTATCTACAATATCCTACTCTCCATGCGGGTTGTGTATGGTTAACGCATTTTTCTCAATCTTCTTGTTTTGTTTTTTTTCCTTCTGGGGTATGCCCCGTGTAGGCTGTACATTCGATTAATTTCAAGCTGTTTTACCCAAAAAAAAATCTCGATGGTCCGTTTAACTCTTACACTTTCGGTTAACTTACAATGATCCTCCTCAACCCGTTAACACGACTGTTAGCACAAAATAGTCTGGTGAGTTACATGGGGACCGAATTAAGGGTGTAATGATCTTTGCATAATTGTTTTCTCTTCATTTAATAGTAGTATAAAACCCACTAACCGACATGTGTTTATCACTATTCGTCCTTCACATTACTAGTAGTCTAAACACCTACTAACTGTCATGTGTTTTTCTCGAGTAATCACTAGTAATACACTACAAGGAAGTAAGAACCGCTATATTTCCCTCTCCACAAAACAAAACTCGCGAATTTTTGAATCCATAACATTGATAAAGACTTTCAATAAGGGCAAAATTTATCGAGGTATGATCAACTCTTGGCAACAAGTACTTCTCGGATCAAATACGTAAACCATGATTCATATTAAACCGTGACAACACCGAATTCACACTTTTAAATTTCTTATCACATAGTAATCAATAGTTTTTGCATCTACTCGGAATTACGATATTCTTTTCACATGACTAGCAGTCTAAACACCCACTAACCAACATTTGTTTATCGCTATTCGTTCTTCATATGACTAGTAGTCTAAACACCTACTAAGCCTCCTGTGTTTTTCTCGAGTAATCACCAATAATAGTTATAAGGAAGTAAGAACTGCATTATTTCCTTCTCCACAAAGAAAAACTTGTGAATTTGTGAATCTATAACATTGATAAAGACTTTCAAAAATGGCAAAATTTATCGAGGTATCATCAATTCGAGGCAACAAGTACTTCTCGGATCTAGTACGTTAACCATGATTCATATTAAACCGTGACAACACCGAATCCGCACTTTTACAGTTCTTATCACATAGTTATCAATAGTTTTTGCATCTACTTGAAATTATGATTTTCCATTCACATTATTTTTTTTTGGGTAATGTAGCTTGAAATTAAAATAAGGTTAACCGAATTTACAGCCTACAAGGGGCATACCCCAGGAGGAAGAGAAAAGAAAGAAAAAGAAGAGTGAAAAAATTGTCATAACCCATGCACAACCCGCATGGAGAGTAAAGTAGAGTAATGGAGCATAACAATATGCAATGTGGATTGGTATCCTACCCCCGTTGCACTGTCCGTCTGTGAAGAACGATAGCGTAACAGGGGTGGGATACGGGATGATACAAAATATGCAATGAAGTGCATGCAATTACACGTAATGATAGCTGCCTACTGCCTGGCACATCCCGCCAGACTAGGAAATAAAGTAAGTAAACTCGATTGAACAACGACCAGATAATGAACCATCACTGAGGACAAGCGTAACAAGGCAGATCGGCAACAAGAGAGGCTGAGCAGCTACTGCAGAGGAACAAGGCACCAAGAAGAGTCTCAAACCAGAGATGACGGCATCCGACAGGGGGCCCCACCCTGCACACCACGCCCATTCCATCCGGCCTAAAACTCCCTCAACCAAGCCTAAGGCTCGCCAACACAACCATTCACAGCCAACTACCAACGACCACATACTCTAGAGATGGGATAAGCAAACCAAGACAATAATACTCCAGCCAAACCCAAAAAACAAGCATAATACCCACTGCTAAAGAAGAGCTACTACAGAGGGACAGGCATTGAGAATAGGCAACTGGAGATGACGGCATCCGACAAGGCTACCCTCCCAATCACCCTGCACACCACGCCCATTCCATCCAGACGACTACACCCTCAACCTAATCCCCTAGGCTCGCTAAACCAAGAAGCGGGACGGATCAAGAACCTAGAACCGAAAGTGAGACCAAGTTGCCCCTTTCAATCAGAGCATAACCCCAATCTAATCAATGACAACTCGCCAAGCTGCCCCTTTCGATCAGAGCAATACCCCAATCTAATCAATGACAACTCGCAAAGATACCCCGTTCGATCAGTGCCAAACCACCAATCTAGCCGAAGGAAATCTCAGACACACCACCGAAAGGCCACTAGAACCGCAAGTGAGACCAAGCTGCCCCTTTCAATCAGAGCATAACCCCAATCTAATCAATGACAACTCGCCAAGCTGCCCTTTTCGATCAGAGCAAAACCCCAATCTAATCAAAGACAACTCGCAAAGATACCCCGTTCGATCAGTGCCAAACCACCAATCTAGCCGAAGGAAATCTCAGACACACCACACTATACTAAAAGACTAGGCCAGCGAAGCAAAGAACTTGGAATATGACAAGCTCAGCAAAAGCATGAGCGATGAGCCCCAAATTGGGCAATAAGCCCAGTAACTAAACTGGGTGTGAATCATAGTGTCGAGCTACACTACATCAGATGTTGGTGTTTGCCGCACCTTAACTAAAACCTCAATTTCTAATAGTACACTGGCCCGAAAGTCCAGCAACAAATTTAATTGATACCACTGATACCACTGAAATTGATACCTAGCTAAAACAAGTGACTGCCTTTTGATTTTTCTGGATCAAGGCAAGTGTTTATACCTGCCAATGGAAGGTCCGAAAAGAACCAAACCCGGATTACCCCAAAACGAACGGCTGCAGTCCCAATCGGACAGTGACGACCACTGATGTAGCTGGGCTGCCCGAATAGAACACCACCATGGCCGGCAAGTAACCCAAGGTTGCTGTCAATGAAGCCCAGAGCCAAGCCCGCCGTCGCCGGAAAGAAAGCTGGCTCTGAACGGCCAGATGTCCCTACCTGTACTCACCACTGTACCTCTGGAGAAACGCCGGAGGTTTCGAACTCTGCTCTGTAAAGTCCACCAGATCTGAACTGAACTGGACCCCTCCATTTCCAACGGCAACTGCCCTCAGCCAAGTACAGCGAGCGCAGCTACATCGGAGCTGAGTTAGGGTCATCGGTGATACCTGTTGCCGTAGACAGGACCCACGAGCTAGGAGCCCTGGGTTTACTCCGTGAAGATGAGATGGGTCGGGATCGTCTCTGTGAGCGGACCCACGACTATGGAATCAGACCCCTAGCTTGATTCTATGCTCCGCTTAATTGATATCGCAAAATCGGATCTTGAAGTTCCAATGCTGATTTCAACACCGAGCCACATTTCCGGTGCTATCTTGTACACCTTTCTCTCTCTGGACTGATTCACCATGGTTGTTGATAAAATCGGCAGAAGAAATGGTGATGTGAAATAGGGAGATCCCCTTTCTCCGTTGATGAAGTGAAAATAACCTCAAAATCCAAACAGAGGTCCAATGAGAGCTTAACATTACCTCTCAATCAGATTAATGGATGAATTTATCTACGGTTTTGTTTCAGAAAAATCTGATTTTTGGAGGAGGGGAGTGCATTCTCTCTCTATTCCTAGAGAGAGAAGCTCTCAACCTAGCAACCAATATATTCCATTCACATTATTAGTAATCTAACAACCTACTAACCAACATATGTTTGTCTCTATTCAATCTTCACATCACTAGTAGTCTAAACACCTACTAACCATCATGAGTTTGTCAAGATTTTTTTTTCACATGACTAGTTTTTTAAACACTTACTAACTGTCATGTGTTTATCGCTATTTTTTCTGCACATGACTACTAGTCTAAACAACTTTTGAGCATCACGTGTTTCTCACCATTTGTTTTTCGCATGACTAGTAGTCTAAACTCCAACTCACTAGTAATTCAGTACAAGGAAATAAGAACATCTTTATTTCCATCTCCCCGAAACAAGACGCGAATTTGTGAACCTATAAAATTGATAAACCTTTTCAATAAGGGTAAAACTGATTTACTGTTCTCTGGCAAACCTTGCTGCTGCTGAGAGAGAGAGAGAGAGGAAAAAAATACGTTCATCACTGGATCAGCGCTCTGACATGTAAGGCGATTTAAGAGATTCTGACAGGGCCATGGAAAAACTGTGATTTCCATGGCTGACGGTACGATTGCAATGGCGGAAGGGCTTGGATTCAAGGCTCTGGATTCCAATGAACTACGAAGGAAGCAGATTACACACATTGATTGCCCTAAAACCTCGATCCCGATTACTCGAGAACCTTCTGGTCCGATCATCTCAGGTGAAATCGATCTGCATGGCACTGATAGCAGGTCGGCTCCATCATCATCTCCAAATCGGTTTGGGGCTCACAGCCCTAAATCGTCCAAAACTCCAAATCCCAATCTCGGTACCATTCTCAGAAGTGTCGCTCCTTCTTCAACCCTAGCTCTTCTACGACACTACAGCAAGTCTTTGAGGAAGCTCTGCAACAGGAAGCAGAAGAGAGAGCGGCTCATTTCCTTGTCCATACCGGAAAAGAAAAGGTACAACTTTCTAACCCTAATCCTCGGATGCTTGAAGCTGAGGAACGCAATTCTCACAACAATGGTAGTCTGTCCCAGTCACTTAACCATTGCGATGAGGTACATAACTGTAACCCTGACCCTACGATGTTGATCAATGCTTGTGGGTTTCCATACGAACAGGGTGACCCAAATATGGGGTATCTGGTTGAGGACGCTAAACCCAGACAACCCCCTTCTCATTTCTTTTCAAATCCAAGTGCCGAGACCTCTAATACCCATACCAAGCCTCCTCAAAATTACCAGACCAACCCCAAACCCAACACTGGACAGAACAGGCCTAAACCTAGAAACTGGGCTGCACTCCTTCAATCCCAAAGTCCATCTCTGGACATGAAGCTTGACTACTTCCCCGACCTTCAGAAAGGGAAGGCAGCTACAGTTGAAATTGATGTGGAACTGACTGAGGTGGGGAAGTGGAATAAGTATCTAATAGGCCATTTTCTAGACGGAAAGATGGCTTATCCCCTTTTGGTCACCACTGCTAGGAACAAATGGAAAGATTTATTTGTGGCTGTTAAACCTGATGTCTCAGGGTTCTATTCATTCTGTGCCACTTCTGATCTACATGTTGTTTCCATCAATGATTCCATTGGAGATAGGTGTATATGGACTCTCACAGCCTCTGGAAAATTTACAATTTCCTCCCTTTGGGATCACTTGAGAACCCACTTTCCAGCCATCACTTGGCATAGAGTAGTTTGGTTTTCAGGGCATATTCCTAGGTGCAGTGTGATCTCATGGATGGCCATCCTTCATAGGTTATCTACCGAGGATAGATTGGTGATGTTTGGCATGAAATCTTCCTCCACCTGTAGTCTGTGTATGGGTGTAGAAACCCATGACCACCTGTTCTTTGAGTGCACCATGGCTACACAAATTAGAGGTATTTTGACCCCAAAGACCCCTCATATGGTTGGGTTGACCTCTTGGCAACAGTGGGTAAGTAAACTGTCCACTTTACAGGGCAAAACCTTACCTATCACAATTGCTAAGCTTGTCTTCACAGTCTATGTGCATCAACTGTGGCTTGAGAGGAACTATAGAAAGTTCCAGAATCTTAGCTGCCCTCCTGGAGTGGTTGCTAACAAAATTTCAGATGAAGTTAGATATAGGTTGTTGTCCTTAGAATTCAAGGGACATTCTCACTTACTTGCTATGTGGAACATTCATGCTTAATTTCAATGTCTTGTTTGGTTTGCAGGTCAATGTTCAAGCTTGGAAGTCTACCAATTCCTTCAAAGCAGCCACTTCAGACCAAAACACTCAACTGTTGTTCACAAGGTTCAAGCAAGGCCATGGTTCAAGGGCAGGTCACTGCCCAAGGGGGGTTCAGATCGATGTTTTACCCCTTGACTGGAAGGCCAGTCATCCAGCAGCTGCAATTGGGCTTCTAATACTTCTAGATTTCCAGGTCACAATCACAGGAGATTTGGTCTCACACAAGTCCCATGATCAGGAGAGCAAGCTCCAAACATGGTTCAGCCAGATTACAATCACAGGTTCATCCTTGTTGGCCTTCTATTACTTCTATGTATCCAGGTAGTTAACTTACTCCCTGTTCATTGAACTGCTATTTCTTAACTCCTGAGTGATCTTACTATACTGTGGGTAATCCTTGTCAGCTGTGTGCTAGAGCCCCATCCATCTTTGTGAGAGGAGGTAATAATTAGTGGGGGAATCATGAGAGAAACAGTGGAGGGAGAAAAGGGACCCTTGCTCATGGTATTGAAAAAGAGAGTGGGAGTTGTGAGAATCCAAGGGAGTAGAGGAGTGAGTCCTATACATACCAAGAGCTTTGTTTTGTTTTGTTCTGTTATGTGTTGATTCTTGTCCATTTTATCGTAAGCATATTTAATACTTAAATGTTACATTAACTGAAGTTGAGGACTGCTATGTATATGGCTGCTGTTACGTTACAGCTTCTATTATGGCTGTTGTTCTCCAGCTCAGATGTGTCTGCTGATCTGTTTTTGTATTATGCTGTGTGGTTCTTGCATGGTTGTCCAGATTAGTAGTGTTGTTGGTTAAATCTTCTACACGTCCTTTTGCTTCAGTCCAGCAGCTGATAAGTTGCTCCTGTTCAAGCAACCAGCTGCTGCTGTTTTGCTTTCTGTTAATGCCTGTAACTGCTATATGCTCATACGAAATTGGAAGTTCAAGCTGGGCAGTCCAGCTCTTGTCATGTTGGTTCTTTTCATGCTGTTTGAACATAATAGACATCATTGTCAGAGTTTTATATTGTAGTATATGCCTAACCATCAGGGGCTGTCGTGGGATCTCCCTTCGCAGAGGGGGACGTCCTCTGCATAGTGAGTAGTGTTTTGGTAGTACGTTTTGTTTCTGCCACGGCTGTTATTGATACTTCCAACAGGACACAACTCCAAGTGTCCATGCTGAATTTTTGTGGTAGAACTTCAGAGGTAGAACAGAGAACAACTGAACTTCATGTGGCTGCTGTACTGTGCTACTGCTGCTGTCCTTGTTGCTGTTTTGACTAGTGCATCCTACGGTTTTTGCAAAGATGGTTGTATTCAGAGAAGAATGTGGGCTGTTTTGAAGCTCAATTCTGTTGCTTTGTGCTGTCCAGTATCCCTTTTGTCGAGTGTTTCTTTCCCATCTACCTAGAGGGGCTAGAAACATTCGTTTACTAGGCTTGTAGGCTTGTATCCAGTTGGCTTGGTGTTTTCAATGTTCTTATTGTAGCCACTTGGCATCCATCAATGTAGCCACTTGGAATTTATGTAGCCACTTGGCATCCTTCAATTTTCTTAATCTTTGTTTTCTTTTTTCTTTCCTCCTGGGGTATGCCCCTTGTAGGCTGTACAATCGCTTACTCTTTTTTCTATTTCAAGCTAAATTACCCAAAAAAAAAAAAAAAAACTGATTGAGGTATCATTAACTCAGGGAAACTAGTACGTCTCTGATCTAGTACATAAACCATGATTCATATTAAACCTTGATAACATCAAATCCACACTTTTAAAGTTCATCTCAAATAGTAATCAATAGTCTTTGCATTTAGTTGGAATCACAATTTTCATTTCGCATGACTAGTAGTCTAAATACTTACTAACCGTCAAGTGTTTATTGCTATTTTTTCTTTACATGACTAGTAGTTTAAATACCTACTAACCATCATGTGTTTATCACTATTTGTTCTTTACATGATTAGTAGTCTAAACACCTACTAACCGTCATGTATTTTTCTCGAGTAATTATTAGTAATACACTACAAGGACGTAAGAACCGCTTTATTTCCTTCACCACGAAGCAAAACTCGCGAATGGACAATTTGCTAAACAAAAGTCACGTATACAATGGTTAAAACTAGGAGATCAGTGCCCTTACTATTTCTTTAAAGCTGTGTGCAATAGGAGAAATAAGAGCAAAATAACAAGTTTAGACTTCAACTTCTCCCGATGAGAGGTACTAGCGATCAAGTAAGATGGACTCTTAACTCGAATGGACACTTTTGCATTGCCTCTCTTTGGGAGGAATTGAGAGATCCATTTCCCAAAGTAACTTGGCATAAGGCTGTTTGGTTTTTAGGCCATATCCCAAAATGCAGCTTCATTACATGGCTTGCCATCCAGGGTAGGCTTTCCACTGAGGATAGATTAGTTCTTTTGGGGATTAAAGCTAATTCTCAGTGTAGTCTTTGCCATGGTAGTGAGACTCATGATCATTTGTTCTTTAACTGTGTGTTTTCCACACAGGTTTGGAACGCTATGTTGGCAAAAATTGATGAGAGGTGGTCCCCCCAACCTTGGGTTGCATGGATTAATCGCCTCTCCACTTTTAGGGGGAAATCCCTTAAGAATCTTGTTACTAAATTGATTTTTACTGTGACTGTGTATCATATTTGGATTGAGAGAAACTTGAGGAAGTTTCAGGCCAAAACTTGCACCTGGGAAGTAGTGGTTCACAAAATCTATAACATGGTTAAGGGTAGACTACTGTCATTGCCCAAATTGCCCTCTAGCTCAAATGATACTAGGTTTGTTAGAGAATGGGGCATAATTATGGACTAAACATATATGTCGTCTCTAATGTGCATGTGTGACTGTGATTCTAGCTGTGATTGTGCTTGTTGCAGTTTTCCTGGACATTTAACTATCTGGATAGTATGCTGGTTTTGGATTCTGGTTTTGCACTGCAGGTACACCATCAGGTGCCATGTTGGGCTTCCATTTCATGGATTATGAGTGATCTTACTATATTGTGTGGATCCCATGTGAGCTGTGTGCTAGAGCCCCATCTATCTTTGAGAGCGGAGGTAATATTTAGCGGGGGAGTCATGAGAGGTTCAGCGGAGGAAGATGAGGGATCCCTTGTTCTTGGTATTGTTATGGAGAGTGGGTGGTGTGAGGTTCTGAGGGAGTTGAGGTGTGAGCACTATTCTTCCTTAGGACTTTGTGTGTTTGAATGATTGATTGTTAGTATGCAGTGATTTGATCATGAGTGATTTGTCAGCAAGGGATTGTTCCCATGACTGTAGTTCACGTTTTGGGGCTGCTGTGTAGTAGCTGCTGTGTACAGTCCAGTCTCTAGTGCTGCTGTCCAGCTTTTGTCCAGTTGCCAATTCTGTTTGGACTCTTGTTTATTGATAGTTTCAATTGTAGTTTTTTGTGCAGTTTTGGAGGTGTGGTAGTGGTGCAGTTTTGATGGCTAGTTGGAATCATATGTGGCTGGTCCAGTCAGTTAGTAGGCAGGCTGCTTAGTGCTAATTTTCGTATAGCTGCTATTTTACTTTACCAATGTATGCATTATCCATTTCTGCTACTGCTACTGATGGCTTTGATTGCTATGTTCCTGTTGAGACCAGGCTGCTATACTTCTGTTATGGTACAACCATTTCTGACTGTTCATCTGGTTTATATGCCTAACCAATAGGGGCTGTTGTTGGGATCTCCCTTTGCAGGGGGGAAGTCCTCTGCACTTTTTCTTACTTTATGTTACTTATGGCTAATGGTTGTATCTTGTCCATTTGGTTAGTGGTAGCTCAGCTAGTGTTCTGTTGGGTTGGCTGCCTTGCTTGTCATGTTTTGTTCTACCCGAGGGGGGTTGTCCCTTGGGTTCTCCCTGTTCTATCTGCTGCTATCCAGAGCTGCTGCTGTCCAGAGCTGTGATTGCTATCTGATTGTTGCTGCCCAGAGCTACTTTGGTTGCATGCTAAAGGTTCTGCTCCTGGAGTTTATGTTTACGTTAAAAGGTTCAAGTTATGCTTCCAAGCAGCAGCTGGAGTTCATGTTCAAGGTTCAAGTTCAGGTTTGCTGTCTGATTGTTGCGGCCCAGAACTACGGCCGCTTCTGGAATTCAAGTTCAAGTTAAAGTTTCTGCTCCTTCTTGTGATGTCATATGCTTCGGTTCAGCTATTAGTATATACCACAAATGGTTTGGTTGCTGGATGTTGAAGTTATGCTTCCAAGCGGATTGTGTGTAGCAGGTTATTGGATTTTTTTTTTTGGTTAAATCAGCTTGAAATTGAAAAAGAGGCTAACCGAATATACAGCCTACAAGGGGCATACCCCAGGAGGAAAAGAAGAAGAAAACAAAAAAAAAGATTAAATAAAATTGCGACGCCAACTGGCTACATTAACTAAGAGATATGCGGTGTTTTTCGCCCATCTAGAAGAGGGAGGGAAAACATCGCCTTGATGGACCAACAAAATAATAGCTTGGAAACAACTTAATACATCTAATGACAGCCTGATACAGCTTGGACACCTTTAAAACACTTCACTTCAAACAGCTTGCTACACCTTGAAAACACTTAGAAACAGCTTGATACAGCTTGATACACCTGCGAACACTTCACTTGAAAACACTTTGCCAATGAAACACCTGGTACCCCTGAGGAACTACTGTACAGACAGTTGCTGGACAGTAGAGGACAGCAGCAGAGTAGTAGCAGTTTGCAGCCCGTTTGATATCCACCAAAATGGACAACCACTTCCATGAGCATGACTTGAACAAAATAGGCAACAAGATAGGAACACTGCAGCGGACACACAGCAACTATACACCAATAATACCATGCAGAGGACGTCCCCCTTTGCGAAGGGAGATCCCAACGACAGCCCCAGTTGGTTAGGCCTATATTACATATTGAACTTCCAAAAATCTAAGAGAATTTGCCATTAGATGAGCTGCAGCAGACCGGAACAGCCATATTATGCATTTACAAAATAGGAATTTGGACAAAATAGGAAACAGCAGCCAACTCATTGCAAAGGAGGTGGCAGTGAGTGCTAGTCACAAGTACTGATCAGCATAACAGTAGCAGTAGCAGAACAGTAGCAAGTTAACATGGCTTAACTGTACTTAACATAGCAGTACAGAACAGTAGCAGAAAGCAAAACAGCAACAAAACACTGCAAGCTGATCAGGATAGTAGTGGGAGCAGCCATAAATAACAGGAACAAAGCAGGTTTGTGACCGCCAAAACAGCCCAGAACAGAGCAGCAGCTACAAAGTACTTGAATGCAGTCCATAGCACTATGTCCTCACCTTACAACTCCCTCGGAAAGCTCACATCTCCCACTCTACTTTTCACTCATGTGCTAGGACAAGGCTCCACCAACTCCCTCCCTAGAACTCACAATATGCCCCCACTACGTATTACCTCCTCTCTCAAAGAAATGATGAGGCATTGGCACACACCTCACAAGGTAAGCACACTATATAAAGAGGGATCACACAAAACCTCCAAGAAACTGCTCCAAAGAATAAGATATTTACCTGATAAATAGAAGTAATACAACCCTGGCCCTCCCGAGAGACCACCTTGCACACCTTGATTTGTGGCACCATGAGTGTAATACAACTAAACAATACACCTTGAAAACTTGTGTTTAACAACAACCAATAAAATCAACTATGGTAGCACTCACCCTGCTCGAAATCAACTAATATTCCATTCTTGTGCAACCCACCCTGCTCGAAATGAGGGCAGAGCTGATAATGATAAAAGTCGTGACCTCAAAGCATGGAGTAAATTTTGTGAGCAACTACTTCCCAAGAGGAGGAAACGCCTTGAAACTTCCTCACATTCCTCTCAATCCAAACATGATAAACAGTTGCCGTAAAGACCAACTTTGTAATGACAGATTGAAAAGATTTGCCTTTGAAATTGGAGAGAAAGGTGACCCATTCAGGCCAAGATCTAGAGTGCCAAGAGACCCTAATTTTGGAAAGCATGGTATTCCACACCTGCTTTGAGAATGCACAATTAAAGAAAAGGTGGTCATGACTCTCACTTTCTTGACAGAAACTACACTGAGGGGAAAGGTTCATGCCAAACAGCACCAGCCTATCAGCAGTGGATAGCCTAGTCTGAATAGCAAGCCAAGTGATAAAGCTACATTTTGGAATATGGGCTGAGAACCACACCAATTTGTGCCACACAACAAATCCATTTTGGTTGTTGGATTTTGTAAAGGCCTGAGGCTTATTCAGGTGTCTTGATTTTGTAATGGCATATGGCGTATTAGCTTTTCAGGTTGTGTCGGGTAATTCATAACGGTCGTGTGAGTTGAGAGCTTCTCTCTCTAAAATAGAGAGAGAATGCACTCCTCCATCTGAAATTTCTCTCCGTGTAAACCAGATTAGAGGTAATCCACGCTCTATCTGGTAAATTATGTCAATCACCTTCTCAATATCCCTACTATTAAATCTCGCAAATATCTTCTTCGGAGGTTCTGTACACCCAGGTTCGGCCAGGTTCTGTACACCCAGGTTCGAGTTCCATTGCTGCAGGCGATGGAACACTTACCCAACAGATCTAAGTCGGAGCTGCTCGGTTGAGGTGCACGGCGGAAGGCGGTGGCTCGCCGGTCAAGCTTCGGCCACGTTAGAGTCTCTCTAATCCCAGGCGTCAGCCGTGGGTACATCTTCCACGGCCAAGTTGGGTTCATCTGTACGGCAAAGATCCCCACAGCCGTGGGTTCATCTCAACAACAGGGTTACTCCAAAACCACTTGGAGTATAGGTACGACGAATTTGAGAGGTACGGCGACGGAAGGAATCGGTCCCTCGCTGGATCTACCAACCTCTACCGGAGACATCATGCCACCGGTGGTTCATTTCAGTCCACTTGATGCCGGCCAAACAGATGGTCAGCACATTCGATCCAGGGCCTTTTGCTCGTGGGTCCATTTACACGGCCAAACAGATGGTCAACAGGAGTGGGTTTCGGTCTGCTTCTGCTTCTGGGTTTGATTCAGAAACTAACAAAGGGGATCTGAGATGCTCCAATGTAGCAGTTGCCGTCGGAAATGGAGGGGACCAGTTCAATTCAGAAACGGGCAGCCCAGCTACATCAGTGGTCGTCACTGTCCCAATGGCAGGTATAAACACTTGCCTTGATCCAGAAAAATCAAAAGGCAGTCACTTGTTTTAGCTAGGTATCAATTTCAGTGGTATCAATTAAATCTGTTGCTGGACTTTCGGGCCAGTGTACTGTTAGAAATTGAGGTTTCAGTTAAGGTGCGGCAAACACCAACATCTGATGTAGTGTAGCTCGACACTATGATTCACACCCAGTTTAGGCTGGTCCAACACTCACCACCACCTGTGGGTCTCTTTCAACTTCACAGAGGTGGTAATTTCAAGCTATGGGACGGCAAGGGATCAACCCTCCTTAGGGACTGCTCTCCTCCATCGCCTCCCACACTTATTATCAATTTGTTGCGATCCCGATAGGCGGTCATCTGTTGGACTGAAATCGGGGTCGGGCTCTTGGTCGAGCCTTTACATGCCTAGATACTGTTCTTGTTAGCTCTGAGGTTGGGTGAAGTATTCTTGTGGCGCAGCTATCGTTGATTAGATTAGATTCAGTTCTGATTGAAAAGGGTTTTCGCAGTAGCAGCAGCTGTGGATGCCACTGATTAGATTGTTGGATGGTTTCTGATTGAGCGAGGTAGCTGCCGGAGCTGTCTTTGATTAGATTGGTGGCTGTTCTCTGATCGAAAGGGGTAGCTTTGTCCACTTGAGGTTTGAGTGGCCACTTCTGGTGGTTCCTCTTTCTGTTCCACTTTTAGTCGTTGGCGAGCCTCGGGGATTAGGTTGAGGGGGGAGTAGTCGTGGTGTGCAGGGTACTTAGAAGGGTAGCCTTGTCCGACATTTCCAGGTCGTGCCTCTCTCGGTCCTTGTCCCTCTGTAGTAGCTGATCTCTGATGAGTGGGTATTTTGCTAGCCTTGGGATTGGCAGTCTAGGTTCTTGGTTTTCTTATCCCAGCATTGGAGGAGGAGGTTACTGGGTAGTTGGTTCAGTGGGTAGTTTTGGTGAGCCTTAGGTTAGGATGAGGGAGGGTTAGGCCGGAAGGATTGGGCGTGGTGGGCAGGGCTCTTGCAGCGGGGTCTTGTCGGATGCCGTCATCTCTGGTTCGAACCTCTTGATGCCTTGTTCCTCTGTAGTAGCCGTTCAGATTACCTGGAGCCGTCTTACCTCGTAGCTGCTCTCCTCAGCGTTGGTTATCATGTGGTCATCGTTGGCCATGACTATCTACCTTATTTACCTTATTTCCTAGCCTGGCGGGTTGTGCCAGGTAGTAGTAGTTCACTTTTATATATCTCAGTACTCATGGCATTTTGTTATGTATTCACTGTATATCACTCCCCATGCGGGGTGTGCATGGTTACATATGTCATTTTATCTTACTCTCCATGCGGGTTGTGCATGGTTTACAGCACTTTTATCATTCTTGTTTTTTTTCCTTTTCTTTTCCTCCTGGGGTATGCCCCTTGTAGGCTGTACATTCGCTTAACCTCTTTTAATTTCTAGCTAAATTACCCAAAAAAGGTTGTGTCGGGTGTTTCCTTTTCCTCTTTCAAGAGGAGATTGAAACATTCGCCTTGCATTGTAAATTTTTCGTTTGTTTTCCTCCTGGGGTATGCCCCTTGTAGGTTGTATTTATTCTTTCTTTTTTTATTTCAAGCTAGTTTATCCAAAAAAAAAAAAACTCGCAAATTTGTGAATCTATAACATTGATAAACTCTTTCAATAAGGGAAAAATTTATTGAGGTATCATCAACTCGAGGTAAAAAGTACTTCTCGGATCTAGTACAAAAACCATGATTCATATTAAACCGTGACAACACCGAATCCACATTTTTAAAGTTCTTATCACATAGTAATCAATAGTCTTTGCATCTACGCAGAATTACGATTTTCCTTTCACATGACTAGCAGTCTAAAACCCCCTAACCGACATGTGTTTATCACTATTCGTTCTTCACATGACTAGTAGTATAAACACCTACTAACTGTCATGTGTTTTTCGCGAGTAATCACTAGTAATACACTACAACGAAGTAAGAACCGCATTATTTCCTTCTCCCCAAAGCTAAACTCGCTAATTTGTGAATCTATAACAATGATAAAGACTTCCAATAAGAGCAAATTTTATCGAGGTATCATGAACTCGAGGCAACAAGTACATTTCGGATCTAGTACGTAAACCACGATTCATATTAAACTGTGACAACACCAAATCCGCACTTTTACAGGTCTTATCACGTAGTTTTCAATACTCTTTGCATCTACTCGGAATTATGATTTTCCTTTCACATTATTAGTAATCTAACCACCTACTAACCGACATATGTTTATCTCTATACAATCTTCACATCACTAGTAGTCTAAACGCCTACTAACCATCACGAGTTTGTCAAGATTTTTTTTTTCACATGACTAGTAGTTTAAACACTTACTAACTGTCACTTGTTTATGGCTATTTTTTCTTCACATGATTACTAGTCTAAAAACTACTGAGCATCACGTGTTTCTCACCATTTGTTTTTCACATGACTAGTAGTCTAAACACCAATTCACCGTCTTTTGTTTTTCTCGAGTAGTCACGAGTAATGCACTACATGGAAATAAGAACCGTTTTATTTCCATCTCTCAGAAGCAACACGCGAATTTGTGAATCTATAACATTGATAAACTTTTTCAATAAGGGCAAAATTGATCGAGGTGACTTTTGATCATTCCAAGTTTCGTGGAGTTCAGCTTGTAATACTCCTATTGTCATGAAGGCTCCTTTTAGTAAGATTGCACTATTTGTAATCTTTTGCCATTTGTTTTGTTTCCCTCTAATAGATGGATAGGAAACAGATGTTTCACTTTATTCTAGTCCTATGTAGCCGTTTGGCGTAGGCTTTCTCTGTATCTAGGTTGCTTTATTTTTTCCTATTTCTTTCCTCCACCTCCTGGGGTATGCCCCTTGTAGGCTGTACATTCGGTTATCCTTTTTCAATTTCAAGCTAATTTACCCAAAAAAAAAAAAAATTGATCGAGGTATAACCAACTCGAGGAAAATAGTACGTCTCTGATCTAGTACATAAACCATGATTCATATTAAACCTTGATAGTACATAAACCATGATTCATACTAAACCTTGATAACATAGAATCCACACTTTTAAAGTTCATCTCAAATAATAATCAATAGTCTTTGCATCTAATTGGAATCACAATTTTCATTTCGCATGACTTGTAGTCTAAATACCTACTAACCGTCAAGTGTTTCTTACTATTTTTCTTCACATACTAGTAGTCTAAACACCTACTAACAATCATGTTTTTATCACTATTAGTTCTTTACATGACTAATAGTCTAAACATCTACTAACCGTCACGTGTTTTTCTAGAGTAATCACTAGTAATACATTACAAGGAAGTAAGAGCCGATTTATTTCCTTCACCACGAAGCAAAACTCGCGAATTTGTGAATCTATAACATTGACAAACTCTTTCAACAGGGGAAAAATTTATCGAGGTATCATCAACTCGAGGCAACAAATATTTCTTCGATCTAGTACATAAACCATGATTCATATGAAACCGAAACAACACCGAATCCACATTTTTAAAATTCTAATCACATAATAATCAATAGTCTTTGCATCTACTCGAAATTACGATTGTCCTTTCACAAGACTAGCTGTCTAAAAACCTAATAACTGACATGTGTTTATCGTTAATCGTTCTTTACATGACTAGTAGTCTAAACACCTACTCACTGTCATGTGTTTTTCTCGAGTAATCACTAGTAATACACTACAAGGAAGTAAGAACCGCATTATTTCCATCTCCACAAAGCAAAACTCGCGAATTTGTGAATCTATAACATTGATAAAGACTTCCAATAAGGGCAAAATTTATCGAGGTATCATCAACTCGAGGCAACAAGTACTTTTCGGATCTAATACGTAAACCATGATTCATATTAAACCGTAAAAACACCGAATCCGCACTTTTACAGTTCTTATCACATAGTTATCAATACTCTTTGCATCTACTCGGAATTGTGATTTTGCTTTCACATTATTAGTAATCTAACCACCTACTAACCGACATATGTTTATCTCTATTCAATTTTCAAATCACTAGTAGTCTAAACACCTACTAACCATCACGAGTTTGTGAAGATTTTTTTTTCACATGACTAGTAGTATAAACACCTACTAACAATCACGTGTTTATGGCTATTTTTTCTTCACATGACTACTAGTCTAATCAACTGCTGAGCATCACGTGTTTCTCACCATTTGTTTTTCACATGACTAGTAGTCTAAACACTAATTCACCGTCTTGAGTTTTTCTCCAGTAGTCACGAGTAATACAGTACAAGGAAATAAGAACCGCTGGATTTCTATCTCCCCGAAGCAACAAGCGAATTTGTGAATCTATAACATTGATAAACTTTTTCAATAAGGACAAAATTGATCGAGGTATCACCAACTCGAGGAAACTAGTACGTCTATGATCTAGTACATAAACCATGATTCATATTAAACCATGATAGTACAAAAACCATGACTCATATTAAACCTTGATAAGATCGAATCCACACTTTTAAAGTTCATCTCAAATAGTAATCAATAGTCTTTTCATCTATTTGGAATCACAATTTTCATTTCGCATGACTTGTAGTCTAAATAACTACTAACCGTTAAGTGTTTGTTGCTATTTTTTCTTCACATACTAGTAGTCTAAACACCTTCTAACAATCATGTTTTTATCACTATTTGCTCTTTACATGACTAATAGTCTAAACATCTACTAACCGTCACGTGTTCTTCTCGAGTAATCACTAGTAATACATTACAAGGAAGTAAGAGCCGCTTTGTTTCCTTCACCACAAAGCAAAACTCGCGAATTTGTGAATCTATAACATTGACAAACTCTTTCAACAAGGGAAAAATTTATCGAGGTATCATCAAATCGAGGCAACAAATATTTCTTTGATCTAGTACATAAACCATGATTCATGGGAAACCGAGACAACACCGAATCCACATTTTTAAAATTCTAATCACATAATAATCAATAGTCTTTGCATCTACTCGGAATTACGATTGTCCTTACACATTACTAGCTGTCTAAAAACCCAATAACTGACATGTGTTTATCGTTAATCGTTCTTTACATGACTAGTAGTCTAAACACCTACTCACCGTCATGTGTTTTTCTCGAGTAATCACTAGTAATACACTACAAGGAAGTAAGAACCGCATTATTTCCATCTCCACAAAACAAAACTCGCGAATTTGTGATTCTATAACATTGATAAAGACTTCCAATAAGGGCACAATTTATCGAGGTATCATCAACTCGAGGCAATAAGTACTTTTCGGATATAGTACGTAAAACATGATTCATATTAAACCGTGACAACACCGAACCCGCAATTTTACAGTTCTTATCACATAGTTATCAACAGTCTTTGCATCTACGCGGAATTATGATTTTCCTTTCACATTATTAGTAATATAACCACCTACGAACCAACATAGGTTTATCTCTATTCAATCTTCACATCACTAGTAGTCTAAACACCTACATCACGAGTTTGTCAAGATTTTTTATTACATAACTAGTAGTTTAAACACCTACTAACTGTCATGTGTTTATGGCTATTTTTTCTTCACATGACTACTAGTCTAAACAACTACTGAGCATCACGGGTTTCTCACCAATTGATTTTTTTTTTTTTGGGTAAATAAGCTTGAAATTGAAAAAAAAAGGCTAACCGAATATACAGCCTACAAGGGGCATACCCCAGGTGGAAAAGAAAAGAAAAACAAAAAATGTAAAGTAAATTGGCATCGCCCAGTGGCTACATGAGATAATTGAAATGCGTTGTTTCCAATCCATCTAGTAAGAGGGAAGGAAAACAACGCCAAAAAAGTGCGACAAAGCCAGAGCTTGTACTCTTTAGCATACAAAAGGAGACATGGAACACATTGAACCACAACAACTACTAGCAGCAGCAGCTAATGGACAGCAGCAAGCAAACGGGCAAGGGAGCTTCTCTCTCTAGGGAAGCTCTCCTCCACCGCCCAAATCTATCCCACAAATCACCGAATATGAGGTAATTAAGCTCTATTTGGTTCATTATTTCAGTTAATCTGTTCACTTCCGAACAGATTTTTCCTAATTTCTTCTCCACCGGCTAAAGACTGAAGTGGGTTTTCCTAACCTTGGGGTGGAAACCAAAATCTTCTTCGGATTTTGGATGGGCTTCATCCACTAGAGTTCACCCTGTGGACCGATTTCCACAGCAGGAATGATCGTAACTGGACTGGGTTTTCCGGTACGGGACGAAGCTCGGCTGGGTTTTCATATACCTACAATCTGAAATCGACTAGATTTTGATCTGATCTAGAACTCCTATGGAGTTGATGGCGTACATGGGATCTCGCACCGAAGGATAGCAGCAGCAAATATACCTTGTTCGGCCTACATCGGATCTGATGTGGCGGTAAGCGGCTGGAGCAGCGGCGACCGGGGGTGTGGTTCTGATTGGTTTTAGAAAAGCACCACTTTGGGTGCTCATGGTTGGGTGCATCGGTGGTGTATTCTGGCTCGGATGGGTGCTCACGGTTCAGAGCTGATCTACACCTGGGCTTCCCGATTGGACCGGAGTTCACCACCTCAGGAACAGTTCGGTTTGTGCTAGAAATTCACGGTTGACAAAGCATTTTGGTGGCTACCGAGGTAAATCCATGTTCTGAATCATATCCGTTAACATCAGTTCATACTCTTTCAGACTTTGTTTTGGGTTTGGAGGTATGGATTTACGGAAGTAAACCACGGTTCTCATACATTTCTGTTAAAGTTCAGTCCATGGCAGTGCCGAGTTCAAATTTGACCATACCAGGTTGATGATGGCTTGGTAATCTCATAGTAGGGGTCTGTTTTGGGCAGTCTTATTTGGTTCCATAATTATTTCAATCTGTAGTTGAGAATTTCGATGGGCAGTCACCTGTTGGACTGAGGTCGGGTTCGTTCAAGCTCTTTGTCGAGCCTCTACTTGGCTCATCTCCTTTCTAGCTCTTTGATGAGCTCGGGCTCTTGGTCGAGCCTTTTATATCCCTAGATCCTGTGCTTTTAGCCCTGAGGTTGTGTGTAGTATTCTTGTGGTCGTGGCTATCGTTGATTAGATTAGAATCTATTCTGATTGAAAAGGGTAGTTCGCAGTAGCAGCAGCTGTGGGTGCCACTGATTAGATAGGTGGATGGATTCTGATTGAGCGAGGTAGCTGCCGGAGCCGTCATTGATTAGATTGGTGGTTGTTCACTGATCGAAAGGGGTAGCTTCGCAGTCTGTTTCTGATTAGATTGGTGGCTTGCGCTGATCGAAAGGAGCAGCTTGGTCCACTTGAGGTTTGAGTGGCTATCGTTGATTAGATTAGAATCTGTTCTGATTGAAAAGGGTAGTTCGCAGTAGCAGCAGCTGTGGGTGCCACTGATTAGATTGGTGGATGGATTCTGATTGAGCATGGTAGCTGCCGGAGCTGTCATTGATTAGATTGGTGGTTGTTCACTGATCGAAAGGGGTAGCTTCGCAGTCTGTTTCTGATTAGATTGGTGGCTTGCGCTGATCGAAAGAGGCAGCTTGGTTGACTTCTGTTGAGTGGGTGTTATATTAGCTTTGGGGTTGATTGAAGTACTAGGTTCTTGGTTTTCTTAACCCAGCCTTGGAGGAGGAGGCTACCGGGTAGTTGGTTTCAGTAGGCGGTTTTGGCGAGACTTAGGCTTGGATGAGGGACTATTAGGCCGGAAGGATTGGGCGTGGTGAGCTGGGTTCTTAGCAGGGAGCCTTGTCGGATGTCGTCAACTCTGGTTCGAACCTCTTGATGCCTTGTTCCTCTGTAGTAGCCGTTCAGACTGCCTAGAAGCCGTTTTGCTCTGTAGCTGCTCTCCTCAGCGTTGGTTATCATGTGGTCATTGTTGGCCATGACTATCTACTTTATTTACTTTATTTCCTAGCCTGGCGGGTTGTGCCGGGTAGTAGTTCTATTTCATTTTTCTTAGTACACATGGCATTTTGTTATGTATTTACTCTATCTTACTCTCCATGCGGGTTGTGCATGGTTTACCACACTTTTGTCATTCTTGTTTTTTTTCTCTTTTCTTATCCTCATGGGGTATGCCCCTTGTAGGCTGTACATTCGCTTAACCCTTTTTAATTTCAAGCTAAATTACCCAAACAAAAAAAAAATGGACAGCAGCAGCATCAGCATAACATAACAGAAGCAGCAGTTGCAGTGAGGTAATAGCAGCAGCAGCATCTAACTGAATCCACCATTACAGCAGCAGCAACTAACTTGACAGGCATGATAACATAAATCTGCTCTATGAAGGAGCAACATCATCTAACTACTGCCATGACAGGCAACCACAGAACAAATTGCTACATAATAGTGCAGAACAAACCTAGGGACATGCCCCCTAGCAAGGCCTAAACATTCCATGGGACAACACCCCAAGGATAGGTCAATAAAGGGAGTGATGTTGCTGCACAGCGTGAACAGCTAAGACCACTGATACCACTGACAGAATAACAGGACATCATAAGTTACTATGCTTCAGAAGTGGAACGGAACTGATTAGAACAGATCGAACAACATTCTAGTTAAACAACAGAACTTAAAATATACAGGTTCACACTTGAAAACCAATACAAGGAGATACACACAAGCCAGCTCAAAATGAACCATGAGTAATACACATCAGTAATACCCAACAGTAATACACTTGAAAACAGGTTTATTAGCTCCACAATGCACCTAGCAGGAGCTGTAAAATCCAGTCCATAGCACAGCTCCACAATACACTTGAAAACAAGAATGAACAAGTACAAGTACAAGTTCAAGAAGGCAGTCCATAGCACTATATCCTCACAATACAACTCCCTCGGAAAGCTCACACCTCCCACTCACTTTTTTCACTCATGTGCTAGGACAGGGCTCCACCAACTCCCTCCCTAATCCTCACAATATGCCCCCACTACGTATTACCTCCTCTCTAAAAGAAATGATGAGGTACAAGCACACACCTCACAGGGTAAGCACACAATATAAAGAGGGGATTCACAAAGCTTCCACAAACTCCACCAAGGATAAGATATCTACCTGATAGTATAGAAGTAATAGAAGCCTGGCCCTCCACTCTGAATCTCTGAATGCGACTGGTCTGACTTGGCTGAATTGGCTTAGCTGTACAGATGCAATAACAGAGTCAGCAGCAAAAAACAGTTATGTAATGTAAATAGAAGCTATTTCATCCTACCAATTGATTTTCATATGACTAGTAGTCTAAACACCAACTCAACGTCTTGTGTTTTTCCCGAGTAGTCACTAGTAATACACTACAAGGAAATAAGAACATCTTAATTTCATCCTCCCCGAAGCAACACGCGAATTTGTGAACCTATAACATTGATAAACTTTTTCAATAAGGGCAAAATTGATCGAGGTATCATCAACTAGAGCAAACAAGTACATCTCTGATCTAGTACATAAACCATGATTCATATTATACCTTGATAACATCGAATCCCCACTTCTAAGGTTCATCTCAAACAGTAATCAATAGTCATTGCATTTATTTGGAATCACAATTTTCATTTCGCATGACTAGTAGTCTAAATACTTACTAGCCGTCAAGTGTTTATTGCTATTTTTTCTTTACATGACTAGTAGTTTAAACACCTACTAACCATCATATGTTTATCACTATTTGTTCTTTACATGACTAGTAGTCTAAACGCCTACTAACCGTCATATGTTTTTCCCGAGTAATCACTAGTAATACACTACAAGGAAGTAGGAACCCCTATATTTCCTTCTCCACAAAACAAAACTCGCGAATTTGTGAATCTATAACATTGATAAAGACTTTCAATAAGGGCAATACACTACAAGGAAATAAGAACATCTTTTTTTCATCCTCCCCGAAGCAACACGCGAATTTGTGAACCTATAACATTGATAAACTTTGTCAATAAGGGGAAAATTTATCGAAGTATCATCAACTCGAGCAAACAAGTACGTCTCTGATCTACTACTAACCGTCTTGTGTTTTTCTCAAGTAATCACCAGTAATACACTACAAGCAAGTAAGAACCGCTTTATTTCCTTCTCCACAAAGCAAAATTCGCGAATTTGTGAATCCATAACATTGATAAACTTTTTCAATATATGCAAAATTTATCGAGGTAACATCAACTCGAGGCAACAAGTATTTCTCGGATCTAGTACGTAAACCATGATTCATATTAAACTGTGACAACACCGAATTCACACTTTTAAAGTTCTTATCACATAGTAATCAATAGTCTTTTCATCTACTCAGAATTACGATTTTCTTTTCAAATGACTAGCAGTCTAAACACCCACTTACCAACATGTGTTTATCGCTATTCGTTCTTCACATGACTAGTAGTCTAAACACCTGCTAAGCCTCATGTGTGTTTTTTTTTTTTTTTTTGGGTAAATCAGCTTGAACATAAAAAAGACTAACCGGATATACAGCCTACAAGGGGCATACCCCAGGAGGAAAAAAAAGGAAAAAAAGAAAAGGAAAAAAAAACGTAACCTAGATACAGAGAAAGCCTACGCCAATCGGCTACGTAGGACTAGAATAAAATGAAACATCTGTTTCCTATCCATCTATTAGAGGGAAACAAAACAGATGGCAAAAGATTACAAATAGTGCAATCCATGAAACTTGAACGAGGATCCAGAGCGTAAGTCACCAACTGAACTTGAAGCTTGTACCCACTTTGAAGCTTAAGTCACCAACTGGACTTGAAAGCCATAGCAGAACAGAAGACAGCATAACAGAAGCAGCATTTGCTGCCATAGCATGGAGCATAACAGGGAGCAGCTGGCCATAACAGAACAGCACCAAGTACAAGCTTTCTTAGCATCATAACAGAACAGTCATAACAGAGTGGCCAGCTAACTAAGCATTAGAACAGTCCCAAATACAAGCATTAACTTTGAGGGTCTCATTGAAGGATTCACCATCTTGGCCTGAACAGGCCCCGTAACCTTTGGAGGAGCAAAACAGCAGCAAAACAGACACAATAGCAGAACAGACTACAACTATCATGAATGAGTAGGACGACACTAGCAACTATACATTATGCAGAGGACGTCCCCCTCTGCGAAGGGAGATCCCAACGACAGCCATAACAGAATATATACCCCGTGTACAACAGCCCAAAATAGCAACAAAAGCATGTTCCTTGCAGCACAAAACACCGCAAGCTGATCAGAAAAGCAGTAAGAGCAGCAGCCAACAATAGCAGAATCTGAAGACTAGCAAATGATTCAAAAGCGGTGAAAGAACAGAACAGTAAAAGCAACAATATAAGGTCTCACTGACTACTATCACCCTTGAAAACTGACCTCCCACTCTTCTTTTTTCACAAAAGCAAATGGGAATCCTCTTCTCCCTCCACTAAACCTCACAAGATGCCCCCGCTAATTATTACCTCCTCTCGCAAGAACGGATGAGGCTCTAACACTCAGCTCACATGGATTGCACACATTATAGTAAGAACGCTCAATTGCTATGCACACATTATGAGGCTGAATACTGCTTGAGCATTGACCTGCAAATTAGAAGATTAAGCATGAATGTTCCACATAGAAAGTAAATGAGAAGGTCCCTTAAATTCTAAAGACAACAATCTACATCTAACTTCATTTAAAATTTTGTTAGCAACCACTCCAGGAGGGCAGCTAAGGTTCTGGAACTTTCTAAGGTTCCTCTCAAGCCACAATTGGTGCACATAGACTGTGAAGACAAGCTTTGCAATTGTGATAGGTAAGGTTTTGCCCTGTAAAGTGGACAATTTACTTACCCACTGTTGCCAAGAGGTCAACCCTACCATATGAGGGGTCTTTGGGGTCAAAATACCTCTAATCTGTGTAGCCATGGAGCACTCAAAGAACAAGTGGTCAAGGGTTTCTACTCCCATACACAGACTACAGGTGGAAGAAGATTTCATACCAAACATTACCAATCTATCCTCAGTAGGTAACCTATTAAGGATGGCCATCCATGAGATCACACTGCACCTAGGAAGATGCCCTGAAAACCAAACCACTTTATGCCAAGTGATAGTTGGAAAGTGGGTTCTCAAGTGATCCCAAAGGGATGAAATTGTAAATTTTCCAGAGGATGTAAGAGTCCAGATACACCAATCTCCAATGGAATCATTGATGGAAACAGCATGTAGATCAGATCTCACCTCATTAAGGTCAGGTGCTTGAGTAATTGGGAAGGCCCATTGATTGTCTCTAATGATGGCCTTCACAGAGACATCCATAGGAAGTCCTGAATCATAGACTATTCTAGGTCCAAACCTTGGCAAGAGGGGGCCAAGAGGATGCCAATTGTCAAACCACAAAGAGGTTAGTTGACCATCCCCAATATTGTGCTTAATGTGAGGCTGAACAAGTGGTCTAAGGTTAAGCATTTTCCTCCAGCCTCATGTGTTTTTCTGGAGTAAGCACCAGTAATATTTATAAGGAAGTAAGAACCGTATTATTTCCTTCTCCGCAAAGAAAAACTCGCGAATTTGTGAGTCTATAACATTGATAAAGACTTCCAATAAGGGCAAAATTTATCCAGGTATCATCAATTCGAGGCAACAAGTACTTTTCGGATCTAGAACGTTTTTTTTTTTTTGTTTTTTGTTTTTTTTTTGGGTAAATCAGCATGAAATTGAAAAAAGAGGCTAACCGAATATACAGCCTACAAGGGGCATACCCCAGGAGGAAAGAAAATATTGAAAACAACAAAAGATTAAATAAAAAGCTTACGCCAAAAGGCAACATGGACTAAAATTAGGAAAATCTTGATACATCGCCTTGAATGGACCAACAAATCTTGATACATCAAATTAGGAAAACATCGCACTTGGGAACACTTCACTTGAAAACACTTGGAACACTTCAACTGCCATGTGCCTGACTTCAGAACATTTGAAACAGAATAGTGAGCTACACTCAGCAATAACACTAGCAGTTCGGACAGCCCTTGGACAGTAGCAGTAGCACAAAAACAATTTGCAGCAGTTCCTTGAAAGCATGATTCATATTAAACCGTGACAAAACCGAATCCGCACTTTTACAGTTCTTATCACGTAGCTATCAAAAGTCTTTGCATCTACTCGGAATTTTGATTTTTCTTTCACATGACTAGTAGTCTAACCACCTACTAACCGACATGTGTTTATCTCTATTCGTTCTTCTCAATACTAGTAGTCTAAACACCAACTAAACATCACGTATTTGTCAAGATTTGTTTTTAACATGACTAGTAGTTTAAACACCTACTAACCGTCATGTTTCTCGCTATTTTTTCTTCACATGACTAGTAGTCTAAATACCTACTGAGCATCACGTATTTCTCAGTATTTGTTTTTCACATGACTAGTAGTCGAAACACCAACTCACCGTCTTGTGTTTTTCTCGAGTAGTCACTAGTAATACACAACAAGGAAATAAGAGCAGCTTATTTTCCATCTCCCCGAAGCAACACGCGAATTTTTGAAATCTATAACATTGATAAACTTTTTCAATAAGGGCAAAATTGATCTAGCTATCAACAACTTGAGGAAACTAGTACGTCTCTGATCTAGTACATAAACCATGATTCATATTTTTTTTTTTGGGTAAAATAGCTTGAAATAAAAAGAGAATAACCAAATGTACAGCCTACAAGGGGCATACCCCAGGAGGAAAACAAAAAAGAAAAGGAAAAGAAAAGATTGAGAAATTAGCGAACGAGCCAAGTGGCTACATGAAAGACAAAGCTAAAAGATGGAGACAAAACAAATAACATCAAGAGATACATTTGTTTCCTAGCCATCTACAAAAGATATAACATCATTCGGATCACCAACTTTGGTACAATAGCAGAACTCAGTAGAAGAGCAGCTGGTATCACAGTACAACTTAACAGCCCGAAACCTTGGCAACATAACAGCCCTCCTTCAGCCCTCCTTCAACATAACAGCCCTCCTGACTAGATGAGCAACTAATAAGGAAGACTTCAGCCCTCCTTCCTTGGCAAAACAGAACAGAACAGGAGCAGTAGCAGCTCAGACACCAAAACAGCAGACTACACTAATCTGGACAGCCATAACAGCAACAGCAAACATGGCAGATACCCTAGATCAGCAGCAGTAAACATGGCAGAACAGAACAGGAGCAGCAGCTCCAAGGGACATCCCCCAAGGATAGGCCAAATTGAGATAGCAATTTTGTAATTACAAAGTAAGAACTACCAGCGAGCTGCATTGCAGCTAGCAGTTAGGCTCAACAACAAATAGAACTGCTCTATATCTATAGCAATAGATTACCAAAAGTAACTAGCTAGGTCTATTTTCTGTACATGCAGAGGACGTTCCCCTCTGCGAAGGGAGATCCCAACGACAGCCCCTGTTGGTTAGGCTAATAGAACAACATGGCAGCAGTTGCAGCAGCAACAAATCAGCAGCAGTACAGTTCAAGCCACATTGAGGTGCTAGTCAGGCAAAACCATATACATATCTGCTAGAAGGATAGATCAAAACCATATACATATCTGCTAGAAGGTTGTTACACAATGATAACATTAGCAGTAAAGCAAGCAGCAAAACAGAAAGTAGAAAAGTAAACAATGGATAAACAGAGAACGGCTCCTGACAGAGAAAAACAGAGCAGAAACAGCTCTTGTGATAGATACAGCTACCAGTTGTTTGCTTTTCTGTGGGGACACATAGCTAGCAGAGCATGCCCAAATATCAAACAGAGAATGAATGAATGAAATCCTAGGACTGTATAGTGCTCACACTTCTACTCCCTCGGAACCTCACCACTCCCACTCTCATGTCAATACCAAGAATAAGGGAACCACCTTTCTCCCTCCACTGATCCTCACAAGATTCCCCACTTCTTATTACCTCCTCTCTCAAGGGAAGATGGGGATCTAGCACACATCTCACTAGGTTATCACACAATATAGTAAGAACACTCAAGATTGTCAAGTACCAAGATAGTTAACAGGTATTAAGGTAACTACCTGGATACGTAGAAGTATTAGAAGCCCAATATGTGGATCTGAATAATCTAGCAATTGCAGCTGCTCCCTTGAACAACCTGTGCGTGTATCTGCTCTGAAAGTTTGACTCTGAATGTAACCGGACTGAATGGCAATGTGAAAGGGGAGACTTTGAAAGCACTCCCCTTGAACTGTGACCTGCAAATGAAAACAGATAAGTAACAGCTCCCTTCAAAGTATCTCACAAGTAGATTTAGATCAAACATGAATGTTCCACATAGAAAGTAAATGAGATGGCCCCTTGAAGGAGAGGGACAACAACCTACATCTAACTTCATTTGAGATTTTGTTAGCAACCACTCCCGGAGGGCAACTAAGATTCTGAAACTTTCTATGATTCCTTTCAAGCCACAATTGGTGCACATAGACTGTGAATACAAGCTTAGCGATTGTGATAGCCAAAGATTTACCTTTTAAGGTGGATAGTGTATTTACCCACTGATGCCAAGTAAGCATGCCAACCATATGCGGGGTCTTAGGGGACAAAATGCCCCGAATCTGAGTAGCCACAGGGCAGTCAAAAAATAGATGGGTATGGGATTCGACACCCATACACAAACTACAAATAGAGGAAGATTTCATACCAAACATGACTAATCTATCCTTGGTTTGCTTATCCCATCTCTGGAGTTTGTGGTCGTTGGTAGTTGGCTGTGAATGGTTGTTTTGGCGAGCCTTAGGCTTGGTTGAGAAAGTTTTAGGTCGGATGGAATGGGCGTGGTGTGCAGGGCGGGGCCCCTGTCGGATGCCGTCATCTCTGGTTTGAGACTCTTCTTGGTGCCTTGTCCCTCTGTAGTAGCTGTTCAGCCTCTTTTGTTGCTGATCTGCTTTGTTACTGCTTGTCCTCAGTGATGGTTCATTGTCTGGTCGTTGTTCGATCGAGTTTACTTACTTTATTTCCTAGTCTGGTGGGATGTGCCAGGCAATAGGCAGCTATCATTATGTGTAATTGTTTGCACTTCATTGCATATTTTGTATCATCTCGTATCCCACCCCTGTTACGCTATCGTTCTTCACAGACGGACAGTGCAACGGGGGTCGGATACCAATCCACATTGCATATTGTTATGCTCCATTACTCTACTTTAATCTCCAAGCGGGTTGTGCATGAGTTATGACAATTTTTTTTTCACTCTTCTTTTTCTTTCTTTTCTTTCCTCCTGGGGTATACCCCTTGTAGGCTGTACATTCGGTTAACCTTATTTTAATTTCAAGCTAAATTGCCCAAAAAAAAAACCTGAATCTAATCAAAGGTAGGTTTGTATACGAACACTCTTGAGATTTTACTAAAACCAATGTAAAAACATAAGCACACTGAATTTAATCAAAAGCGAACTTATAAACAATTCAGAGGATCGAACACAAATAAACCTGAATCTAATCGAAGGCAAATTTGTGCACAAACTCTCTCGAGATTTTCTAAGACTAATGCAGAAATATAAGCGCACTGAATTTAATCAAAGAGAGCCTATAAATGATCAATCTTTGGTAAGAAAAAGACTGAAAGAAATAAGAAACTTGAATTTAATCAAAAGTAGTCTTACATGTAAACAAGCCTTCAACTTACAAATTAAACTAAACTAAGTCCTAAACTATGATAAATCTCTGAGCAATCATATTGAGTACGACTTGTCAGATGATGAGATTTTGTCTGGGGCCTTTATCTTCAATTTCTTCTTCTATTTATAGACGCCGAGCTTGCCTTCGAACTCCACGTGCTCAACTGCTTCCCACGTTCTACTTCGAACTAATCATGGTCCTTCATAAACGGTTGAGTGGAACGTTCGAACGGTTACATGGATTGATTTCCTCAGAATTCTTCTCTCTCCACGTTTGTTATCTTCGATCATTGCTGCCTTTTGAATCGTGGGTCTCCTGTTTTTATGCAACATGAGTTAGTGCAACACGATTGCCTCCTCTGAATGATTCCCTGCTTGATTTCCCATGAGACGAAACATTAATCACCATTGGATGGGTTCTATTAAGTAATCAATGGCTAAACCTAATTACCGTTTTAGTTACCCTTAATTGAGGCCCAAACGCTGCCGTTTCCCATCAAAACGATACCGTTTAGTGCTAAAATAATATTGCCATTAACCCAATGATCCCCTGTATCTTGGGCCAGAATGGGATATGTTCTGATAGGCCAAAGCATTGTTTGATGCCACGTGTAATTTTTCCATTGGGTGGCGTATTTTAGGATGTAAACACACCCCCTGCATTAACATCTCATTTAAGATAATTAAATAAGTGTTAATGGTGCACGTATCTGCCCATGTCCCCTAAGAACACGGATGCATGGAGTGATGGGAGGAGTCTGTTTCCATGCTCGTCCCTTGAGCTTCTCAAAGACAGCTGCATTACTCCTTCTATAAATGGCGATTAAAGTTAGGGTTTAACGAATCACAACCCCTTAAACCTCTTCGTAGTATAATCTCTTTCTGTTAAGAAACCTCCCAGTCATGGACTCTCTCCCAGAAAATCAATCTTGTTCTTGATAATCTCGATCGCCAATCTCATTCGTCTCACACATCTCCTCCTAACTCTCCCCAATTGTTGGCAGGAAAGATTCTTTCTGGCCGAACCTTCTACACTCCTGTTCCTTTGCCTACGGGTTGGAAATCTTCCCTGACCCGTTCGAATTTGGCCAATGGCTCCAACTGGAGTGCATGGGAAGACAAACCTGTCCAAACCCGTCCGGACACTATTCTGGTCAAGTTTGACCAACCCGATCAGGTTTCACCACTTTCGAACCCTGTTCGCGAGTCAATTCTTGCCTCTGACTAGTAATGATACCATTCATATGGGCATGCTAGAATCCATCTACTCTTCTCTCAAGTTCGCTCCTTATTTGAAACAAGAGGAGAACTACCTTGGGCCAGCCCCTTATTGCGACTTCAAACGCATGGCCCAATCCCAGAGAGCCTTCTGGCTTAATGAGGTGAAAACCCCTCACTTTCCTGCTAGCTTCGAAGAGTCAAACAAATTGGCTCCTCTTCCAGAAGAAACCAACTAGTTTAGTGAGGTGTCCAACCTTGCTGTCAACCCTCCTCACTTCCAATGGTACTATGGCTTTTCCATTTATCCATCTGATAAAAGCAAAGCCCTTCAGCTCCTTGCTGCTTTCTCCTTCCTGGATGTCTCTATCCTGGAAGAACAAGTCCCATTGACCAATTTTAAATGGGCTTGTGAAACAATCCTTGTGTGCACCATCCCCTCCACAGTTTCCTACCAGATCCACTGCTTCTTAGACTTCTTGCCAGTGATCAAGACATGGCTTGAAGCAAATGCAGCAGTTTACTGCTTGACCAAGATCTTCAGGACTACGCCCTAGTCAAAGATAGGATTGAGAAGCTCAACAATCAGATTCACAGCTTCCAATCCGAATCATTCGAAGTGGTACCTGCCCAAGCTGACAAGAAGCTTCGAAGGTGCTTCAAACGAAAACAAATGAAGCGGCCAGCCAAAGAGGCCAAACTTCAGAGGAAAGCCAAAGCCCCGGTGCTCAGCTTTAGGCCACTTCTGGAGAAAAAATTGGAATCAGATGCAAAAGAGGACATGAGAACAAGAAGGCTGCTGCCCAGCACTCAGGCCCTTCGAAGGCCTAATTTGCTCTCGTAATTTACTGCCAGTAGGAATTAGTATTTCCCTTTTGTTTTTTTTTTTGTAATTATGCAAATTTCATCCATGTAACCCTTGCAGTTGCAATGAAATTTCCTTTCATAGCCATGTGTATTTGATTTTAAGTTACCTCTAATTCCGAGTCATAATAATAAACCCAAACCAAACCATCCATGACTTGGGCTCATTCAAGGCCTTGGCCCGATTACGAGATATAAAAGCAAAAATAATTCAAACTGGCCCCATACGCCTAGCACATTCAAGCTTCTTCAAAACTGAACCTTCTCTCGTCTTGCCTCTCCGCGAAATCGTCGAACCAGACTGAATCAATGGCCTCATCTAGCCGACCAGTCGTCGTGGAACATCCAACCCCTTCGCTTGCTCTCAGACGGTTCGTCGAACAAAAAGATCAGGAATCAATTGAAAACTCTTTTTTTTTTTTTTTTTTTGGTAAATCAGCTTGAAATTAAAAGAGGTTAACCGAATGTACAGCCTACAAAGGGCATACCCCAGGAGGAAAAAAAAAACAAAACAAGAAGATTGAGAAAAATGCGTTAACCATGCACAACCCGCATGGAGAGTAGGATATTGTAGATAAAATAACAAAAGTGTCATAAGTGTAGAAATCAAGGCCCCGTAGTGCTATCCATTTAAGTAGAAGGATAGTACTACGGCGTACGATATGAAGTGGTACGAGAATAACCCGCCAAGCACAACCCGCCAGGCTAGGAAGTAAAGTAAAGTAAATAGTCACGGCCAGAGATGACCACATGATAACCAACACTGAGGAGAACGGCTGCAAAGCAACACGGCTTCAAAGCAAGCTAAACAGCTACTACAAAGGAACATGGCACCAAGAGAGGCTTGAACCAGAGATGACGGCATCCGACAAAGCACCACTGCCAAGTACCCTGCACACCACGCCCAATCCTTCCGGCCTAATACTCCCTCAACCAAGCCTAAGGCTCGCCAAAACAACCTGCCGTCAACCAACTACCAAGTACCGCCTCCACCAATTGAAAGGGGTTGCCTTGCGGCAATTGAAAACTCTTGCTTCGACAATCGAGTTTTCATCCCAAACCCTAAGGAATAAGGTACATTTATTTTGGGCCCTCAATTCGTAGGGGAAATTCCTGCTTTCCTCTCTCTCTATTACCCTCGCTTAGGGGATGCTGACATCAAAGCCTGTTCGCCCCTAAACTGGCACAATGTCCCAAAGAGATCATTCCCTTGCTGGCCAACCCTAGATAGAGATTGGAAAATCTGGACTACTCGAGTGCTGGCAGCAAAGTCAGATGATCTTGAAAGAGTGGGTCTGAAGAATATTATCATTCTTCTTCGAAGGGGGATTCCCCAGAATCCATCTCTAATCCAGGCTGCCCTAGCCTTTTGGGACTCCTCCTTCAATTTCTTTAGATTCAACTGTGGCATGATCGCACCCACAGTTTTAGATGTATCTCAAATGCTGGGACTTCATCCTTATGGCTCTCAATTTGACCCTACTAAAGAATATAACCCTCCTGAGGATTTCACCCGTTTAAATGCTTCCAACGGGGCCTTTTCCCAATTCTATTCCAGAGAAGGGAAGTTGAGAGGAGAGGTGTCCGAGACAGAGTATTTCGCTTACATACTCTACACTCTCTGTAAACACATCCTTTGTCACTCTGGCAAGAGAGTGATGAGTGAGTTCATACCATTGGCCTTAGCACTGTCCAAGGGTGAGGAATTCGATTTCGCTTCCTATTTTCTTGGCCACGTATATAAAGCTGGCTCTGACTACCACCAAAAGGGTCCAAACTACTCTCAAGGTGGCCCTCAATGGTTCATACAGTTATGGCTTCATGCCTATTTTCTCGAGCTGGGTCCCTTCAAAGAGCCCATGACTACTGCTGACGTCCTAGAAGCACCCAGTGTCCATGGTGACAACTACGTTCAGCCAGAGGCTAGTGACACCCACACTTTGGTATATTATCTCTGCTTCTTTTCTAGGCTTGCCTCAGACAGAGAATGGTACATCCCATTTCGAGCTCCAATTGGACCAACATGGCTGTTTGACATCTTATCGGACAAACAAGGGAAATCCTCTCGAGCCCTTCAAGCATGGAGTAACATACTCACAAGCAGAGAGATTTTCATATCTTCATCAAACATTGCCAGATCAGTGGCACATGCAAAAGTGTACTGCCCTGCTCAATTTGCTAGACAGCTTGGTTTGGTTCAAGGCATACCTGTCCCTTACTGTGGTTTTCTCAACATCTCCATGTCTGAACGCTCAAGCATCTCCATTGAGCATTTCAAAACATGGTTCACCAAATCCAGGGATCTGATAAGACGAGCCTCCCCCTCGATGGCTTCAAAGAGGAGCAAAACAATTTCTCAAACTGAGAAAATCATTCCCACCAAGCATTACCTTGAGCCTTCGAGCTCACCACCAGGTTCGTTTCTCTTAAATACTAGTCTTTCATCTCTATGCTTTCTCATTCATAGGAACAATGCCTTGTATGCTTCTTGTCTTGTAGCCCCAAAAAGAACTAGAGCTTCCAACCAGCCTGAACCCACGCCTTCCCCCAATGCTGAGGAGGCTGAAGATGATACAGAGGCTTTGGTTCCCAGAGGTACAACCAACTTCTTTCAATCTGACACTAAAAATCCCCCAAGAAGGCTTTACTGACCTAACTTGTAATTCCTTTAGGTCGAGGGAAAGACACGTCAAGGGCCATTGTCTATGAAAGAATGGAAAAAGTTGTTAAGAAGAGTAAGACACTGAACAAGCTTACTCTCCCTGATCAGGTATACTACATGTGTTTTTTGTATATCTCAATTTTATTTTTTTTTTGTTTTTTTTTTTTTGGGTAATTTAGCTTGAAATTAAAAGGGGTTAAGCGAATATACAGCCTACAAGGGGCATACCCCAGGGAGGACAAAACAAAACAAAAAGAAAAGAAAAGATAAGAAAATTGCGTAATCCGCGACACAACTCGTCGGGGTGAGAAATATGAAAACCAGCACAACCCACTGGGATAGGGATCGAATGTTTTAAACAAAATTATCAATTTGTGAGATGTGGACTGCCCACACTCATTTGAAACAAAGGCATACTGCCTTTTGTGAGCTGGGTACAACAATTAGCTTTGACCATTGCAAACGTGGAGTACACCTGTCCCGGATGGGACCATTTGAAGCTCTCTTTTTTTGAAGCTCTTCAAAAAAAGACCATTTGAAGCTCTCGAGATGACCCATTACGGTCAAACTGCACCATTAATTAAAGTTTCTTTGGATTCCATCGTGGACTGCTGTGGAAGAAGAAAAGAGGGATAAATCCCAACATCCCTTTCTCTGTGCAACCCCAGCGTGTGGGACTAATGACTGTGGGGCCCACTTGAGTCTTCTACTCAGACCACTGCTCATGTTCTTCATGAACCCAGATTTCTCAGATTTTCAGAAATGCACGAAATTAAACAAAACTCATGCTTTCGATTTGGGAGTCCCAGAGAAAACTCTATAACAAATGCATCTAAGAACTAAGAACCAATTCACTATAAGCTCACCTTAGTCAAATCCAGAAACCCATTGTCGTATTACCTCCCACCGCCGTGACACCATCGACACCTAACGGGGAAGAACTGAACTGCATAGGTGAAGCCCATTCCGGAAAAGACCCTAGATCCCAAGATGTGACTGTGTAATGTTTTGCTGGATGGATGGGGGAAAAGATCCCCTTGTACCTTGAGAGGTGAGGATGAATCCATAAGATGAAGACTAACCCCATCCTTTGGTCCCTTCCTCGCATGATGCTAGGATCTGGAAGACCAGACCCCTTGTTGAGGTTAACCCAAGAAGAACCTGGGGTTTCCTATCTCAAAGACAGGCGAAATGAACTGGGTACAACCCAGTATTTGGAGATGATGCCTCATGGACCCTTGGTAGAAAGAGGAGATCCGAGCCACTTGGAAGGACGAACACCATCTGAAGTGAACCCATCCGGTGAAAACAAACCTCCATGAGAACTTAGATCCCTCTCTGGATCAGACCCGTTGTGGTGAGTGGGTTTTGGTTGGGGGGTGCATTCTCTCTCTATTTGTAGACAGAGAAGCTCTCAACCCAACCTTGGTTACAATGAGTTGTTTTGATTAAGGGTGGATTGAGGATAAAACACACAGATTCAAGAGTGAATCCGTTTGGACCACCAGAGAATCGGTTGACTGGAACAAAGTCTGGTGTTTCGCAGCTGTGCTACCATCATCTCGGGCGAGATAAGCCAACACAGAGCAGTAGTGGATGAAAACTGGTAGTGGGTCAAGCCAATATGAGCCAACACAGTGCCGATTGGAGCTTGGATTACCTCTGCCTCGGAACCTATGGAGGATTTTGACTGATTTTTGTGAAGGGGAGTGCATTCTCTCTCTAGGTTTAGAGAGAGAAGCTCTCAACCCAGTGATAGCTCCATCACGGGTTCTGTATCTCAATTTTATACATGTATGATTACTAACACTTCTCACAGCTCCAAGGGTCATCATCCGAGTTGCCCATCATTTCTCACCAAGAGGCCTCAGACATCATGCTTGACATTCCTTACCAAAAGGCTCCAGACAGCATGCCTGTTCAAGAGATCCATACCCATCAAGATTCTACCAAATTGAGTCTTGATGCAACAACTTTATTGCTATCCCTTGTTGAATCCATCCCACCTACTCCTTTCCAGTTAAGAATGGATTCTTTAATGCTATCGTATATTGACGGTTACATTAAGCCTAACACTAATGTTGGATTCCCACAGGAGTTTCCAATTTCCGTTACATTACCTAAGCCTAGGAGTGTAGTGGTCAGACAGTTGAAGGTTGCTGAGCCATTGAGAGTTCAAGGTCCCCTTCCACATCCCTTATCAGTTCTGGAACAGGGTTCTTCTTCACTTCTCTCCACTCCTGTTTTGCCAGTCTGCTTCAAGAAGCAAGGCCCTGATACTCCTACGTCTTCGAAGGACCAGGTATGTTTGAATCCAAACACCCCTTTGAGTGTTTCAGCTGTTCGATTTATTTATCCCTTTTCCTATTATGATTCAGGTGGATAATACTGCTACTGCCATGGAAGTGATTCCATCTGTGGAGCTCGGTTCATCACCATCTTCTGATGAACACTCTCTCCCTTCGAGTGACCTTCCCATAGTGGTTTTTGACATACCCTTTTTCAGATACCAGTTGGGACTATTCTGTGACAGCATTGCTGATCCCATTTCCTCCATTTCTTCTGATCCATTGGAAAGTCTTAAACAACTCCTGAATCCATCCACACTTCCTAATTCTCCAACTTTCAGAATTAAACATGTTCCCACGGGAGATGAGATTCGGATGTTAAAGCACCAATTAAAAGCTCTACATCGCCTAGAGCTCCCTGCTCTTCTCGAACATGGTTTAATTCATCACTTCGAAGTGTGCTACCAAGCTTTGTTTCTTTCGAATGAGCTCCCCTCGTCCACTAGATTCATTCTCCAAGAAAGCCTCAATCAATTTGGTAAATTGGCTGCTCACAACCAGTTCTTATCCGAAGGTTTCAAGGAGACCGCTACGAACGTAGAAAAACTGGAAGCTACAGCTTCTAAGACTGCCTCTCAGCTTTCATTGCACCAGGCTCGAAAGGACAAGTTCACAGAACTTAACAAGAGAAAGGCATGGCTAGAAGAAGAACTGCAAAAGGTCACAGACGAGCTCCACGAGATTGCTGCTGAATCTCAATCACTGGAAAATGAAACTTCGAAGGGTGAACAGACATTGCCACAGCTCATTCCTTCGCTTCGAGCCGTTCAACAGAAAAAAGCTGTCCAAGCCTCTCTATTAGACACTAATGTTCATTCCCTTCGAGAAATAATGTCCAATATGGGTCTCGTAATTACCCCACACTTGTAGTACATATTTCTTTATGCCTAATCATTCTCATACAGTGACTCTTCAACCCAATTACTGGATAGTTATCAATGCACCAATGGATAAGTATCACAATGCATTAACTCGGGATAACTTGATAAGACTCCTTACCTACCTCCCTTGAAAATATTAAATGACCGACTCCCCCATTTACCATTATAAATAGGGGCTTCTAAGCAAGGGAACTCACAAATCTTCTCAACTTCTGGTGTCTTTCCTCTCGATCTCAAAATTTCCCCCCAGCTTGAGTTACTTGGTTGAGATCTCAAAACTCAACCCAAAAAGCGAGAACCATGATATGCCCACCCGAGTTAGTGAAGCATGGCTTCGAAATATAGCCACATCAGTTCTCATGAAGCCTTCCTCTTGGGCTACGGCTCCTAGGTATAGACACATCAGCTCTCATGACGGATTCTCGTCAGGCTGTGACTTCGAAGACCAAAGAATCTAACTAGATGGTCTCGGAGTACGTCTACCTACCCATGGAGCTTTGATCAAGTTTTTGTATCTCAGTTGGAGGAGACCCACTCTGGGACTGCTGGGATACTTCTATGCTTAATTAGGGTTTTCTTTCCCATTTCTTAGATGGGCACGTTGAATGTAATTTTCCTCATGAATGTAATGAATCAGCGAAAGATTTCTGTTATTGCAACCCCATCTACTTTCATGGCATGACCTTTAGGTCCCACATGAATTCATTTATTGGTTTCGAAGCCTGTATGCGCTAAAACCAATTAATATCGAATGAATTTATAATTGGTTGTAACAAACGGAAATCTTCCTAAAAAGTACTCTTTCCGTTGTTATGTTCATTCTGATGCCTCGCTTGGCATTCCAATTACAAATTCATCACTTTGAAAAGAAAAAAAAACCTTTTACAATATACAAAACGGGTTTAGTGATTGGCCTTAAAAACCCAAACAGACGCTTTGAGATACGACAACTCATTCCCAAAAGACCTCCAACAGTCTCCTCGTTAGTTGTATCACTTATTACTACGACTGATGGCGGCTATCTCTCTTAAACGTTTCGTTCTTCGAGAACTTTACACCTGCCCTTTATTTAATACCCGTAATAATTGTAAGGAAATACGCTGATATATCTGGGATTATAAATATATGCTTAGAGTTGTTGACATCTATCCCCTCCTCTCTTTACTACATTCACTGCTGTCTGTCGAATTCACTATGGCCTCCAACCCACAAGCCCCCCAACTTGCTGAACTCGTAGAGGAGCGCGCCAGAAGGATGGCACAACTTATAGAAGAGCTCAAGAAGGACCAACTAACTGAGCTTCGAGCACTTCGAAGCGAGATCAATCAACTTCGGGCTCAGTTGGTGGACGTGGAGACATCTTCACATCTTTGCTTGGCCAGGACCTGGGACGATCTCACCAACGTCCTCACGGCTCACGAGGCCAAAAGTCCTCTGGAGGGTGGGTCCCCATAAGGTCTCACCTTTGGGACTATGAGGGTTACCAAGAAACCCTCATTTTGGTTTCTGGGCCATGGACTGGCCGTTTTTTTTTTTTTTAGAGATAATAGTAGATTTCTCTTTCTTTTTTTGTTTCAGATCCACTTGGGTCTGTTCTTTTCTTTAAAAACCCCCCTGGGTTTTCCTTTGTAATGGCACCTATTTGGGTGCTTTTATGGGTAAATAAAAACTTTTGTTACCAGGGTGTTGTAACTTACTTGCCCTAGCTGTTAACAAATATTTCGAAGCAACTGTGAGCCAAGATCGAACAGATAACCACGAACGAAAATCTTTCCTCCTGACGACCTCTCTTTCCAGTTACCCTTTGAACATCGTGGCACATAAAAAGTTAACGACCACAATCAAGATAAACATCTGGAGAAAACTACCCCTCGAGCTGGGTCCATCTCTTCGAAGACAACTGTCTTCTATGAAACGACTCCCATATGGAAGGGGCATAGGACTTTAAATGTTTCCCATTTATCTTTCTTCGATGGACATAACCATTCAAATTCCTCAAATGATAGGCTCCTCCTTTCAAGACCCTATGAATTTGGAAAGGTCCATCCCAAATTGGAGCCCATTTGCCTAATCCATCCATCCTGACCCTTCGATCTCTGATGGGTAAGATTACCTTCCATACGAGGTCACCCTCATCAAAGCTTCGAAGAGCTACCCTTTTGTTGTAACTTCTGGCCACTCTTGCCTTTTGCAGCATGATTTGATTTAACGCCTTTACTCTGGCTTCATCGATATCCTCAAGCTCCATATGCATGGCTTGGTGATATGATTGAGTATCTAAGTCATTTTGGAATGCTACCCTTTGAGATTTCACAGTGATTTCCATGGGTAGGACTGCGTCGTGCCCATAAGTCAAAGCAAAAGGAGTAGAACCCGTACTGGTTCTTTTCGTAATCCTATAAGCCCATAATGTGTCCAATAACAACTCATGCCAAGCTTCTGGGTTTTTATCCACCATTCTTTGGATCCCCTTTTTGATAATTTTGTTAGTTGATTCTGCTTGGCCATTTGATTGGGCATAATATGTGCTAACATATATCAAAGAGATTCCATGGTTATTAGCAAAAGCTTTAACCAACTTCCCTTCGAATATGGAACCGTTATCCACCGTTATAGTTTGAGGGCTTCCAAATCTATACATGATCCCTTTTATAAAATCAATAACGTGAGTTTGCTTGACTTCCTCATAAGCCTGAGCTTCCACCCACTTAGTGAAATAATCAGTTGCTACCAAAATGAACTTGTGGTTTTCTGATGAAGGGGGATAAATCATCCCAATCATGTCCATAGCCCATCCTCTAAAAGGCCATGGTTTTATGACATATTGTAAATCTGTAACTGGTAAATGTTTGAGTGGCCATGTTCGTTGGCACGCTTGACATCCCTTGGCATAATCGATGCAGTCTTTAAGAAAGTGGGCCAATAATACCCATATCTCCTTATCGACCATCTCATCTTTATGCCAGCTTGATGGGCTCCACAAATTCCTTCATGGACCTCGGCCATTACCTTGAAAGCAGTCACCTTGCTCAAACATTTCAAAAGGAGACCATCCATCCCTCTTTTGAATAACTCATTATTATACATAATGTAATTCAGTGCTTTCAACCTAGTTGCTTTGTCTGACACAGCATCTGGTTTGGTTAAATAATCGATGAGTGCTTGCCTCCAATCCTCGTTCTGATTAGGAGGAAGATTGACTTCTAACAGTTCGAAATCAGTCAACCTAATGCTTAACATAGGTAAAGATTTCCTTAGGGTTAACTGACAGAACTCTTTTTCATCTTCTGACAAAACTTTATATCCTGATGCCTTTTGAGCTATCTCATCAGCTTCCTCATTGAAGAATCTAGGGATGTAAGTTAAAGTAACCATGAAAAATTGGCCAATCAGCCTCTTAGCATGTTGGTGATATAGTACTAAAGCTGGACTAGTACATCGAAATTGCCCATTCAGCTGATTAATTACCAACTGAGAATCTCCAAAAATCTCAGTAGCATTCACTCTTAATCTGAGTAAGATCTCTAATCCTATGATTAAAGCTTCGTATTCAGCTTGATTATTCGAACACTGTCCCTCATTGAGTCGAAATCCATATTTGGTTTTTAAACCTTGAGGGGACTTCAAAATTATGCCTACTCCAGCCATCTGAGCAGTTCTTGACCCATCAAACCATAACTTCCATGGTTTGATCTCAACCGTACTGGCTTCGAGAGATTCAGGCACTCCTATTTCACTAGGGTGGTCGGCCAAAAAGTTGGCCAACGCCGGTCCTTTTACTGACTTCTGAGGTATATACTCGAGACAAAACTCAATCAAAGATACTATCCATTTCCCAATCTTCCCACTAAGCACTGGTTTTGAAAGCATGTGCTTAATTACATCAGTTTGAGAAATGACATAAGTCACTCTAGGCAGCATATAATGCTTGAGTTTCTTGGAAGCATAAAATAAAGCTAAACATAATTTTTCTACTGCAGCATATTTACATTCACAGGAATTTAAAAACCTACTAAGATAATAGACTACTCTCTCCTTGCCATCGTCATTGTCTTGTGCTAACAAGGCTCCTATTGAGTCGTGAGTTGCTGCCAAGTACAGCTTCACTGGTTTCCCTTCAATAGGCGGCATCAACACTGGTGGATTGGCTAGGTATCTCTTGATGGCTTCGAAGTCATCATCATGCTCTCTACACCACTTGAATTCCTCTCCCTCCTTCAATTTCAACAAAGGAGAGAAAATCTTAGTCTTTCCTGCGGTGTTAGATATAAATCTACGAAGGAAATTTAATTGACCAAGAAACCTTTGCAATTCCTTCTTGTTTGAAGGTGGTTTGGCTTCAATAATAGCCCTTGCTTTGTTCTTATCAACCTGTATCCCCTTCTTGTGGACTAAGTAACCCAGAAATTTACCAATTGATACTCCAAAAGCACATTTTCCTGGATTTAACTTCAATTGGTAAAGTTTCAGTTGTTGAAATGTCCTTTCTAAATGTTGCAAATGATCACCATCAGAATCTGACTTCACAATGATATTATCTATGTAACATTCTAGAAAGCCTCCTACCAAATCATGGAAAATGGTATTCATAGCTTTTTGGTATGTAGCACCCGCATTTTTTAACCCAAATGGCATCTTGACCCATTCAAAAATGCCAATGTTACCAGGACAAGCAAATGCTGTCTTGTTCGCATCCTCCTCTGCTATGCAGATTTTGTTATATCCGGAGTGCCCATCTAGTAAGGATAACATCTTGTGTCCAGCCGAGCCGTCTACAAGCATGTCCACATTAGGCATAGGATATTCATCCTTAAGAGTTGCAGTATTTAGATTTCGAAAATCAATACAGATCCTGATACTTCCATTCTTTTTAGGAACTGGAACCACATTAGATAGCCATTCGACATACCTGGTTGTTCTAATGAAACCAGCATCCAGCAGTCTCTGAATCTCTTTTTTGACTCCTGCAATAGTTTCTGGACTCATCTTCCTGGTTGGTTGCTTCACAGGTTTAAATTGTGGCTTGATAGGTAGCCTATGCTCCACCAATTCCCTATCCAATCCAGGCAGTTCCTTGTAACTCCATGCAAAGCATTCTTTATTTGCCTTCAGCAGTGCTATTAGCTTAGTCCTCATATCTGATTCAAGCTGTTTGTTAATAAACACTGGATTAGGATTTTTCTCGTCTCCCAATTTTACTTCCTTCAGAAGATCTTGGGCTTCGAACCGTTCTTGAGACGTTGGATGGCCTTCCTCCTTGTGAGGCTTATTAACCTGCCGAACGTCCTCCCACATATTGTCTTCTAGGATCTTCTGCTCGATCCCTAAAGCAACATACCTTACTAAAGCCAATGAGTTGGCCTCTTCTTCCACCTCTTCCTTGGACTTACATCCAAGCAGCATTATCTTTTGGGGTGTCTGATTCATAATCAACAGCTTGTTTCAGCTTCGACTTCAGCTCTGCCAATTCTCCCGATTCCATCTCGTTGGCTGGGCAGGTGGCTGCTTGGAGTAGTTCACTCAAAGGAACTACATCTGATTTGTACATTTCTGCTTCAGCAAAGTTTGCTGTGGCACTAAATGGATGTGGATCAGTGTTGACTCCTTCAACACCCACTTCTTTGCCTTTATCATACTTGACAATCATCAATTCCTGATCCAGGGAAGAAGGAATACATCCATTAACATGAATCCAATCTCTTCCTAATAAAACATTGTATTTAGCATATGTGTCCACCACAAAGAAAGCAGTGTCTGTTTCAATTCCGCCTACTGTCAATCTAATGGAGATTATTCCCCAGGCATGTTGGCTTTCTCCTGTGAATCCTGCAATGGAGGTGCTGGTTGGAATCAATTTTGCTTTTCCTTTTCCTAACCTTTTTAGGGTTTGGAAAGGCAAAATGTTCACTGCAGCCCCATTATCCACCAAGATTCTATTGAGTGGGATTCCATCGAAGTGGGCAGTAATATATAGTGGACGTAAATGTTGTCGCATGGCATTGGTAGGTAATTTGAATGGATACGAAAGCTCAACATATTTTAAATCTATTACCAATGGGTACTCGATGTCAGACATAGAATCTGGTACAAAACAAGCGCTTTCTTTTGAGCTTGCCTCCAAACTCTCTTGATTCTGCACAATTTCACATACCAGATTCTCACCCATCTCGACCTGGGCCACTTCCTCCAGGTCGCAATCATTACATATGATGTTCAATTCTTCATCACTGTGTATTTCTTCAGATGTACCGGTTTTGGCCAGCCAAGCTTTACTCTCATCTTTGGACGCCTGGCCAAACTTGAAGGAATCCATCGAACATGGGTAAACCATGTTGACTTGGACCTCTAGCTGGCTTCCAAACTAGATGCTTGCCGCTTCCTTGGTTGGTTTAACCGTCGTATCTTCTTTCATCATCTCTTTGGACTCAACCTCCTGTGTTGATTACCCACCTCTCCAATTTTAGGGGCAAATCCCTTAAGCATGTTGTTACGAAACTGATATTCACTGTGACTGTGTATCAGATTTGGATTGAGAGAAACTTGAGGAAGTTTCAAACTAAAATTAGCACCTGGGAAGTAGTGGTTCACAAAATCTATAACATGGTCAAGGGAAGACTACTGTCATTGCCCAAATTGCCTAAAGGCTCAAATGATACTAGGTTTGTTAGAGAATGGGGCATAACTTTGGGATAAGCATATATGTTACCTTTTGGTTTTTATCTGTGATTGGGCTTGTTGATCATTTTGTTACAATTGCTACAATTTTCCTAGACTCTATCTACTTGTTATCAGTGGTGATTAGTGGCTATTATGCTGGTTTTACTTTGCAGGTATACTATCAGGTTGTATGCAGGAGTTTCGCCAATATCTCCTACCATATTGAGTGTAACCTGTGAGTGAGTGGTTGAGCTTCTTCATTTCTTTGGGAGTGGAGGTAATATGTAGAGGGAGGTATTATGGGAGGGATAGTCGAGGGAGGAAGGAGTTATTCAACCTTTGGCAGCCGTGAGAGTGAAATAGGAGGGGTGAGGTTCCAAGGGAGTTGTAGTTGTGAGCAATCATAGCTGCCTTTAGGAGTCTCTTGATAATTTCGGGTTTTGATCACAGTTTGTTGGCTGTTTGCGTAGCTGGTCCAGTCAGATAGCAGGCTGCCTTTATTCACTTTTACAACATGTCTGTACAGTTATGCTTCTGCCAGCTACATGTCTGTACAGTTATGACACCACTTTTCTGGTACTGTTTTGTAGTCAATGGTAATCTGTTATGGCTGTACAGATTAGTAGTGTTTTTGGTTTTGGTGTAGTCCAGCTGATGCCTTGTATTCAGTTTGGCCTATCTCTTTTGGTCTGTTATGACACCACTTTTCTGGTACTGTTTTGTAGTCAATGGGAATTGTAATGTATGCCTAACCTTCAGGGGCTGTCGTTATGTTCGAGAGGCTTTATTTAGTTACTTGTGACTAGCACTCACTGCCACCTCCTTTGCAATGAGTGGGCTGCTGTTTCCTATTTTGTAAATGCATAATATGGCTGTTCCAGTCTGCTACAGCTCATCTAATGGCAAATTCGTTTAGATTTTTGGAAGTTCAATATGTAGTATAGGCCTAACCAACTGGGGCTGTCGTTGGGATCTCCCTTTGCAGAGGGGGACGTCCTCTGCATTGTATATTTGCTGGTATCTGTTTTGTTGCATTCTGCTAGTGTTCTGTTTTGTTCAGCACTTGAACTGTTCTCGGGCTGCTATGTGAGCCTCCAAAAGGAGAACCACTACCACGGCCATTTGTTTAGCTGCTGTTTAGCTTCAAGTTCAAGCCATGGTGTATAGTTGTTGTGTAGCTGCTGTTTCATGGGAGTGGCTGCTGTCTCAAAATGGCTGAAATCTGCTCTGTCCAGTCTGCTTTTGAACTGATTCGAACTTGCTGCAATCTGCTGAAGACGCCATTTGATGTATTGTTGTGTCCTGCTGCTGTACTGATAAAGGTTGAAGATGCAGGTGTCCAGGACGTTTTGAAGCTTGCTATCATGGGATTTTGTCTCCACAACGTGCAAATTCTGAAGATCATCTTGTAATGTGGTCGTTAGTTAGGCTTTTAGGCTTTTAGCTGTTAATGATTAATGTAAGTCACTGCTGCAACTAGCCTTTTGCTGTATGTTCTCATGTATGTCACGGCTGCAATTAGCCTTTTGCTGTATGTTTCCTTTCCCTCTTTCTAGAGGGGATTGAAACATTCATTTTACCATGTAAATTTATTTTGTTGTGTTCCTCCTGGGGTATGCCCCTTGTAGGTTGTATATATCTTTTTTTTTCTATTTCAAGCTGGTTTATCCAAAAAAAAACCTCCTGTGTTGATACTTCCATGGGAGAAGAGCTTCCTTCTATCCCTTCCTGTTCCACCAACATGGCTTCTAGCAACCCGGATTGGTAGCTAGCCAATGAATTGGGGGAGGGTACATCGAAGTCTTCTTCGAGCATTGCTGAAGCTACTTTCTGCAAAGTTTCTCCCTCTCGGTACTGGATTCGAAACTCTTCTGGATCCCTTTGAGCCCTGTTGAACCTAGGATTAGGCCTTGCTCCCCTTCCAGATTCCTCTCCTGTCGAGGATTCCCCCAATTAAAAGAGTGAATACTTCCTTTGGAGCTTCCTTTTCTGTGTTCTTGAGAGCAAAGGAACCATCAGTGGGAGTTTGGACTTGGGATCTCTTATCAACACCCAATTTCCAGGGTTTGAGCTTGGTGGTTTAAAGGTCTTGTTTCCACCTTTGGTTGGATTCTTATATCCTTGAAACAGATCAGGCTTAACCTGCTTCAGAAACCAATCAGGGACGCCTTTTACCAAAGTAAACTCGTCTTGCTTAGCTTCTTCTCGTACCTCTGAAGTCTGGCCAATATTGGCCTTCTTTAGAGGAGGTGCTTCCCTTTTCTGAGCATAAGGGACTGTATTCAAAGGCATATCCCTCTTCGAAGCCAACCAAGGCTTATTCTCATTTGGTCTTGCTGGCGCTGGTGCTGGAGCAATTCGTTTCATTTCTTGCTCTTTAGGAAACACATTGACCCCCTTTCTGTCCAGATCCTTGAAAACCAAATAATTGGCTCTACATCCCACACATAAGCACTCCAAGAATGAGGCTTCGAGCATGGGCAGATGGTTAGTTCCTGAATTCTGTGAAGGGACACCAGCATTGCTCGATCTGTAACGGTTCTGCCTCAGTCCCATGCTTCGAGGGTGGCCGGCATATGGCTTCCATCTTGCAGGCTGAACTGAAGTCATATTCACTGGTGCTTCCTTGTCTTGCCAATATTTCTTGACAGTACGATCCAATGAAGTTGGCACGTTGGTGTTACTTCGATCTTTGGAAAAGGTGTGGCATCCATTCCCAGAGCCTTCTCAGGGAACTTAATCCTTCCTTTCTTGATTTGTTCCTGAATTCTATCACGAAAAACATTGCAAGACTTAGTTGAATGAGACCAAGAATTATGCCATTTACAATACGTTTTTCCATGCTTTTCTTCTGCAGTTGGTAATTTAACTTCTGATGGCAGCTTAATGATTTTCTTCTTTAACAGGTAATCAAAGATTTTTTTTTTTTTTTGGGTAAATTAGCTTGAAATTAAAAAAGGATAACCGAATGTACAGCCTACAAGGGGCATACCCCAGGAGGTGGAGGAAAGAAATAGGAAAAAATAAAGTAACCTAGATACAGAGAAAGCCTACGCCAAACGGCTACATAGGACTAGAATAAAGTGAAACATCTGTTTCCTATCCATCTATTAGAGGGAAACAAAATAGATGGCAAAAGATTACAAATAGTGCAATCTGACTAAAAGGAGCCTTCATCACAATAGGAGTATTACAAGCTGAACTCCATGATCAAAGATTTCATCAGCCTTCGATACATCAAAAGAATAAATTTTAGAAATTTCCTTCTGCTTGAATTTCTGTCCTATGGTGACGTGTTTCTGGATTAAAGGCTCACAAACACAAGGATCATGCTCTGTAATTTCTGCAGCATCTATCTCATAGTTGGGATCTCTATAATACGTAGAGTAAGAAGAATTGTGTCTATCAGTATCTTCTTCCAACAATGATTCATATCTAGTAACTTTGTAGGTGAGATTTGCAAAGTCTCTAAACTCAGTGGAATCGAACCTCTTTTGAAGTTCCCTTTCCAAACCATCTTGTGCTAACCTCACGAATTTTGCCTCTGACAGTTGGAGTTTGCACTTGGTCCTGGCTCTTTTAAACCTAGATATGAAGTCTGCTACCTTTTCATCTGGTTTCTGCTTTAACCTAGCCAAGTTTGCCAGAGAGACTTCAGGTTCTGCATGGAAGAATTGTGCATGAAACACCCCTTCCATCTGAAACCAATTGGTTATTGATCCTGGTGGTAAATTAGTATACCAGGCAAAAGCTGGCCCAGACAAAGAATTTGGAAATAGCTTCAACTTCATGAAGCCGTTTTGAGCCAGGTTCTTACATTGGGCAGAAAATCTAGCAATGTGTTGTACGGAAGACTGTCTTCCATCCCCATAAAACAAAGTAAAATCTGGGATTTTAAATTCCCTAGGAATTTGGAACGTTGTGTCTATCCACCCTGGATACGGTTTCCTATAGATCTGAGGTTGTACCCCTCGAGTTCGAGGTCCACAAACCTCTTGTATGAGGCCCATAACTTGGTCTCTTAACGCTGGGTTGTCTACGAGGAGATTCTGCCTTGATTTGCTACAGGCTGATCTTGCCCTACCAAATCATCTTCGTAGATCCCACTAAAATTCCCTTGGTTTTCCCTGGGGAGCCTCCCATGTGGTGGCTGCTGCATCCGCTCGGGCGCAACATGAGGCTGTGTGTACCTAGGATTTTTCTCTCTAGAGGTTGGGAAGGGATCCCTACCAATTGGCAACTCTGGACGAGAGTCTTGTAGATTAATATCCCTTCTTTCTGGTCTATACCCTTGCTCCAACTCTATGTCATCCCCCCATCTCCCTGGAGTGGGTCCGAAGAGAGAATTGACACTTTGTCTATTCCCAGAATTTCCTGGAACTCCAATAGCAATACCATGAGACTGCTTTGGAATCTCCAATGGCTTCGTTGGCTTCACTGGCTCATACCAAGATTGTGGTATTTGCTCAGGGTACATTTTCTCTTTTCCTGGTCTAGACTTCACCTTACCCTGTCCAATATCCTCTCCAAGCCTTCCTTTGAAGGGACTTTGGTGAGTGCTAGAGTTAGCTTGGTTGTTTATCCCAATATTCACTGGACTGTTTCTTGCTAACTCTAGATTAGGTAGTCTAGTTTTTATGCTTTTGATCATGGCTCTTTGAGTTTGAGCCATCTCTCTGAAAGCTATCATCATTTCTCTAAACATCTCATCCTTATCGTGGTCTTTACCACTAGCCTGCCCCTCTTGGAAATTTGGAGGCACATGATAAGGAGGTATCTCATAAGAAGGCTCTTCCTGCAGAGGCTCTTCCATTTCTAAAGCCAATGGCTGAAAAGCTAGGCTAACAGGCGTACCTGGTTCTGCAGCCTGTTCTGGCTCAGCTTGTTCTTCTGGCTCCAAAGCACCAATAGGTGTCATTATTTGTTTCTTAAGCCTTCTCATTTTGACACTTTGGAGTCCCACCGGGCGTGCCAAAAATTTGCTTGAGGATGAATTAGCTCAATCAAATGATAAATGATTGTGTGCAGGCGTGCCAGAAAAGAACTAATTTCACAAAAGAAATTATTCTTTTCAAAGTGATTTGAAACAACTAATTTATATCAGGCAACTGTGTTATATGTTCAATTACCTCAATTAAGAGGATTTTTCCTTAAAGTATCAACCAAGACAAAGAACTGGTTTTCCTCAAATCAAAAAAGATGATTGAACACAAACGAACCTGAATCTAATCAAAGGTAGGTTTGTATACGAACACTCTTGAGATTCTACTAAAACCAATGTAAAAACATAAGCACACTGAATTTAATCAAAAGCGAACTTATAAACAATTCAGGGGATCGAACACAAATATACCTGAATCTAATCGAAGGCAAATTTTTGCACAAACTCTCTCGAGATTTTCTAAGACTAATGCAGAAATATAAGCGCACTGAATTTAATCAAAGAGAGCCTATAAATGATTAATCTTTGGTAAGAAAAAGACTGAAAGAAATAAGAAACTTAAATTTAATCAAAAGTAGTCTTACATGCAAACAAGCCTTCAACTTACAAATTAAACTAAACTTACAAAAGGGTATTCAGATTGTTTTCGTTTGTTCTGTTACATGACATTGCTTTTCGTTAATGCCTACTACTGCTGTTCTGTTTCTGCTGTGCACCACAAAGGAAATTGGAAGTTCTGCTATGATATTTAGATTGGTGGTGTCCAGATTGGTGTCCATATCGGTTGTCCATACCATGCTATCTGTTACTTTTCCTGATCTGTATTCTGCTTTTCTGCTACTGTTCCGTACAGTTCTGTTCTGTACAATTATGTTTATGCCTAACCAACAGGGGATGTCGTTGGGATCTCCCTTCGCAGAGGGGGACGTCCTCTGCATGATGATGTATAGTTGTTGGAATTCTGTATAGTGCTTACTTGCTGTCTGTTATGGCTGCTTTTGTTCTGCTTTGGAACCTTCACCAATCATGTGGAGTACAAAGTTCAAGCTGAATGTACAAAGTTCAAGCTGCTGCTCTGATGATCTTTCCGCTGTTTTGTTGTTTTCTTGCTCACGACCAATTTCTTTGCTTTGTCATTTTGAAGCGCTAGTTGTACCCGAACCTGCATTCAAGCGTTCATTGCTCTGTGTCGCCATGTTTCTGTAGCTGCTGTTCTGAATCTGTTCTGCAGCTACTGTTCTGAATATGTTGCTGCTAGTTGTGGCTGTCTTGTAATGGGCTGTTATGTTGTTGATTTGTAGTGCTACTGTAATGGTAGTTTGTTATTTATAGTCAGGTTGGTTGCTCATATGCACATTGTGTAATCTCTTGCCATCTGTTTCTTATCCCTCTTTAAGATGGATAACAAACAGGTGTTCTCTTTGCTTCTAGTCCTATGTTGCCATTTGGCCTAGGCTCTCTCTTTTTATTTTGTTTTCTTTTGTTTTTCTCTTGGGGTATGCCCCTTGTAGGCTGTATATTCGGTTAGCCTCTTTTTATTTCAAGCTAATTTACCCAAAAAAAAAAGTCCTAAACTATGATAAATCTCTGAGCCATCATATTGAGTATGAGTTGTCAGATGATGAGATTTTGTCCGGGGCCTTTATCTTCAATTTCTTCTTCTATTTATAGACGCCGAGCTTGCCTTCGAACTCCACGTCCTCAACTGCTTCCCACGTTCTACTTCGAACTGATCATGATCCTTCACAAACGGTTGAGTGGAACCTTCGAACGGTTACATGGATTGATTTCCTCAGAATTCTTCTCTCTCCACGTTTGTTATCTTCGATCATGGCTGCCTTCTGAATCGTGGGTCTCCTGTTTTTATGCAACATGAGTTAGTGCAACACGATTGCCTCCTCTGAATGATTCCCTGCTTGATTTCCCATGAGACGAACATTAATCACCATTGGATGGGTTCTAATAAGTAATCAACGGCTAAACCTAATTACCGTTTTAGTTACCCTTAATTGAGGCCCAAACGCTGCCGTTTCCCATCAAAACGATACCGTTTAGTACTAAAATAATATTGCCATTAACCCTATGATCCCCTGTATCTTGGGCCAGAGTGGGATATGTTCTGATAGGCCAAAGCATTGTTTGATGCCACGTGTAATTTTTCCATTACCAAGGAGATGGCAGGAAGTGGTATTGTAAACATAACATAACCAACTCCAGAGGTGAGCAACAAAACAGTAGCAGCAACAGAACAGTAATCAAGAGAACAGCCACAAGTACAAATGGAGGGTAAGAAACAGATGCTGTCCTAAGCACTATGTCCTCCCTTGCAAATGCCTCGGAAAGCTCACACCTCCCCCTCTTCTTTTCACTCATGTGCTCAGAAACGGTTCCACCAACTCCCTCCCCAGATCTCACAATACGCCCCCACTATATATTACCTCCTCTCTCAAAGAAATGATAAGGCACTAGCACACATCTCACATGGAAGCACACAACCCTCTTGGGTATGGAGAAAGCTTCTTAATCTTAGACCTCTCATTCAGCCTCATATAAAATACAAAATTGGTGATGGCCAATTAACTTCTTTATGGTTTGACAATTGGCATCCCCTAGGACCCCTTTTGCCTAGGTTTGGTCCTAGAATTATTTATGATTCTGGACTTCCTAAGGATGTCACGGTGCAGTCTATTATTAGGAACAACCAGTGGGCTTTCCCAATTACTCAATCTCCCGATCTTAATGAGGTAAGATCTGATCTTCAGGGTGTCCCCATTAACAATGCCATTGGGGATAGCTGTTCCTGGACTCTCAATCCTTCTGGAAAATTTACCATTTCCTCTCTTTGGGATCACGTAAGAACACACTTCCCTGTTATCACTTGGCATAAAGTGGTATGGTTATTTAACCAAAAAAAAATAAAGTGGTATGGTTTTCAGGTCACATCCCTAGGTGCAGTGTGATCTCTTGGATGGCCATTCTTGATAAGTTATCTACTGAGGATAGATTAGTCATGTTTGGTATGAAATCTTCCTCTATTTGTAGTTTGTGTATGGGTGTCGAATCCCATACCCATCTATTTTTTGACTGCCCTGTGGCTACTCAGATTAGGGGCATTTTGTCCCCTAAGACCCCGCATATGGTTGGCATGCTTACTTGGCATCAGTGGGTAAGTACACTATCCACCTTAAAAGGTAAATCTTTGGCTATCACAATCGCTAAGCTTGTATTCACAGTCTATGTGCACCAATTGTGGCTTGAAAGGAATCATAGAAAGTTTCAGAATCTTAGTGGCCCTCCGGGAGTGGTTGCTAACAAAATCTCAAATGAAGTTAGATGTAGGTTGTTGTCCCTCTCCTTCAAGGGGCCATCTCATTTACTTTCTATGTGGAACATTCATGTTTGATCTAAATCTACTTGTGAGATACTTTGAAGGGAGCTGTTACTTATCAGTTTTCATTTGCAGGTCACAGTTCAAGGGGAGTGCTTTCAAAGTCTCCCCTTTCACATTGCCATTCAGTCCGGTTACATTCAGAGTCAAACTTTCAGAGCAGATACACGCACAGGTTGTTCAAGGGAGCAGCTGCAACTGCTAGATTATTCAGATCCACATATTGGGCTTCTAATACTTCTACGTATCCAGGTAGTTACCTTAATACCTGTTAACTATCTTGGTACTTGACAATCTTGAGTGTTCTTACTATATTGTGTGATAACCTAGTGAGATGTGTGCTAGATCCCCATCTTCCCTTGAGAGAGGAGGTAATAAGTAGTGGGGGAATCATGTGAGGATCAGTGGAGGGAGAAAGGTGGTTCCCTTATTCTTGGTATTGACATGAGAGTGGGAGTGGTGAGGTTCCGAGGGAGTAGAAGTGTGAGCACTATACAGTCCTAGGATTTCATTCATTCATTCTCTGTTTGATATTTGGGCATGCTCTGCTAGCTATGTGTCCCCACAGAAAAGCAAACAACTGGTAGCTGTATCTATCACAAGAGCTGTTTCTGCTCTGTTTTTCTCTGTCAGGAGCCGTTCTCTGTTTATCCATTGTTTACTTTTCTACTTTCTGTTTTGCTGCTTGCTTTACTGCTAATGTTATCATTGTGTAACAACCTTCTAGCAGATATGTATATGGTTTTGATCTATCCTTCTAGCAGATATGTATATGGTTTTGCCTGACTAGCACCTCAATGTGGCTTGAACTGTACTGCTGCTGATTTGTTGCTGCTGCAACTGCTACCATGTTGTTCTATTAGCCTAACCAACAGGGGCTGTCGTTGGGATCTCCCTTCGCAGAGGGGGACGTCCTCTGCATGTACAGAAAATAGTCCTAGCTAGTTACTTTTGGTAATCTGTTGCTATAGATATAGAGCAGTTCTATTTGTTGTTGAGCCTAACTGCTAGCTGCAATGCAGCTCGCTGGTAGTTCTTACTTTGTAATTACAAAATTGCTATCTCAATTTGGCCTATCCTTGGGGGATGTCCCTTGGAGCTGCTGCTCCTGTTCTGTTCTGCCATGTTTACTGCTGCTGATCTAGGGTATCTGCCATGTTTGCTGTTGCTGTTATGGCTGTCCAGATTAGTGTAGTCTGCTGTTTTGGTGTCTGAGCTGCTACTGCTCCTGTTCTGTTCTGTTTTGCCAAGGAAGGAGGGCTGAAGTCTTCCTTATTAGTTGCTCATCTAGTCAGGAGGGCTGTTATGTTGAAGGAGGGCTGAAGGAGGGCTGTTATGTTGCCAAGGTTTCGGGCTGTTAAGTTGTACTGTGATACCAGCTGCTCTTCTACTGAGTTCTGCTATTGTACCAAAGTTGGTGATCCGAATGATGTTATATCTTTTGTAGATGGCTAGGAAACAAATGTATCTCTTGATGTTATTTGTTTTGTCTCCATCTTTTAGCATTGTCTTTCATGTAGCCACTTGGCTCGTTCGCTAATTTCTCAATCTTTTATTTTCCTTTTCTTTTTTTTTTTTCCTCCTGGGGTGTGCCCCTTGTAGGCTGTACATTCGGTTATTCTCTTTTTATTTCAAGCTATTTTACCCCAAAAAAAAAAAAAAAAACCTCACCAAAGAATAAGGTATATACCTGATACATAGAAGTAATATAACCGTAAATGGATGGCTTCAACAATTCAGCCCTTTAAATCTCCATACGGTACCCAAGAGCATGAGGAGCTGCCAATCACTATCTACCAAGCAAAGCAATGCATAAGAGGAGTGGAAAACAATGGTACAATATCTCACCAAAACTTCCATACGGTTCCAAAACACACCAAAACGATACAATACCAAACAGTTCAAAAATACCCAAAAACGTCCATACGCTTCCGAAACACACCAAAATGGTACAACAACTTATTAAAACATCCATACGGTTCCAAAACACACCAAAACGATACAACACCAAATGGTTCAAAAATACCCAAAAATCGTCAATACAGCTCCAAAACACAACAAAGCGATACAATACCAAACGGTTTAGAAACACCCCAAAACGTCCATACGGTTTCAAAACACACCAAAATAGTACAACATCACCCCAAAACATCCATACGGTTCAAAAACACACCAAAACGATACAATACCAAATGGTTCATAAACACCCCAAAACGTTCATACGCTTCCAAAACACGCCAAAATGGTACAACACCTTACCAAAACATCCATACTGTTCCAACACAAACCAGAACAATACAATACCAACCGGTTCAAAAACACCCCAAAACGTTCATACACTTGCAAAACACGCCAAAGTGGTACAACACCTTACCAAAACATACATACTGTTCCAAAACACACAAAAACGATACTATACCAAAAGTTTAAAAAACACCCCAAAATGTCCATACGCTTCCAAAACACACCAAAATGGTACAACATCTTACTAAAACATCCATACGGTTCCAAAATACACCAAAACGATACAATACCAAGCGGTTCAGAAACACCCCTGAACGTCCATACGCTTCCAAAAAACTCTAAAATGGTACAACATCTTACTAAAACATCCATACGGTTCCAAAACGCACAAAAACGAAACAATACCAAGCGGTTCAAAAACACCCTAGAATGTCCATACGCTTCCAAAATACTCCAAAATGGTAAAACACCCTACAAAAATATTCATACGGTTCCAAAACACACCAAAACGATACAATACCAAACGGTTCAAAAATACCCCAAAACGTCAATATGCATTCAAAACACACTAAAATGGTACAACACCTTAATCAAACATTCATACGGTTCCAAAACACACCAAAATGGTAAAAACACCTTACTAAAACATCCATCCTGTTCCAACACAAACCAAAACGATACAATACCAAACGATTCAAAAACACCCCAAAACGTTCGTACACTTCCAATACACTCCAAAGTGGTACAACACCTTACCAAAACATTCATACTGTTCCAAAACACACCAAAACGATACTATACCAACCGTTAAAAAAAACACACCAAAATGGTACAATATCTTAGTAAAACATCCATACAGTTCCAAAACACACCAAAACGATACAATGCCAAAGGGTTCAAAAACACCCCAGAACATCCATACGCTTCCAAAATACTCCCAAATGGTACAACATCTTACTAAAACAACCATACGGTTCCAAAACACACCAAAACAACACAATACCAAGCGGTTCAAAACACCCCAAAACGTCCATACGCTTCCAAAATACTCCAAAATGGTACAACACCCAACCAAAATATCCGCACGGTTCCAAACCACACCAAAACGATACAATACCAAATGGTTCATAAACACCCCAAAACGTTCATACGCTTCCAAAACACACCAAAATGGTACAAGACCTTAATAAAACATTCATACGGTTTCAAAACACACCAAAACGATACCATACCAAATGGTTCAGAAACACCCCAAAACGTCCACAATTTTCCTAAACACACCAAAATGGTACAATATCTTACCAGAACTTCCATACGGTTCTAAAACACACCAAAACGATACAATACCAAACGGTTAAAAAACACCCAAAAACGTCCATATGCTTCCAAAATACACCAAAACGGTACAACACCTTTCCAAAACATCCATACTGTTCCAAAACACACCAACACGATACAAAACCAAACGGTTCAAAAATACCCCAAAACTTCCACACGCTTTCAAAACACACCAAAATGGTACAACACCTTATTAAAACATCCATACGGTTCCGAAACACACCAAAACGTTACAATACCAAATCGTTCAAAAATACCACAAATCGTCCATATGGATCCAAAACACAGCAAATCGATAGAATATCAAACGGTTCAAAAACACCCCAAAACGTCCATCTCTTCCAAAACACACCAAAACAGAACAATATCTTACCAAAACATCCATACGGTTCAAAAACACACCAAAACGATACAATACCGAACGGTCCAAAAACACACCAAAACATCCGTATGCTTTCAAAACACGCCAAAGTGGTACAACACATTACTAAAACATCAATACGGTTCAACACGAACCAAAACGAAACAATACCCAACGGTTCAGAAATATCCCAAAACGTTCATACGCGTCCAAAACACACCAAAGTGGTACAACACCTTACCAAAACATTAATGCGGTTCCAAAACACACCAAAATGATACAATAACAAACGGTTCAAAAAAACCACAAAATGTCCATACATTTCAAAAAGACACCAAATTGGTACACTATCTTACCAAAACATTTCTACGGTTTCAAAACACACCAAAACGATACAATACCAAACGGTTCAAAAACACCCCAAAACGTCCATACGTTTCCAAAACACACTAAAATAGTACAACATCTTACGAAACATCCATACGGTTCAAAAACCAACCAAAACGATACAGTACCAGATGGTTCATAAACACCCCAAAACTTCCATACACTTACAAAACAAGCCAAAGTGGTACAACACCTTACTAAAACATCCATACGGTTCTAACACAATCCAAAACGATACAATATCAAACAGTTCAAAAACACCCCAAAACGTTCATACGCATCTAAAACACGCCAAAGTGGTACAACACCTTACAAACATTCATATGGTTCAAAAACACACCAAAACAATACAATACCAAACTGTTCAAAAACATTGCAAAACGTCCATACGTTTCAAAAACACACCAAAATGGTACACTGTCTTACGAAAACATTCCCACGGTTCCAACATACCAAAACAATAGAATACCAAACGGTTCAGAAATACCCCAAAACGTTCTTACGCTTCTGAAACACACTAAAATGATAAAACATCTTACAAAAACATCCAAACAGTTCCAAAACACACCAAAACGATACAATTCCAAACGGTTGAAAAACACCTCAAAACGTCCATGCTCTTACAAAACACACCAAAAAGGTACTATATCATACCAAAACATGCATACGGTTCCAAAAGACACCAAAACGATACAATACCAAATGGTTCAAAAACACCCCAAAACGTCCACACTCTTCCCAAACACACCAAAATGGTACAATATCTTACCAGAACTTCCATACGGTTCTAAAACACACCAAAACGATACAATACCAAACGGTTAAAAAACACCCAAAAACGTCCTTACGCTTCCAAAATACACCAACATGGTACAACACCTTACCAAAACATCCATACAGTTCCAAAACACACCAAAACGATACAAAACCAAATGGTTCAAAAATACCCCAAAACTTCCCCACGCTTTCAAAACACACCAAAACGGTACAACACCTTATTAAAACATCCATACGGTTCCGAAACACACCAAAACGTTACAATACCAAATCGTTCAAAAACACCACAAATCGTCCATATGGTTCCAAAACACAGCAAATCGATAAGATATCAAACGGTTCAGAAACACCCCAAAACGTCCATCTCTTCTAAAACACACCAAAATAGAACAATATCTTACCAAAACATCCATACGGTTCAAAAACACACCAAACGATACAATACCAAACGGTTCAAAAACACCCCAAAACATCCGTATGCTTTCAAAACACGCCAAAGTGGTACAACACATTACTAAAACATCCATATGGTTCAACACACACCAAAACGAAACAATACAGGGAGGACATTTTAGAAAAAAAAGAGGAAAAAGGGCGATTTCTCCACTGTAACAGCCGACCTTGAGGGCGACTTTGGTGATCTCCTCCTCGGGGAGCCCTTCCTCCTCCTCGGGCCATCTCATTCCATCATCTTACCCACATCCACTCTAGACTCGTGGACTGGTTTCCACAATCAGCTAGAGCAAGATTTTCTCACATCGGATTGAACCAGAGGTAATCTAAGCTCTGTTCAGCCTTCAACACTCACAAATCAGCTGTGGGTCTTGTTCAATCTCACAGCAAACATCCGGCTGAAGGTACAATCCTCCGATTCAGCCATTTTCAGACACGGGTTAAAACCCAGATGGGTTTCAGTTGAGATATCATCTGGGTTCTCAACTGGGTTTCCCAGAAATCCAAACTCTTCCTCGGTCCACCCCGTTCAACAGTGGGTCCGATTGAAGCTGGTTCTTTGCAGCCGCATCACGGATTCACTTCAACAGCGGCTTTATCCTAACAACCGTGGGTTATCTCCACGGCCAAGCCACTACAGTCGTGGTTTGACCAGATCTAGCCATGGCCGAAGCTGAGGTAGGCCAGCTCTTTGGCCATTTCGGAGTGGGCCACTTCGTTCAGATCTGGTCTCAACTCAATCAAGGGTTCAGCAGCAGAGACGACAGGGGCAAGGGAGCCCCTCGCACGACAGGGGCTCTCCTCCACCGCCCAAGACTCAAACCAGCCACCACTGGTCCGGCCTCCGCACCGCCTAGCCTCTCCGGTCCGGAGGAGCTTCAGATGGTCAGCCATGGGCGTAGCTTTGGTCCGTAACCTCATGGGTCGAAGCTACAGTTCGTTTTGTTCTACCAAGCCTCGCCGGAGATGATGGCCTTGCTGCTTCATTTAGTGCTCGGACAGTGGCACGGTAGCAAGCTACATCACCATTGAGGTCTAGATGAGCCGATCTGAACAGCAGCTAATCTTACGCGTGCGAACGAGACAGCCCGGGCAGGCCACCCCTGATGGGTGGCTCGGGCAGGCAAGGCCAGACAGGCCATTTTCAAGCCAGCCATAGAATAGCTTTGTAAGCCAGCCCGGGCAGGCCATCCGAGAGTGGCTAGGGCAAGGGGTAGCAGTGTGCTGCCGTGACTGTTTGCTCAGGCAAAGGCTAGGCAGCAGCTTCAGCCCGGGCGATTCGAGTCAACCTTCGACCAGCAGGCGGCAGCAGGCAGCAGCAGCGGCAGCAGGCATCAGTCCGCCCGATGGTAGGCCAGCCCGGGCAGGTAAGCAGGCTTGGTGGCTCGTGCAGTGAGAAATTTAATATTTGTCATACCATGTACTGTTTTAGCATTTAACTTGTTGCTGGACTTTGTGATCAATTCTGTTAGTATCTGCGATCCCCGGTAGGCGGTCATCTGTTGGACTGAAATCGGGGGTTTGGGCTCTTTGTTGGGCTATTATATCCCTTGAACCTGTACCTTTTTAGCCCGGAGGTTGGGCATAGTAGTTGTGGACGCGGCTTGTTGATTAGATTAGACTCTGTTCTAGTTAAGGGGTAGACTCGCAGTAGCAGCAGCTGTGGTTGCCGATGAGTAGATTATGAATGGAGTCTGATTGAGCATGGTAGCTGCCGGAGTTGTCATCGACTAGTTTGGTGGTTTCCCACCGATCGAAAGGGGTAGCTTCGCAGGCTGTTAGTGATTAGATTAGTGGTCTTCACTGATCGAAAGGAGCAGCTTGGTCCGCCGACAGTTAGGGGGCCACTTTTGTGGATTCTCTTCTGTTCCTCTTTTAGTAGTTAGCGTGCCAAGGGGATTGGGTTGAGGGAGTAGTTGTCTGGTTGGTATGGGCGTAGTGTGCAGGGTGCTGAGCAGCAGCAGTAGCCTTGTCGGATGTCGTCATCACCAGTGCGAATCTCTTCTCGTTTCCTGTCCCTTTGTAGTAGTTGACTTCTGATGTGTGGGTGGTATGCTGCTTTGGGCTAGTTCGAGGTATAAGGTTCTTGGTTATCATGTGGCCATCGTTGGCCATGACTATCTACTGTATTTACTTTATTTCCTAGCCTGGCGGGTTGTGCCAGGTAGTAGTTCAATTTCAAATGACTCAGTACACATGGCTTTTGTTATGTATTCACTCTATATTACTCTCCATGCGGGTTGTGCATGGTTATGCATTTACTTTATCTTACTCTCCATGCGGGTTGTGCATGGTTTACCGCCCTTTTGTCATTCTTGTTCTTTTTTCCTTTCTTTTCCTCCTGGGGTATGCCCCTTGTAGGCTGTACATTCGCTTAACCTTTTTTAATTTCAAGCTAAGTTCCCCAAAAAAAAAAAACGAAACAATACCAAACGGTTCAGAAATATCCCAAAACGTTCATACGCGTCCAAAACACGCCAAAGTGGTACAACACCTTACCAAAACATTAATGCGGTTCCAAAACACACCAAAATGATACAATACCAAACTGTTCAAAAACACCCCAAAATGTCCATACATTTCAAAAAGACACCAAAATGGTACACTATCTTACCAAAACACTTCTACGGTTTCAAAACACACCAAAACGATACAATACAAAACGGTTCAAAAACACCCCAAAAACGTCCATAGGCATTCAAAACACACTAAAATAGTACAACATCTTACAAAACATCCATACGGTTCCAAAACCAACCAAAACGATACAATACCAGATGGTTCATAAACACCCCAAAACTTCCATACGCTTCCAAAACACGCCAAAGTGGTACAACACCTTACTAAAACATCCATACGGTTCTAACACAAACCAAAACGATACATTATCAAACAGTTTAAAAACACCCCAAAACGTTCATACGCATCTAAAAAACGCCAAAGTGGTACAACACCTTACAAACATTCATACGGTTCAAAAACACACCAAAACAATACAATACCAAACTGTTCAAATACATTGCAAAACGTCCATACGTTTCAAAAACACACCAAAATGGTACTATGTCTTACGAAAACATTCCCATGGTTCCAAAACATACCAAAACAATAGAATACCAAACTGTTCAGGAATAACCCAAAACGTCCTTACGCTTTTGAAACACACTAAAATGATAAAACATCTTACAAAAACATCCAAACGGTTCTAAAACAAACCAAAACGATACAATTCCAAACGGTCGAAAAACACCCCAAAACGTCCATGCTCTTACAAAACACACCAAAAAGGTACAATATCTTACAAAACATGCATACGGTTCCAAAACACACAAAAACGATAGAATAGCAAATGATTCAGAAACACCCTAAAACGTCCACAATCTTCCCAAACACGCCAAAATGGTACAACATCTTACCAAAATTTCCATACGGTTCCAAAACACGCCAAAACGATACAATACCAAACGGTTCAAAAACAGCCAAAAATGTCCATACGCTTCCAAAATACACCAAAATGGTACAACACCTTACCAAAACATCCATACGGTTCCAAAATAATACAATACCAAACGGTTCAAAAATACCCCAAAACGTCCACACGCTTTCAACACACACCAAAATGGTACAACAACTTATTAAAACATCCATACGTTTCCAAAACACACCAAAACGATACAATACGAAATCCTTCTAAAAGACCGCAAATCGTCCATACGATTCCAAAGCACAACAAAACGATACAATACTGAACGGTTCAGAAACACCCCAAAACGTCCATACACTTCCAAAACATACCAAAATAGTACAACATCTTACCAAAACATCCACACGGTTCCAAAACACACCAAAACGATACAATACCAAACGGTTCAAAAACGCCCGTACGCATTCAAAACGCGCCAAAGTGGTACAACAACTTTCTAAAACTTCCATACGGTTCAACACACCAAAACGATACAATACCAAACGGTTCAAAAACATCCCAAAACGTTCATACGTTTCGAAAACCCACCAAAATGGTACACTATTTTACCAAAACATTCCTACGGTTCCAAAACACACCAAAACGATATAATACCAAACGGTTCAAAAAAACCCAAAAACTTCCATACACTTCCAAATCACACCAAAATGGTACAACACCTTAACAAAACATCTACACGGTTCAAAAACACACCAAAACGATACAATACCAAACGGTTCAAAAACACCCCAAAACGTCCATACGCTTACATATTACACCAAAATGCTACAACATCTTACCAAAACATTCATATGGTTACAAAACACACTAAAACGAAACAATATCAAACGGTTCAGATTGATTTGGAACTAAACGGGCTGGGGTTGAGAGCTTCTCTCTCTAAACCTAGAGAGAGAATGCACTCCCCTGTCAAAATCCACCATAGATTCCTCACTTTCGGCTGATCCAGAGGTAATTTATGCTCTCTTCAGCTATATCTACACTCTCACGCCAGCCGTGGGTTTTATCCATCTTCACAGAGTTGTCCCGGAGCTGCTAGGATCCCAAAACTCCAAGCTCGTGGGTTTAGAGTTGTCAAAAAAAAAAAAAAAAAAAGGGGGATCTCCGATTCCCACATCAGGCATCTCAAATGGGTGTTCAACAGTCCAAGCTCCTTGCTCGTGGGTACTTTTCACGGGAAGGCAGCTACTCGACGGAAATGGTGGTGTTCTCTTCGGGTTCATGGAAAACCCACCGATTTTGTAGCAAATCCCACCGATTCTTCTGGTGGCTCACTCAAGACTCTAATCGGTAGAACCGATCGAAGGTACGGAACCTGTCTACACCCAGCCGGGTGGGGTGTCATCTGGTTGTCCACGGCTGTCATTACCGACTTGCAATTGAGTACCCATTGCTACCGGCGGTGGGTCCTCTTACTCAACAGTTCTGGTCCAAGGCTACTCGGTAGGGGTACACGGCGGAGGATGGTGGCTTGCTGGACTTGCAGGTTGAGCTATCATTTCCAAGTAGGAGCTGCACAGGGTCAGCCACGGCGATGGCTCGCCGGACATGCTGAACTAATGGAGCGGAGGGGCAAGATCTGGTGGGGCTTACGCCCACAAACCCCGACGTTCTGCGGCTGCGGCAGCCTCTGGTTGCTACCAGAAATGGAGGTGCTCTTCGGGCCGGCCCTAGTTCCCAGGTTGGAACTACACAGGGGCTGTTCCTCATTCCCAGATTGAAGGTATGAACGATTGAGAAATCTGTCGATTCATGTTGCGCTGGAAATCACAGTTGTGGGTGTTCAAAGAGCAGGGTTATTACATTGTTCATTTGGAGTTTGCAATTGCTTATTTACTGTCATATATGTTGCTGGACTTGTGGGCCAGTGTACTGTTAGTATTTGGGGTTACAATCCAGGTGCTGCAACCACCAATATCAGATGTAGTGTTTGACACTGAGATTCTTGTCCAGTTTAGTTATTGGACTCACCCCCCAATTTGGGGTTTAAATGCTCAGCAACTTGTTGTAGAGCTCAATATCAAGCTCATAGTCGGGCTCTTTTCACGCCCATCTTTGGGCTCATCTACTGTCATGGCTTTGTTCAACATTGACCATCCGGGTCTCAACCAAAGGGGATTATCCCCTTCCATTCAATAGGCCGTGAGGCTGAAGTAATCATGTTCACCATGGGAGTTTTCATTCAAAGTGGTCTGCTTTTGATGGACTACATAGCAACCTCAATTACCAGCACTAATGTAAGCTCTGCACAAAGGCATTGTGAGATCACGGGGGCCACTTTCCAGCTGGTTCGTCCTCTGTAGCTTAGTTCCTCCTGTTAGGTGTCGTTGGTGTCACGGCGGTGGGGGTAATACCACAATCGGTTCTGGCTGCTAAGGTGAACTCAATGAGGTGGTCCTCATCTCTCCTAAGCTTTCAATGAGGGGCCTATGCACTAGTATATGATATTTCATGTGGCTAGTCCACATCAAGCATGTTCCTCTCTAGGGGAACTCATCATACACGGCTGTCCATGTGCCAGTTGTGCACAATACAGCTATCCATATTTTGGCAATACACACATATGTTGGAGTAGGTGCAGATACTGGGCATGGTTCAATGGTCCTTTGTTGGACCCTTACGCAACAGTTGGCTTTCGGTCCAACTCTCAAAATTCAGCTCAAGTTTGATTTCAGCCTAGTCGGGCGGGTTGTGCCAGGCAGTTATTATTGTTGCAATTTGTTATCTACTTCAAACTACCTTACTCTCCATGCGGGTTGTGCATGGTTTATCGCACTTTTATCACTTTTCTTTTTTTCCTTTTTTTTTTTTCCTCCTGGGGTATGCCCCTTGTAGGCTGTACATTCGGTTAACCTCTTTTAATTTCAAGCTATTTTACCCAAAAAAAAAAAATATCAAACGGTTCACTCAAAATAGCTAATTCGTGGATTTAGAGTCAGGATGTGACCCAATTGACACCGATAAGGCGTAGAAGCTATGTTATTTCATAAATCATCCGAGAGAGAAAGGCTATACAAGCACTCTTATGGGTGTGCAACCCAAGGTAGGTATTTGGCGGACAGAAGAATCATTGTCCAAGGGAAAAAGAAGAGACCAAAAAAGGAGAGAGACAGATATAAGTATATAGGTTATATGTCTTCAGTTCATATGTGAGGAATGGATTAGCATTGATGAGGGTAGCTCCAATGAAATGTTGCTAAATGCGACATCACTTCTACTTCTTTGAAACATTGCTAACATCCTCATCTTCCATTCTTCTACCTGCATAAGCAATTCCTTACTTTGTTACGAGCTGAGGAAAGTTTGGCCAAGCAAAAGTCAAGAATCCAATGGCTTAAATTGGGTGACCAGTGCACCTCCTTTTTCTTTAAATCTGTGAATAATATCTGTAATAGAAGCAAGATTACCAATTTGGTCTTAGATGATGGGTCTCTCATCCATGATATTAAAGATATTAAATCCAGATTCGTTAGTTTCTACACTGATCTGCTTGGCTCCTCCCACCCTACTGCTTATCACGGGCTTGCTAGGGTTCAACAGGTGGTCAGGCAGAGATTAACTGATGGTCAAATGATGGCTATGGTTGCTGAGGTCACGGACTTGGAGATAAAAGATACCATCTGGTCTCTTAATCCTTCTAAAGCTCCTGGTCCTGATGGCTATAATGCAGGGTTTTTCAAGAAAGCATGGCCTATCATAGGTCATGATGTCACTGCCGCTGTAAAATCCTTTTTTAGGTCTGGTCAATTGCTAAGGAAAGCAAATTCTACTATTGTAGCATTGGTTCCTAAGGTCCCCAACCCATCTAAGGTAGGGGACTATAGACCCATCTCTTGCTGCAATACTGTTTACAAGTGTATCTCTAGAATTCTTGCTAAGAGAATACAAATGGCTCTCCCTTCTCTAATTGATTCTGTCCAGTCTGGCTTTGTTAAAGGTAGAAGGATTGCAGATACATATTATTGACACAAGAACTTATGAGAGGATACCATAAATCATCTTCCTCTCCTAGGTGTGCAATGAAGGTAGATATCATGAAGGCATACGATAATGTGAGGTGGGAATTCCTTTGGGATGTCCTCTCGGCCATGAATTTTCATCCTACCATGATCAAATGGCTGCAAACTTGTGTCACCACTGCTAATTACTCTCTTAGTATTAATGGGGAAACTACTGGTTATATCCTTGGGAAAAGAGGGCTTAGACAAGGTGATCCGTTGTCTTCTTACTTATTTGTCATTGTGATGGAGATTCTCACTTGTCTTCTTAAGGAGAAATCCCTCCTTCCTGACTTCCAATTCCATTGGAGGTGTAGAGATACTAAACTTATCAATCTCTGCTTTGCAGACGATCTGATGATTTTTTGTTATGGAGATCTCAATTCGGTCAATCATATTCAAGATGCTCTCACTGAGTTTCAGACTCTGTCAGGCCTATCTCCTAGTCCTGGGAAAAGTAGCATTTATTTCTCTGGAGTTAGTACTAGCTCTAGGTTAACCATTCTGAATGTCCTTGGTTTCAAAGAAGGCACACTTCCTGTTAGATATCTTGGTGTGCCTCTTATCTCTACTAAGCTTAAAGCCTCTGATTGCCAACGACTGGTTGATAGTATTACTGCTAAAACTAAGTCTTGGACAAATAGGGATTTAACTTATTCAGGTAGAGTTCAGTTGATTAAGAATGTACTCTTTTCCATGCAAACCTATTGGTCCCCTTTATTTATCATCCCCAAAAAGGTGATTAAGGAGGTAGAGTCTATACTTAGGGCTTTTCTTTGGTCTGGCCCCGATCTCAAGAGATCTGGTGCTAAGGTCTCTTGGGAACAGTTGTGCTCTCCCAAGCAAGAGGGGGGTCTTGGTTTCAAATCCATGCAAGTTTGGAACATGGCTGCCATTGCCAAGCACATCTGGTTCCTGATTTCTGGGGGGGAGCAATCTATGTGGTGTCAATGGGTTAAATCATATTTAATAAAAGGGAGGAATTTTTGGACCCTTAAAATCCCTGGGGATTGCACATGGGTATGGAGAAAATTACTGAAACTGAGATCCTTGGTGCATCCATATTTTCTTAGTGTATTGGGTGATGGTCATTCCACTTCATTGTGGTATGATAATTGGCATCCTCTTGGTCCGCTAATTGCAAAATTTGGTCCCAGAATTGCCTTAGATTCTGGTATTTCTAAGGATGCCACTGTGTCTCACATTATACAGAACTCGAGCTGGGTTTTTCCCATCACGCAAACCCTTGCACTCAATGAGGTAAGAAGAACCTTGCCTCCTCTTATCCCCTCAAGATTGGAGGAGGCAGACCACATTAGATGGACTCTCACTCCTAATGGTCAGTTCTCAATTGCATCCCTATGGGATAAATTGCGAACTACATTCCCAACTGTTGTGTGGCACAAATAGGTGTGGTTCTCAGCCCATATTCCAAAATGTAGCTTTATCACTTGGCTTGCTATTCAGACAAGGCTATCCACTGCTGATAGGCTGGTGCTGTTTGGCATGAACCTTTCCCCTCAGTGTAGTTTCTGTCAAGAAAGTGAGAGTCATAACCACCTTTTCTTTAATTGTGCATTCTCAAAGCAGGTGTGGAATACCATGCTTTCCAAAATTAGGGTCTCTTGGCACTCTAGATCTTGGCCTGAATGGGTCACCTTTCTCTCCAATTTCAAAGGCAAATCTTTTCAATCTGTCATTACAAAGTTGGTCTTTACGGCAACTGTTTATCATGTTTGGATTGAGAGGAATGTGAGGAAGTTTCAAGGCGTTTCCTCCTCTTGGGAAGTAGTTGCTCACAAAATTTACTCCATGCTGAGGTCACGACTTTTATCATTATCAGCTCTGCCCTCATTTCGAGCAGGGTGTGTTGCACATGAATGGAATATTAGTTGATTTCGAGCAGGGTGAGTGCTACCATAGTTGATTTTATTGGTTGTTGTTAAACACAAGTTTTCAAGGTGTATTGTTTAGTTGTATTACACTCATGGTGCCACAAATCAAGGTGTGCAAGGTGGTCTCTCGGGAGGGCCAGGGTTGTATTACTTCTATTTATCAGGTAAATATCTTATTCTTTGGTGCAGTTTCTTGGAGGTTTTGTGTGATCCCTCTTTATATAGTGTGCTTACCTTGTGAGGTGTGTGCCAGTGCCTCATCATTTCTTTGAGAGAGGAGGTAATACGTAGTGGGGGCATATTGTGAGTTCTAGGGAGGGAGTTGGTGGAGCCTTGTCCTAGCACATGAGTGAAAAGTAGAGTGGGAGATGTGAGCTTTCCGAGGGAGTTGTAAGGTGAGGACATAGTGCTATGGACTGCATTCAAGTACTTTGTAGCTGCTGCTCTGTTCTGGGCTGTTTTGGCGGTCACAAACCTGCTTTGTTCCTGTTATTTATGGCTGCTCCCACTACTATCCTGATCAGCTTGCAGTGTTTTGTTGCTGTTTTGCTTTCTGCTACTGTTCTGTACTGCTATGTTAAGTACAGTTAAGCCATGTTAACTTGCTACTGTTCTGCTACTGCTACTGTTATGCTGATCAGTACTTGTGACTAGCACTCACTGCCACCTCCTTTGCAATGAGTTGGCTGCTGTTTCCTATTTTGTCCAAATTCCTATTTTGTAAATGCATAATATGGCTGTTCCGGTCTGCTGCAGCTCATCTAATGGCAAATTCTTTTAGATTTTTGGAAGTTCAATATGTAGTATAGGCCTAACCAACTGGGGCTGTCGTTGGGATCTCCCTTCGCAGAGGGGGACGTCCTCTGCATGGTATTATTGGTGTATAGTTGCTGTGTGTCCGCTGCAGTGTTCCTATCTTGTTGCCTATTTTGTTCAAGTCATGCTCGTGGAAGTGGTTGTCCATTTTGGTGGATATCAAACGGGCTGCAAACTGCTACTACTCTGCTGCTGTCCTCTACAGTCCAGCAACTGTCTGTACAGTAGTTGCTCAGGGGTACCAGGTGTTTCATTGGCCAAGTGTTTTCAAGTGAAGTGTTCCCAGGTGTATCAAGCTGTATCAAGCTGTTTCTAAGTGTTTTCAAGGTGTAGCAAGCTGTTTGAAGTGAAGTGTTTTAAAGGTGTCCAAGCTGTATCAGGCTGTCAATAGATGTATTAAGTTGTTTCCAAGCTATTATTTTGTTGGTCCATCAAAGCGATGTTTTCCCTCCCTCTTCTAGATGGGCAAAAAACACCGCATATCTCTTAGTTAATGTAGCCAGTTGGCGTCGCAATTTTATTTAATCTTTTTTTTGTTTTCTTCTTCTTTTCCTCCTGGGGTATGCCCCTTGTAGGCTGTATATTTTTTTTTTTTTTTTGGGTAATGCCCTAGGGCGGTTAGCTTGAAATATAAAAGAGGTTAACCGAATGTACAGCCTACAAGGGGCATACCCCAGGTAAGACAAAGCAAAAAAAGGAAATGAAAAAATTTAAAGAGCACCAAGTGGCTACATGGGTTGCCCGTGTCCTTGCCCCCGCCAAACAAACTATCCCAAGGAATAGAAAGTTCAACGGGGAACTTGGACACGGGCATGGCAAAAGCAGTAAAACCCGACACCAACCGTCGGTATAGGGTACAATTAGAGGCCCTCGAAGTCCTCGCAATACATACTACAGAAGACATAAAAGATAATGGCCAGTGCACAACCCGCACTGATTAAACTAGGAAATAACAACATAGTAATGACCAAAGAGCAGCACAACTGAGCAAGCTAGTGCGTGCATAAAATTGAAATTGAGCCCACTACCCCTTGAATACTTGGTAGTCCTCAACACCGGATGAGCACATAGTGTCCAAAACCACCAACATAATTTGCCCATGTACACCCTATAGGCCGTGAGGCTCACGCACCTGCATCCCCAAATGAGTTTTGACCTCTCTGCTCTCAGAGACTGATAGCAGCCTTGTTGCCTGAATCCATTGCCGTCAGCGGTTCCACGACCCAGCGCCGGAGTTCATGGTCGGCGAACAAAACTAATTATATGACAGCCATAGACGGAGATCTGGTCCCAAGCCCAGATTGAGAGCACTGCTACGAGCTTGAAACAAGAAACCCATACGCAACGCTAGAACCGACACCGGGATTACCCCTCCTGCCGTGACACCAACGACACATAACGGAAGGGAACTAGGTTGTAGCAGATGAACAAGAACAAGTCTGACGGCAGCACCCAGTCTCAAACGTGCATCCCCAGATCCATGGGCTGTATGATGAGATGGAAGAGGAATTGGACATCCTCGCCCAATTGGAACTCAGCAGAAATGTATGAACTGAACTAAGTCACATATGAACTGAACTGAAATGTATGAGAACCGTGGTTTATCTCTGTAAATCCAAAGTCCATCTGGGATTGTTGATTGACCCTAATCTGAGCCCTTGCAAGCACAGAACAGGTATTGTAACTGAAAATACCACCAGATCTGAATACTCACCGTCCGTTCCAACCCTTACGGCTGGGCGTGGATGCTCGGAATACTCAGCTGATGTGGGTAGATGATGGCTGATTCACCATGGACAGTGAAGGAGTTACGGCTGTCCAGATGTGAACACCACCACGAGGATGACTGGTTGACCCGCTGACCCGCAATCGGCGACCAGATCTGTGATGGCTAACCCACTGTTCCGGCTTTGGAAGGGACTGGTTGACCCACCGCCGGTTCACAGCGCCTTAGCGTGAGTTCAAGAACCAATCTGAAGAACCCACTTCCGCTTGATTGGGATTTAGATCGAGTGGGTTGTGAGGATCTGCAACTCGTGGAGGATTTGCAAATCCATGTGAGGCTGAAGAACTGAGTTTCAGTGCATCAATAAGTGAGAAATTTGAGTGGGTGCTGAAGCACGGGTCTCCCTTTGTGAAGTTGAGAGAAACCCACGGCTGAACAGAGCTTAGATTACCTCTGGTTCAGTCCAAATGTGAGAAATCTATGGTGGATTTTGACAGGAGTGCATTCTCTCTACAGTGTATATTCTTAGTACTCTTTTCAATTTCCTGATTTAACCAAAAATATCAAACTGCTCAAAACACACCAAACGACAATACGCCTCCAAAATACACCAAAAAGACAACACCTTACTAAAACAACCATACGGTTCCAAAACACACCAAACGATACAATACCAAACGATTCAAAATACCCCAAAACGTCCATATGGTTCCAAAACAAACCAAAATGATACAATACCAAATGGTTCATAAACACCCCAAAATGTCCATATGCTTCCAAAAGACGCCAAAGTGGTACAACACCTTATCAAAACATTCATACGGTTCAAAAACACACCAAAACGATACAATACCAAACGGTTCAAAAACGCCTCAAAACGTCCATACGCTTCCAAAACACACCAAAACCGTACAAAAAAACCTTACCAAAACATTCCTACGGTTCAAAAACACACCAAAACGATACAATACCAAACGGTTAAAAAATATCCCAAAACGTCCATACGCTTGCAAAACACACCAAAATGGTACAACACCCACTACGCCAAATATTGCTTTTGCCGGCGGTATTATAACCAGTGGTAAAAAACTGCCGTTAAAAGCAACTTTAACCGGCATTAGTAAAACCGCCGAAAATAACTACCAAAAACGGCGATTATTTTAATAATGCCGTTTTTATAAACTTTTATCGGCGGCTTTTTAAAATACCGCCGCAAAAAATAGAATATACAGTTTTTCTAATACCGGCGGTTTATTAATGCCGCTTATAATACTATTACCGACCCGTATAATATTATTATTTATCGTACACGATGCAATATGCGGGTCAGCCCCGTTGGTAGCACGCGCGCTATAGGATCCTAATTCCGGGTTCGATTCCTGGAGAACAAAAAATTAACCACCGATTTGATTGCCGCCAGATATTATTTGGCGGTTTTTCACCCCCGCTTTTTAGTATTGCCAAGTGGTTTTCTAATGTCGCTTTTGTTTTTCCGACATTTGTATTCCCGGCCTTTTATTTTCGCGGTTTTGAACAACGGTTTTTGGACTATTAACGGCAGTTTTCTCATGCCGCGAATACTAAAATTTGGCGTAGTGACCTTAGCAAAACATCCATAAGATTCCAAAACACTCCAAAACAACACAATACCAAACGGTTCAAAAATACCCCAAAACGTCTATACGCTTCCAAAACACACCAAAATGGCACAAACACCATAGCAAAACATCCACACGATTCCAAAACACACCAAAACGATACAATACCAAATGGTTCAAAAATACCCAAAAACGTAAATACGCTTCGAAAACACACCAAAATGGTACAACACCATACCAAAACATCCATACGGTTCCAAAACACACGAAAACGATACAATACCAAGTGGTTCAAAAATACCCCAAAACGTCCATAAGTTTTCAAAACACACCAAAATGGTACAACACCTTACCAAAACATCCTTACGGTTCCAAAACACACCAAAACGAAACAATACCAAACGGTTCAAAAACACCCGAAAACGTCCTTACGTTTTCAAAAGACAAAAAAATGGTACAAAACATTACCAAAATATTCCTACGGTTAAAAGACGCACCAAAACGATACAATACCAAACGGTTCAAAAATACCCCAAAACGTCAATACGTTTCCGAAACACACCAAAATGGTACAAAACTTTCACAAAACATTCATACGGTTCAAAAACATACCAACACGATACAATACCAATTGGTTCAAAAACTCCCCAAAACGTCCATACGCTTCCAAAATACACCAAAATGATACAACACCTTACAAAAACAACCATACGGTTCCAAAACACACCAAAACGATACAGTACCAAACGGTTCAAAAATACCCCAAAACGTCAATACACATCCAAAACACACCAAAACGGTACAAAACCTTCTCAGAACATTCATACGGTCCAAAAACACACCAAAACGATACAATACCAAACGGTTCAAAAACGCCCCAAAACGTCCATACGCTTCCAAAAAACACCAAAACCGTTCAAAACCTTACCAAAACATTCCTACGGTTCAAAAACACACCAAAACGATACAATACCAAACGGTTCAAAAATATCCCAAAACGTCCATTCGCTTCAAAAACACACCTAAACGATACTATACCAAACGGCTTAAAAACACCCCAAATCATCCAAACGGAAATGATACAACACCAAACGGTTCAAAAATACCCCAAAACGTCAATACGCTTCTAAAACACACCAAAATGGTACAACACCTTACCAAAACATCCATACGGTTCGAAGACACACCAAAACGATACAATACCAAACGGTTCAAAAACATACCAAAACAATACAATACCAAACGGTTCAAAAACGCCCAAAAACGTACATATGCTTCTAAAACACACCAAAATGGTACAACACCTTACCCAAACATCTATACGGTTCCAAAACACACCAAAACGATACAATACCAAACGGTTCAAAAACACCCCATAACGTCCATATGTTTCCAGAAGACACCAAAATGGTAGAAAACCTTACGAAAACATTCCTACGGTTCAAAAACACACCAAAACGATACAACACCAAACCGTTCAAAAATATACCCCAAAACGTCCTTACGGTTCCAAAAAATACCAAAATGGTACAACACCTTGGCAAAACATCCATACGATTCGAAAACACACCAAAACTGGAATATGAGAAACTTGAAACTTCCATTCATCACTGGATCAGCGCTCTGACATGTAAGGCGATTTAAGAGATTCTGACAGGGCCATGGAAAAACTGTGATTTCCATGGCTGACGGTACGATTGCAATGGCGGAAGGGCTTGGATTCAAGGCTCTGGATTCCAATGAACTACGAAGGAAGCAGATTACACACATTGATTGCCCTAAAACCTCGATCCCGATTCCTCGAGAACCTTCTAGTCCGATCATCTCAGGTGAAATCGATCTGCATGGCACTGATAGCAGGTCGGCTCCATCATCATCTCCAAATCGGTTTGGGGCTCACAGCCCTAAATCGTCCAAAACTCCAGATCCCAATCTCGGTACCATTCTCAGAAGTGTCGCTCCTTCTTCGGCTACAGAAGATTTTGGGCCGTTCAGCCCTAAATCATCAAAGAACCCTAGCTCTTCTACGACACTACAGCAAGTCTTTGAGGAAGCTCTGCAACAGGAAGCAGAAGAGAGAGCGGCTCATTTCCTTGTCCATACCGGAAAAGAAAAGGTACAACTTTCTAACCCTAATCCTCGGATGCTTGAAGCTGAGGAACGCAATTCTCACAACAATGGTAGTCTGTCCCAGTCACTTAACCATTGCGATGAGGTACATAACTGTAACCCTGACCCTACGATGTTGATCAATGCTTGTGGGTTTCCATATGAACAGGGTGACCCAAATATGGGGTATCTGGTTGAGGACGCTAAACCCAGACAACCCCCTTCTCATTTCTTTTCAAATCCAAGTGCCGAGACCTCTAATACCCATACCAAGCCTCCTCAAAATTACCAGACCAACCCCAAACCCAACACTGGACAGAACAGGCCTAAACCTAGAAACTGGGCTGCACTCCTTCAATCCCAAAGTCCATCTCTGGACATGAAGCTTGACTACTTCCCCGACCTTCAGAAAGGGAAGGCAGCTACAGTTGAAATTGATGTGGAACTGACTGAGGTGGGGAAGTGGAATAAGTATCTAATAGGCCATTTTCTAGACGGAAAGATGGCTTATCCCCTTTTGGTCACCACTTCTAGGAACAAATGGAAAGATTTATTTGTGGCTGTTAAACCTGATGTCTCAGGGTTCTATTTATTTGAATTTAAAGATGAGCAAGCTAAGATGCAGGTTCTAGAGGGAGGACCCTACTTTTTCTCTCAGAGATATCTAGTTCTTAAGGAGTGGCACAGAATGATGAAACCTCTCCAAGAACAACCAACCAAAATACCTGTTTGGGTGAAGTTCCATGACTTGCCTTTTGAGCTGTGGAACCAAGAGTGCCTCAGTAGGGTTGCTAGCACAGTGGGTAGACCTATTCATGTGGATCAAGCTACTGCTAGGACATCCAAGCAACCAGGGCTTCTGCAAACCAAGTCCACTAAAGCAAGGGTTTGTATTGAAATTAGTGCAGAGCAGGACTTTCCTGATGAGGTTGCAGTGACGGTTCAAGGGGAGACAGTTGTGGTGCCCATTGAATACCAAGTCCTCCCCCCTATGTGTTCTCACTGCCATGTTTTTGGGCATAGCACAACCAAATGTGTTAAACACTTTGTTACTCCTTCCCCTGTCCTGCCTGTAGCTAAGGATTTGGAATGGAAGGTTGTGACTAATGGGAAACTGAAGGTAGGGGAGCTGTCATCTTCTCAAAAGAATGTCCAAGGCCTTCAGGCTCCTCCCTCTCCTATCTTACAACAAGTCCTACAGGAGAATTCTGATGATTCAGAAGCTGATTTATTGGAAGTTCTGGAGGGTGTTGTGAGCTCCGTGAACCCAACTGTGAATACACCCTCTAAGCAGCCCACTAAAGCAGAAAAAAAGGCTTCAAAAGCAGCATGGTCTGACAACAGGATCTGTCCTAAGGTTCCAATCCCAGATGGTGATGAAAAAGAACCTCCGGACTTACTTTCTGATGTTAAGCTGCTATTGGGAGGGTCCTCTAAGGCTGGTCATAATGGCAAACAAAGGAGTCACTCCAAGGGCTCCCAAAAAAAAAGGAAGTAACTTTACTTTCCTACCTTTTGTCCACAATTATTTAAATAATGCTCAACTTGTGCATCACTCTTACACTCATTAGTTGTAGCTCATTGTGGTAGTTATTTTGTGTGCAGGACTAAATGGATAGTACACCATTGCATTTTGGTTGTTGGAACATAAGAGGTCTTAATGATCCTCTTAAACAGAGGGAGGCAAAAAATTGGGTTTTCAAGAATAAATTATCTCTAGTAGGTCTTATTGAGCATAAAGTCAAAGAACCCAAAGTCTCTAACATTGTCAGTTCTATGCTCCCTCTGTGGAATTTTGTTAGCAATTACCCCAGCTCTACGATGGGGAGACTTTTGATCTGTTGGAACCCTTTGGTTTGCCATGTTCAAGTCATATGTCAGTCCAGTCAGTATGTCCATTGTAAGGTCCTCACTTGCGATGGCCAATACTCTTTTGTTGCTACGTTTATTTATGGGGCTAACTGCTACCTGGAGAGACAACAGCTTTGGGCTGACTTACGGCATCTCTGTGTTGTCACCCCTTGGGTGGTCCTTGGTGATTTCAATGCTATAAAATCTCCTCTTGAAAAAGTAGGTGGGGATAGGACTTGGATGCCTTGGATGGAGGAGTTCAACTCTTGCCTCCAATCAACTGAACTCGTTGACCTTAGATTCTCTGGTTGTCACTACACTTGGTCAAATAAGCAATTGGGAGATGCTCGCATTAGCACCAAGATTGATAGGGTTTTAGTCAATGAATGTTGGATCAAAGATTTTAGTTGGTCCAATGCTCATTTTCTCAACCCTGGGGTGTCTGACCACTCCCCTGCTGTAGTCTATTTGACAGCTCCTTCACCTCCAAAGAGGAGGCCTTTCAGGTTCTTTAATTTTCTGGCTGAACACCCTAGATTCCTTGAAACTGTTCAGCAGGTTTGGAGGAAAGTAATTATTGGGAACCCAATGTTCTGTGTCTGTGAGAAGCTTAAGCATTTGCAGTAGACCTTAAAAAGCTAAATACCAATGACTTTAGTGATTTGTCATCAAGAGTGGTCTCATATAGAGCCCAATTGGAGGCCATCCAGAGAGAGCTAGGATCAAATCCTAGTGATCCTTCAAAACAGGCCACCGAAAGGGAATTGTGCAAGCAGTACCTTGTTTATGCTAGGGCTGAAGAGAGTTTTGCCAAGCAAAAGTCTAGGGTTCAGTGGCTAAAGTTGGGGGATCAATGCTCCTCATTCTTCTTCAAAACCATTAGTAATTCCAGGAATAGGAACAGAATTTCTAGTTTGGTTTTGGAGGATGGATCTGTTACCCAGGACATTGAGTTAGGTTAAGCAGACCTTCATCAACTACTACACTAATTTGTTAGGCACTAAACATCTGAATCATTACATGGGTTCCTCTAGAGTGCATCAACTCATCACTAGAAAACTCACTCCTGTCCAAAGTTTGGAAATGGTGATGGAGGTAACTGATAAAGAGATTAAGGACACTTTCTGGTCTCTTAATCCTCAAAAAGCACCTGGTCCAGATGGTTACAATGCAGCTTTCTACCATAAAGCTTGGCCTGTGATAGGTCATGAGGTGACCTCTGCTGTTAAACTTTTCTTTAAATCTGGTCAGCTTTTGAAGAAAGCTAATGCTACTCTAGTTGCTTTAGTGCCCAAGGTCCCCAACCCTTCTAAGGTAGGGGATTACAGACCTATTTCATGTTGCAATGTGATTTACAAGTGCATTGCCAAAATCCTAGCCAACAAAATCAAGCCTATCCTGCCATCACTTATTGATCCGGCTCAATCTGGATTTGTACAGGGAAGGAGGATTGCTGATAACATATTCCTTACTCAGGAATTGATGAGGGGTTACCACAAACACTCCTCTTCTCCTAGGTGTGCCATGAAGGTGGATATCATGAAGGCTTATGATAATGTCAGATGGGACTTCCTGTGGGATGTCCTGGATTCCATGAATTTCCACCCTAAGATGATCCAATGGTTGAAAGCTTGTGTCTCTACAGCTAATTACTCCCTATGTTTCAATGGGGAGGCAATAGGATACATTCCTGGACAGAAAGGTTTACGACAAGGTGACCCATTGTCTTCCTACTTGTTCGTCATAGTTATGGAGGTATTGACTTGCATCCTTAAGGAAAAGTCTATACTCCCTGATTTTAAGTTTCACTGGAAATGTGGTTCCACCAAACTTGTCAACCTTTGCTTTGCGGATGATCTTATGATCTTCTGCAAAGGTGAGGAGAGTTCCATTACTCATATTAAAAACTCCTTGACTGAGTTTGAGGCTTTGTCCGGACTATCTCCCAGCCATACCAAGAGTAACATCTTCTTCTCTGGTGTTAATTCCTCCACCAAGGCTTCCATTTTGAATATTTTAGGATTCCAGGAAGGGTCCCTACCTGTTAGGTATTTGGGGGTACCCCTTCTATCCACCAAGCTTAAGCACAATGACTGTAAAGTCATGGTTGACAGAATTGTAGCAAAAACTAAATCATGGACCCATAGGTACCTCTCTTATGCTGGCAGAATACAATTGATTAAATCAATTCTATTTTCAATGCAAACTTACTGGTCATCTCTCTTTATTATCCCTAAAAAGGTAATTAAAGAGATTGAATCTATTCTTAGAGCCTTTTTCTGGTCAGGTCCTGACCTTAAAAAGACAGGTGCCAAAGTCTCATGGGAACACCTCTGCTCTCCTGTCAAGGAAGGTGGATTAGGATTTAAATCTTTGGAGGTTTGGAACAAGGCAGCTGTTGCCAAACACATTTGGTTCCTTGTCTCTGGTGGGGAGCAATCTATGTGGTGCCAATGGGTTAAGTCTTACTTACTTAAGGGTAAGAGTTTTTGGAGTGTTAAACTTCCAAGTGACCCCTCCTGGGCTTGGAGGAAAATACTTAACCTTAGACCACTTGTTCAGCCTCACATTAAGTACAATATTGGGGATGGTCAATTAACCTCTTTGTGGTTTGACAATTGGCATCCTCTCGGCCCCCTCTTGCCAAGGTTTGGACCTAGAATAGTCTATGATTCAGGACTTCCTAAGGATGTCACTGTGAAGGCCATCATTAGAGACAATCAATGGGCCTTCCCGATTACTCAAGCACCTGACCTTAACGAGGTGAGATCTGATCTACATGTTGTTTCCATCAATGATTCCATTGGAGATAGGTGTATATGGACTCTCACAGCCTCTGAAAAATTTACAATTTCATCCCTTTGGGATCACTTGAGAACCCACTTTCCAGCCATCACTTGGCATAGAGTAGTTTGGTTTTCAGGGCATATTCCTAGGTGCAGTGTGATCTCATGGATGGCCATCCTTCATAGGCTATCTACCGAGGATAGATTGGTGATGTTTGGCATGAAATCTTCCTCCACCTGTAGTCTGTGTATGGGTGTAGAAACCCATGACCACCTGTTCTTTGAGTGCACCATGGCTACACAAATTAGAGGTATTTTGACCCCAAAGACCCCTCATATGGTTGGGTTGACCTCTTGGCAACAGTGGGTAAGTAAACTGTCCACTTTACAGGGCAAAACCTTACCTATCACAATTGCTAAGCTTGTCTTCACAGTCTATGTGCATCAACTGTGGCTTGAGAGGAACTATAGAAAGTTCCAGAATCTTAGCTGCCCTCCTGGAGTGGTTGCTAACAAAATTTCAGATGAAGTTAGATATAGGTTGTTGTCCTTAGAATTCAAGGGACATTCTCACTTACTTGCTATGTGGAACATTCATGCTTAATTTCAATGTCTTGTTTGGTTTGCAGGTCAATGTTCAAGCTTGGAAGTCTACCAATTCCTTCAAAGCAGCCACTTCAGACCAAAACACTCAACTGTTGTTCACAAGGTTCAAGCAAGGCCATGGTTCAAGGGCAGGTCACTGCCCAAGGGGGGTTCAGATCCATGTTTTCCCCCTTGACTGGAAGGCCAGTCATCCAGCAGCTGCAATTGGGCTTCTAATACTTCTAGATTTCCAGGTCACAATCACAGGAGATTTGGTCTCACACAAGTCCCATGATCAGGAGAGCAAGCTCCAAACATGGTTCAGCCAGATTACAATCACAGGTTCATCCTTGTTGGCCTTCTATTACTTCTATGTATCCAGGTAGTTAACTTACTCCCTGTTCATTGAACTGCTATTTCTTAACTCCTGAGTGATCTTACTATACTGTGGGTAATCCTTGTCAGCTGTGTGCTAGAGCCCCATCCATCTTTGTGAGAGGAGGTAATAATTAGTGGGGGAATCATGAGAGAAACAGTGGAGGGAGAAAAGGGACCCTAGCTCATGGTATTGAAAAAGAGAGTGGGAGTTGTGAGAATCCAAGGGAGTAGAGGAGTGAGTCCTATACATACCAAGAGCTTTGTTTTGTTTTGTTCTGTTATGTGTTGATTCTTGTCCATTTTATCGTAAGCATATTTAATACTTAAATGTTACATTAACTGAAGTTGAGGATTGCTATGTATATGGCTGCTGTTACGTTACAGCTTCTATTATGGCTGTTGTTCTCCAGCTCAGATGTGTCTGCTGATCTGTTTTGTATTATGCTGTGTGGTTCTTGCATGGCTGTCCAGATTAGTAGTGTTGTTGGTTCAATCTTCTACACGTCCTTTTGATTCAGTCCAGCAGCTGATAAGTTGCTCCTGTTCAAGCAACCAGCTGCTGCTGTTTTGCTTTCTGTTAATGCCTGTAACTGCTATATGCACATACGAAATTGGAAGTTCAAGCTGGGCAGTCCGGCTCTTGTCATGTTGGTTCTTTTCATGCTGTTTGAACATAATAGACATCATTGTCAGAGTTTTATATTGTAGTATATGCCTAACCATCAGGGGCTGTCATGCCCTTCGCAGAGGGGGACGTCCTCTGCATAGTGAGTAGTGTTTTGGTAGTACGTTTTGTTTCTGCCACGGCTGTTATTGATACTTCCAACAGGACACAACTCCAAGTGTCCATGCTGAATTTTTGTGGTAGAACTTCAGAGGTAGAACAGAGAACAACTGAACTTCATGTGGCTGCTGTACTGTGCTACTGCTGCTGTCCTTGTTGCTGTTTTGACTAGTGCATCCTACGGTTTTTGCAAAGATGGTTGTATTCAGAGAAGAATGTGGGCTGTTTTGAAGCTCAATTCTGTTGCTTTGTGCTGTCCAGTTATCCCTTTTGTCGAGTGTTTCTTTCCCATCTACCTAGAGGGGCTAGAAAGATTCGTTTACTAGGCTTGTAGGCTTGTGTCCAGTTGGCTTGGTGTTTTCAATGTTCTTATTGTAGCCACTTGGCATCCATCAATGTAGCCACTTGGAATTTATGTAGCCACTTGGCATCCTTCAATTTTCTTAATCTTTGTTTTCTTTTTTCTTTCCTCCTGGGGTATGCCCCTTGTAGGCTGTACATTCGCTTATTCTTTTTTCTATTTCAAGCTAAATTACCCAAAAAACAAAAAAAACACACCAAAACGATACAATACCAAACGGTTAAAAATACCCCAAAACGACAATACGCTTCCAAAACACACCAAAATGGAACAAAACCTTCTCACAACATTCAAACGGTCCAAAAACATACCAAAACGATACAATACCAAACGGTTCAAAAATACCCCAAAACGTTCATACGCTTTCAAACCACACCAAAATGGTAAAACACCTTACAAAAATATCCATACGGTTCCAAAACACACCAAAACGATACTGTACCAATCGGTTTAAAAACATCCCAAATCGTCCATACGGTTTCAAAACACACCAAAACGATACAATACCAAACGGTTTAAAAACACCCAAAAAAGTCCATACGCTTCCAAAAGACACCAAAATGGTACGACACCTTACCAAAACATCCAAACGGTTCCAAAAAACACGAAAACGGTACAATACCAAACGGTTCAAAAACACCCAAAAACGTCCATACGCTTCCAAAAGACACCAAAATGGTCTGAAACCATTCCAAAACATTCCTACGGTTAAAAAACACCCCAAAACGATACAACACCAAACGTTTCAAAAATACCCCAAAACGTCCTTACGCTTCCAAAACACACCAAAATGGTACAGCTCTATACAAAAACATTTATACGATTCCAAAACACACCAAAACGATACAATACCAAACGGTTCAAAAATACCCCAAAACGTCAATACGCTTCCAAAACACACAAAAATGGTTCAAAACATTCTCAAAACGTCCATACGCTTTCAAAATGCACCAAAACGATACAATATCAAATGGTTCAAAAATACCCCAAAACCTCCATACGCTTCCAAAACATACCAAAATGACACAACACCAGAGCAAAACATCCATACGATTCCAAAACACACCAAAACGATACTATACCAAATGGCTTAGAAACACCCCAAAACGTTCAAACGCTTTCACACCACACCAAAATGGTAAAACACATTACCAAAACATCCATTCGGTTCCAAAACACACCGAAACGATACTATACTAAACGTTTTCAAAACACCCCAAATCGTCCATACGCTTCCAAAACACACCAAAATGGTACAATACCATAGCAAAACGTCAGTACGATTCCAAAACACAACAAAACGATACAATACCAAACGGTTCAAAAATACCCCAAAACGTCCATACCCTTCCAAAATACACCAAAATGGTACAACAACATACCAAAACGTCCACACGGTCCCAAAAGACACCAAAACGATACAATACCAAACGGTTCAAAAATAACCCAAAACGTTCATCCGCTTTCAACCCACACCAAAATGGTAAAACACTTTACCAAAACATCCATACGGTTCCAAAACACACCAAAACGATACTATACAAAACGGCCTAAAAACAGCCCAAATCATCCATACGGTTCCAAAACGATACAAAACTAAACGTTTCAAAAATACCCCAAAACCTCAATACACTATTAAAACACACCAAAATGGTACAAAACTATCTCAAAACATTTATACAGTTCAAAAACGCCCGAAAACGTCCATACGCTTCCAAAACACAGCAAAATGGTAGAAAACCTTCTCAAAACATTCATCCGGTTCAAAAACACACCAACATGATACAATACCAATTGTTTAAAAAATATCCTAAAACGTCAATACGCTTCCAAAATACACCAAAAATGGTACAACACGTTACCAAAACATCCATACGGTTCCAAAACACACCAAAACGATGCAATACCAAACAGTACAAAAATACCCCAAAACGTCAATACCCTTCCAAAACACACCAAAATAGTACAAAACCTTCTCAAAACATTCCTACGGTTCGAAAACACACCAAAACGATACAATACCAAACGGTTCAAAAATATCCAAAAAAGTCCATACGCTTCCAAAACACACCTAAACGATACTATACCAAACAGCTTAAAAACACACCAAAACGATACAATACCAAACGGTTCAAAAACATACGAAAACGATACAATACCAAACGGTTCAAAAATGCCCAAAAACATACATACGCTTCCAAAACACACCAAAATGGTACAACACCTTACCAAAACATCCGTACGGTTCCAAAACACACCAAAACGATACAATACCAAACGGTTCAAAAACAACCCAAAAAGTCCATACGCTTCCAAAAGACTCAAAAATGGTACAAAACCACACCAAAACATTCTTACGGTTCAAAAACACAGCAAAATGAACCGTAACATTCCTAGGGTTGGGGCTGAAGTACCTATCCAACGACTCTGACATGTAAGGCGATTTAAGAGATTACTGGCAGGGCCATGGAAATGCTGTGATTTCCATGTTTTCCATGGCTGACGGTACGATTGCAATGGCGGAAGGGCTTGGATTCAAGGCTCTAGATTCCAATGAAATTAGAAGGAAGCAGGTTCCACACATGGATTGCCCTAAAACCTCGCTCCCGTTGACTCGAGACCCTCCTGGTCCGATCATCTCAGGTGAAATCGATCTGCAAGGCACCGATAGTAGGTCAGCTCCATCATCATCTCCAAATCGGTTTGGGACTCACAGCCCTAAATCGCCCATAACTCCAGGTCCCATTCTCGCTCCTTCCCCGACTACAGAAGATTTTGGGCCGTTCAGCCCTAAATCATCAAAGAACCCTAGCCCTTCTAGGAAACTACAGCAAGTCTTTCAAGAAGCTCTGCATCGTGAAGCAGAGGAGAGAGCGGCTCATCTGCTTGCCCTTACCGGAAAAGAAAAGGCTGAGAATCCACAGCTCGCGATCTCGTCTGAGCTGGGTAACCATAACCCAAGTGAGTCCTTCCGCGCTCCAGCAACTGCGTTTCGGACCCACAAGCCTTTCGATCTATGCCCGGGGGTGCTCGCCTCACCGGTTTCATCCATGCTTCCATCTTCTTCAGCTGGGTTTGGCGCTGGCAGTCAGATTCAGAACAAGAGGTCTAGCCCCTCTAGGAAACATCAACAGGCGCTCTTTGAGGATGGTTTGATTCTGGAAGCAGAGGAACGAGCCAGGCAACAACATCTCAAGGTTCAAGATTCTGAGGTACAGAACTCTAACCCTAAGGTCTTGGTCAATGCACGGGGTAGTCCATATGTCGTGGGAGACCCTAACCTAGGTTATAGTGTTGAGGACTCTAAACCTCGTTATGCTTCCTCAGCTCAAGAACTTGATTCTAAGTCAGGTATAAACTCAGCTTCTCTTCCATCTTCTAGTAGCATCCCTGCATCACAGCCAGGAGCTAGAACTCGTCTGAATCAGCCTACTAAGAACTGGACATCCCTTTTTAGATCCCAAGGGCCCTCAAGTAATATGAAGTTAGAATTTTATCCTGAATTTAAGAAAGGGAAGAATGCTGTTGTTGAACTGGATGTTACTCATTTGGATGAGAATTGCTGGTCTCATTGCTTGGTAGGCCACTTCCTTGATGAAAGGATGGACTATAGATTAGCAAATTCTACTGCCCATAAGCTTTGGGGAAAAATGACTAAATATGGTCTGCTGTCAGTTAAGTCGGATAATGCAGGGTTCTTATATTTTGAATTCAAAGATGAAGCAAGTCAGCTTGCTGTTCTAGAAGGGGGCCCTTGGTTCTTTTCACAAAAATTCATTGTCTTAAAGAAATGGAGAAGGATGATGACTCCAACTAAGATCTCACCATCTTCTATACCTACTTGGGTTAGGCTTCATAATCTGCCCCCAGAGTGTTGGACTGAAGAGGGTTTAAGTCGAGTGGCTAGTGCAATTGGCCAGCCGAAACATGTTGATCGAGCTACAGAAAAGAGGTCTAGACTTGCATATGCTAGAGTGTGTGTGGAAATTGATGCAGCTGATGAACTAACAGAGGAAATACAAGTCACAGTAGAAGGGGAAAGTGTAACTGTTCGGGTGGAATACCAATTGATGCCCCCTATCTGCTCAAGTTGTAAGGTTTTTGGCCATGCTGCAACCAGGTGTCCAAGGAAAATCCCGCCCAAACAAGCACCAGATCAAGCACTTCCTGATAGGGAATGGCAAATTGTCACTAATGGGAACGCTGTAAGGAACATAGGGGGTTCTGAAGCTTTGGATGCAGTTACTATTCCTGTCGTGGCTGTGGTGGATACTGCCATCCCTACGGTCACAGAGGGGGTCACACATGAAAGTGAATCAGACGTTGAGGAGCTGAATGTTAGTCCTGATGAGGTGAAGGAGGCGGCAGGGGCTCTCTCTAGCAGTGGGGAGGTAGACTCAGTGAGGCCTCCACATGAACCAGACCCTGTTGTTACAGGGGTAGTACCTTCGCAACCTGTTCTTATAGTCAAGCCAGTTCCTCCGGATGATAAAGCTGCAACTGTTCAGGGGAATGTAGCCCTTCAGAGCCCCCACGAAGTGAAGACTCACTGTAGCAAGGGCAGTGGGAATAACAGCAGCAAAAAGTGGAGTAAAAGCTCCAAGAGAAGGAATAAATGATATCCTTTTTGATATCCTTTTGAGTATGCAGTCTTACTTCTTTCTATCTCTGCATTTTGTTGTTACATTGCGATTTTGTTTCTTATGTCTTTACAAGCTTTCAGTTTCTGACATGTAGGCGATACAAGCGATTCTGTCAGGGTCTTGGAGAAGCCTCTTCTCTCCGAGATCTGCCGTGTTCAAGCAAGTGTTTTGGTGAACCTCGTTGATCATTGATGGCAGATGGTACATTATCCATGGCGGATGGGTTGGGGCTCACGGCTCTGGACTCAAATGAAGTTAGAAGGAAGCAGAGAGGATTCAACCCCCATATCTTCACCCCTAACCCGTTCTTCCTGGACTCATCTTCTCCTTCTATCTCAAGCCCTAATCGGCCTTCCCCTAACATTTCCACCTCCAAATCCTTCGATCTTTGCCCTGGGGCTCCACCGCTGTTGGCTTCATCTCTTAATCCAACCCCTTCATCTCTGCTACCGCCGGACGTCTCTGCTATTGGAGCTCTTAGCCCCAAAAACCCTAGCCCGGCTAGGAAGCTTCAGGAGGAATGTCAGCAACCTGGTAATCGACTGGAATCAGAGGGACGGCTTTCCAGCCTAGTTAGGTCTTTGGAGGCCGAAATGAAGAGCTCAGGAGTACTAGTCGATTGCTCAGAGTTGAAAACTCAACTAAATCGTCTCAAGGAGCATCACGCCTTAACTGGTTCTCAATCTTCAGGGTCAGATGCTACTGGTAAGCTTCAAACTCTAAATGTCAATTTCAAAATTCCTTCTGGGTCAAAATTAGGGCAGGAGGAATTCCTTAATTTTGAATCTGATTTGAAAGATGGGATTCTCCCCAATCCTATCAAACTCCATGCCAATCGACATCAGAACCCTATCCGTCCCAAAGGTAATTCAAGGAACTGGGCTTCCCTCTTCGCAGCCCAAGGCCCTTCTCAAATGATGAAGTTGGTATACTATCCTCAACTTCAAAAAGGTAAGTGTGCAGTGGTGGAGTTAGATGAATCGGACATAGACGAAGGCAGTTGGAATCACTGCCTAATAGGGCATTTCCTTGATGGCAAGATGGACTTCCCTTTACTAAAGGCTACAGCCCGGACAGTGTGGAAGGATGATCTTTTATCAGTTAAGGAACTTGGCTCGAGATTCTTATTTGAGTTCAAGGATGAGGCCGCTAAGTTGAAAGCGTTAGAGAACGGCCCCCATTTCTTTTCTAGAAGATTTCTTGTATTGCAAAATTGGAAGCGTATGATGCTCCCAAGCAAGGACCAACCTTCTAAAATCCCGGCGTGGATCAAAATTTTGAAACTTCCTCTCGAGTTTTGGACAGCAGAGAGTTTTAGCAAGATTGCTAGTACCATTGGCAGGCCTCTTCACGTGGATCAAGCTACGGCAAAAAAACTTCGGCTGGATTATGCTCGTATATGTGTGGAAATTGATGCTGGAAATGACTTGCCGGATGACGTTCAAATAACCATCAATGGGGAGGCAGTGATAGTAGCTCTGCAATATCAATGGCTACCTCCAATTTGTACAGATTGCAAGGTCTTTGGCCATCCTACGTGTTCTAAGCAATCGGGTACTAAAATTTCAAGTCAACAGGATATATGGCAAGTGGTTAGTAAAGGTAAGGGTAAAAGGGATGCCAACTCTTCTGATGAGAAGGTTGGTGGCCTTACTTCCTGGCCCCCCCATATGGATGAGTTTAATAAATGTCTGTATGATTTGGAACTTGAGGATCTTAGGTATTCTGGGTGTTTCTACACATGGGCCAACAAGCAAGATCCTTCTCATTTTGTTAGTACCAAATTAGATAGAGTATTAGTTAATGAGCATTGGATGTCTGCATTTTGCAGCTCTTCTGCTCATTTTCCCACTCCTGGAGTGTCTGATCACTCTCCTGCCATTGTGCACATTCTCCCTGCTCCTAACCGATCTCATAAGCCATTTAAATTTTTTGACTTCCTTGCTGACCATCCCCAATTCCTTTCTGTAGTTCAGAAGGTCTGGAGGGGTGTGGTCATTGGGAATCCTATGTTCTGTATCTGTGAGAAACTCAAGTTGTTGCAACCTGAGTTCAAAAGGCTTAACCATAGGGATTTTAGTGATATCTCTAACAGGGTGGTTGATACTAGACAGGTCCTTGAGTCCCTTCAGCTTCGGTTGAGTTCTCATCCTGATTCCTCTCTTATAAGCCAAGAGAAGGTGGTTCATAAGCAATTCCTCACTTTATTGAGAGCTGAGGAAAGTTTGGCTAAACAGAAGTCTAGAATTCAGTGGCTCAAACTTGGTGATCAATGCACTTCTTACTTCTTTAAGTCTGTGACAAATGCCAGGAATAAAAGTAAGATCACTAGTTTGGTTTTGGAGGATGGGTCTCTGACCCAAGACATTAAGGTTATTAAATCCAGTTTTGTAAATTTCTACACCAATTTGCTGGGTACTAGTCACCCCACTCCCTATCAAGGGCTCTCTAGGATTCAACAAGTTATTCAGAAGAGACTAACAAATAGTCAAATGATGGACATGGTTGCAGAGGTTACAGACTTGGAAATAAAAGAAACCCTTTGGTCTCTTAATCCATCTAAAGCACCTGGTCCTGACGGCTATAATGCTGGTTTCTTTAAAAAGGCTTGGCCTATCGTCGGTCATGATGTCACCGCTGTCAAAGTTTTCTTTAGATCTGGTCAGCTTCTCCGGAAGGCTAATTCTACCATTGTAGCCCTTGTTCCTAAAATCCCCAATCCATCTAAGGTTGGGGACTTTAGACCTATCTCTTGTTGCAATACTATCTATAAGTGCATTTCTCGAATTCTTGCTAGGAGATTGCAGGTTGCCCTCCCTTGTTTAATTGATTCTGTACAATCAGGCTTTGTTAAAGGGAGGAGGATTGCGGACAATATCTTTCTTACCCAGGAACTAATGAGGGGTTATCATAAGTCCTCCTCTTCGCCAAGATGTGCCTTGAAGGTGGATATCATGAAAGCCTATGACAATGTCAGGTGGGAATTTCTGTGGGATGTCCTATCTTCCATGAACTTTCATCCCACCATGATAAAATGGCTCCAAGCCTGCGTCACCACAGCTAATTACTCTCTTAGTATTAACGGGGATGTCACTGGTTTTATTCTTGGGAAAAGGGGGCTTCGACAAGGTGACCCCTTGTCATCGTACCTATTTGTCATTGTGATGGAGGTTCTCACGTGCCTCCTGCGGGAAAAATCCCTTCTTCCTGATTTCCAATTTCATTGGAGGTGTCGTGATACCAAGCTTATTAATCTCTGCTTTGCTGATGATCTCATGATTTTCTGCAAGGGGGATTTGACTTCAATCACTCACATTCAGGATGCTCTCACTGAGTTTCAGGCCTTGTCGGGTTTATCCCCTAGTCCTGGGAAAAGTAGCATTTATTTCTCTGGGGTTAACCTTAATACTAGACTGGCCATTTTAAATGTTTTAGGGTTCCAAGAGGGCACTCTACCCGTTAGATACCTTGGGGTGCCACTGATCTCCACTAAACTTAAAGCTACAGATTGCCAGCGTCTAGTGGATAGTATTGTTGCTAAAACTAAGTCTTGGACTAATAGGGACCTAACATATGCTGGTAGGGTGCAGTTGATAAGGAATGTCCTATTCTCCATCCAAACCTATTGGTCCTCTCTTTTTATAATTCCCAAGAAAGTGATTAAAGAAGTTGAATCTATATTGCGAGCATTCCTCTGGTCTGGCCCTGACCTTAAGAAATATGGTGCTAAGGTTTCTTGGGAGCACCTCTGCTCCCCAAAAGAGGAAGGGGGACTTGGCTTCAAATCCATGCAGGTTTGGAACAAGGCTGCCATTGCCAAGCACATTTGGTTCCTTATCTCGGGTGGGGAACAGTCAATGTGGTGTCAATGGGTCAAGTCGTACTTAATAAAAGGGAGGAACTTTTGGAACTTGAGAACTCCTGGGGATTGCACATGGGTTTGGAGGAAATTGCTGAACCTCAGACCTTTGGTCCATCCCTTTATTCTGAATGTGATAGGTGATGGTCAGTCCACTTCCTTGTGGTATGACAATTGGCATCCCCTTGGTCCATTGATGGCCACTTTTGGTCCCCGAATAGCTTATGATTCTGGTATTCCCAGGGAGGCTGCTGTGTCTCATATTATCCATAACTCAAACTGGGCATTTCCTGTCACACAAACTTTTGAGCTCAATGAGATAAGAAGGAAGTTACCTCCTTTTATACCTAGCAGAATGGGTGGGGCTGATCAGGTTAGATGGACACTCACCCCTACTGGTAAGTTCTCCATTTCATCTCTTTGGGATAAATTGAGAACTCCCTTCCCTAAAGTTGAGTGGCATAAACTGGTGTGGTTCTCGGGCCACATTCCCAAATGTAGCTTTATCACGTGGTTAGCTGTCCAGAAGAGGCTGTCCACTATGGATAGGCTAATGTTATTTGGCCTTACCCACTCCCCACAGTGTAGTTTTTGCCAGGGTGGTGAGAGCCATGATCATCTTTTCTTTAACTGTCCATTCTCTCAGCAGGTGTGGAACAACATCCTTTCCAAAATCCATGTTTCTTGGCACTCCAGAACATGGGCTGAGTGGATCACTTTTTTCTCTCATATAAAGGGAAAATCTTTTCAGGCTATAATCTCTAAGTTGATATTCACTGTAACTGTTTACCAAGTTTGGATTGAAAGGAATATGAGGAAATTTCAAGGTAAATCTTGTACTCTGGAGGTGGTTGCTCACAAAATCTACTCTATGGTGCGGACAAAGCTTTTATCATTCAACACATTACCTCCATCTAGGGCTGACTGGGTTGCGCATGAGTGGAATCTTAATGGTTCTTAAACATCATTCATATTGTTTGTTACTATGTGATATTCGATTCTGGAATTGATATTGGTATTTGGCATTTGGCATTTAGTTCTGGATTGATTTCTAACCTCGCAGGTTAGCATGTTGCAATGGACTGCTATTACTTCTAATATCTGCTTACTGCTACTGTCCAGCTGCTGCTAATTGTGCTGTATAGATGTTTGTTTCCAAAGAGTTGTTGAGGGCCTACCAGGTTCCAAAGAGTTGTTGAGGGCTACTCAGGTTTCAAAGGAGGATACTTGACTACTATTACTCCTATTTACAAGGTATTATCTTACAATCTTCTCTTAGTCTGTTACAGCCTGGATACAGCTTTGGAAACCTCTTTCCCTTTGGCTTGTGTGTGTGAACCTGTGAGCTGTGTGCTTGAGCCCACTGATTTTTGAGAGTGGAGGTAAGAGTTAGTGGGAGTCCTTTTGTAAGGGAGAGTTGAGGGTGTAAGGGTCCCTCCTATTGCTTTTAGAATTATGGTGAGTTAGGCTTCGAGGGGGTAAGTGGGAGAGCAGATAAAGCAATAGGTTCCTGATGTTACTTTGGATCTGTTTCTAACTTGGCTATATTCCCAAGCATGGTTGCTGCATTCTGCTTCTGTTTGGATCTGTTCTTTGGATCTGTGAAGTGGATTGGAACTACCTTGTGTGTAAATCTGTTGGGCAGTCATGCTCTTATACTTGTTGTCTAGATTCTGCTCTTGTATCTCTGATATATATGGTTCTGATCAGCTGCCAATTTAGCCAGCTATACTTGTTTTTGTTAACACTTTTGCTACTAATCTGGCCTATCCTTGGGGGATGTCCCTTGGACCGTTTATGCTTTTTAGGGGGCATGTCCCTAGATACCTCTTGTTACCTTTTGCATACCTTTTGCTGCCGTTTACTGGTACTGATCAGTTAGGAAGATGCGTTTCTGCAGTTCTGCTGTTCTGATGCCTTTCGGTTGTTCTGCTGTTCTATCAAGGGTTGGTTTTCATGTGTTTGGGTGTTGTTCCATTGTTTGTACCTGCTGATTTCTACTACCTGCTGCTGTTTTGTTCTGTGGATGCCTGTCATGGCGGTAGTTAGATGACATTGCAGCTGTTGTTGTTCCTTCATAGAGCAGATTTCTGTTAGATGCTGCTGCTGTAATGGTAGCTTCAGTTGGATGCTGAACTGAAGATGCTTTGCAATTTCGGAACCCGTCCAAGCTACCATTATGTGCTAAACGTGGTGTTTGGAAGCTACCACCTGGTGTTATGGATATGAAGATGCTTTTGTCATGTATCTATTATATTTTGGCGTTGTTTCCATTCCCTCTTACTAGATGGATTGGAAACAATTCATTACTTAGTTCATGTAGCCATTTGGCGTTAGCTATATTCTTTTCTCTTGTTTTCTTTTTCCTTTTCCTCCTGGGGTATGCCCCTTGTAGGATGTATATTCGGTTAGCCTCTTTTTCAATTTCAAGCTGATTTACCCAAAAAAAAAAAGCTTTCAGTTTAGGTTTTTGGAACATTCGTGGTTTGAATGACCCCATTAAACAGAAAGAAGCTAAATCCTTTGTGAGATCTAATAATCTTAGCCTGGTAGGCTTTCTTGAGCATAAAATTAGGGCAGTTTGGGCAGACAGAATCACTCAATTCATTTGTCCGGATTGGAGTTTTGTGAATAATTACCCCCAGGCAGATTTAGGGAGGATTTTTGTTGGTTGGGACCCTGGTGTGTTGTCTCTTACCGTGTTGGGTCAGTCTGACCAATACATCCACTGTGAGGTCCAACCAAAAGATGGGAGTGCATTTTTTTTTGGTCACCATGGTTTATGGGGCAAATTCTATCTTAGAGCGGAGGTCTCTTTGGCATAGTCTACTACAGCTCAGGTCCTCTTATCCTTGGGTGCTCCTTGGCGACCTTAATGCAATTAGACATCCTAGGGAGAAAGTTGGGGGTAATGCTCAGTGGTCTCCAACCATGGATGACATTAATCACTGTCTGTTTGCCTCTGAACTTGATGACCTTAGGTTCTCGGGGTGTCTTTTCACATGGTCCAATAAACAGTCCCCTCCTCATTTTGTGGCCTCCAAAATTGACAGAGTGTTAGTGAATGAGTCCTGGATGAAAACCTTTTCTCATTCCTCATCTCATTTCTTGGTTCCTGGTATTTCTGACCATTCTCCAGCAGTGGTTTTTGTTCAGCCTATTCCAAGGAAGTCAATTAAACCTTTCAGGTTCTTTGACTTCCTGGCTGATCACCCTCATTTCCTTGCCGTTGTTCAGAGGATTTGGAGGACAATTGTAATTGGTAACCCCATGTTCTGTGTGTGTGAAAAACTTAAACACCTTCAACATGAACTGAAGCTACTTAATAAGGTAGAGTTTAGTGGCCTCTCTGAAAGGGTGAGTGCTACTAAACATGCCTTAGAAACCATTCAAGCATCTATAGCCTCTCATCCCAATAATAGCTCTGTCATAGAACAAGAGAAGGTGGTACACAAACAATACATCACACTGCTTCGGGCTGAGGAGAGTTTAGCTAAACAAAAGTCACGTATACAATGGTTGAAACTTGGTGATCAATGCACTTCCTATTTCTTCAAAGTTGTGAGCAGTAGGAGAAATAGGAGCAAAATAACAAGTTTAGTTTTGAGTGACAGCTCAATCTCCCATGATCCCAAGGTTATCAAAGAGGAGTTTGTTACCTTTTACACATCTTTATTTGGTACTCCTCATTCCTCACCTCATTTGGAACCAAATAGAGTTGGTCAATTAATTAGAAATAAACTCAGTCCTAAACAAAGAATAAGCGAATGTACAGCCTACAAGGGGCATACCCCAGGAGGAAAGAAAAAAGAAAACAAAGATTAAGAAAATTGAAGGATGCCAAGTGGCTACATAAATTCCAAGTGGCTACATTGATGGATGCCAAGTGGCTACAATAAGAACATTGAAAACACCAAGCCAACTGGACACAAGCCTACAAGCCTAGTAAACGAATCTTTCTAGCCCCTCTAGGTAGATGGGAAAGAAACACTCGACAAAAGGGATAACTGGACAGCACAAAGCAACAGAATTGAGCTTCAAAACAGCCCACATTCTTCTCTGAATACAACCATCTTTGCAAAAACCGTAGGATGCACTAGTCAAAACAGCAACAAGGACAGCAGCAGTAGCACAGTACAGCAGCCACATGAAGTTCAGTTGTTCTCTGTTCTACCTCTGAAGTTCTACCACAAAAATTCAGCATGGACACTTGGAGTTGTGTCCTGTTGGAAGTATCAATAACAGCCGTGGCAGAAACAAAACGTACTACCAAAACACTACTCACTATGCAGAGGACGTCCCCCTCTGCGAAGGGAGATCCCACGACAGCCCCTGATGGTTAGGCATATACTACAATATAAAACTCTGACAATGATGTCTATTATGTTCAAACAGCATGAAAAGAACCAACATGACAAGAGCCGGACTGCCCAGCTTGAACTTCCAATTTCGTATGTGCATATAGCAGTTACAGGCATTAACAGAAAGCAAAACAGCAGCAGCTGGTTGCTTGAACAGGAGCAACTTATCAGCTGCTGGACTGAATCAAAAGGACGTGTAGAAGATTGAACCAACAACACTACTAATCTGGACAGCCATGCAAGAACCACACAGCATAATACAAAAACAGATCAGCAGACACATCTGAGCTGGAGAACAACAGCCATAATAGAAGCTGTAACGTAACAGCAGCCATATACATAGCAATCCTCAACTTCAGTTAATGTAACATTTAAGTATTAAATATGCTTACGATAAAATGGACAAGAATCAACACATAACAGAACAAAACAAAACAAAGCTCTTGGTATGTATAGGACTCACTCCTCTACTCCCTTGGATTCTCACAACTCCCACTCTCTTTTTCAATACCATGAGCTAGGGTCCCTTTTCTCCCTCCACTGTTTCTCTCATGATTCCCCCACTAATTATTACCTCCTCTCACAAAGATGGATGGGGCTCTAGCACACAGCTGACAAGGATTACCCACAGTATAGTAAGATCACTCAGGAGTTAAGAAATAGCAGTTCAATGAACAGGGAGTAAGTTAACTACCTGGATACATAGAAGTAATAGAAGGCCAACAAGGATGAACCTGTGATTGTAATCTGGCTGAACCATGTTTGGAGCTTGCTCTCCTGATCATGGGACTTGTGTGAGACCAAATCTCCTGTGATTGTGACCTGGAAATCTAGAAGTATTAGAAGCCCAATTGCAGCTGCTGGATGACTGGCCTTCCAGTCAAGGGGGAAAACATGGATCTGAACCCCCCTTGGGCAGTGACCTGCCCTTGAACCATGGCCTTGCTTGAACCTTGTGAACAACAGTTGAGTGTTTTGGTCTGAAGTGGCTGCTTTGAAGGAATTGGTAGACTTCCAAGCTTGAACATTGACCTGCAAACCAAACAAGACATTGAAATTAAGCATGAATGTTCCACATAGCAAGTAAGTGAGAATGTCCCTTGAATTCTAAGGACAACAACCTATATCTAATCAGAAATAAACTCAGTCCGGAACAAAGTTTTAATATGGTCTCTCCTATCTCTGACTTGGAGATCAAAGAGACATTTTGGTCCATTAATCCCACCAAGGCTCCTGGCCCTGATGGGTACAATGGAGGGTTCTTTAGGAAAGCTTGGCCTGTCATTGGGAATGAGGTCACCTCAGCTGTCCAGAACTTCTTCCGTTCTGGTCAATTGCTCTCCAAAGCTAACTCCACTATTGTAGCACTTGTTCCTAAGGTTCCAAATCCTTCTAAGGTGGGTGATTTTTGGCCCATCTCCTGCTGCAATACCATTTACAAATGCATCTCTAGGATTCTAGCCAAGAGATTGCAATTAGTTCTATCTTTGCTCATTGATCCTGTCCAGTCAGGTTTTGTGAAAGGTAGGAGAATAGCTGATAACATATTCCTCACCCAGGAACTCATGAGAGGTTACCATAAGTCCTCACCTACTCCTAGGTGTGCCATGAAAGTTGACATAATGAAAGCATATGATCATGTTAGGTGGGAGTTTCTTTGGGATGTTCTTTCTGCAATGAACTTTCATCCTACCATGATCAAGTGGCTTCAAGCTTGTGTAACCACTGTTAATTACTCACTTTGTATCAATGGGGAAGTGACAGGTTACATTAAAGGTAAAAAGGGTCTGAGGCAAGGGGATCCTTTGTCCCCATACCTCTTTGTTATTGTTATGGAGGTGTTTACAAATTTACTCAAGGAGAAAGCTCAGCTCCCTGACTTTCAGTTCCACTGGAGATGTAAAACTAATCAGTTGATTAATCTCTGCTTTGCTGATGATCTAATGATATTCTGCAAAGGAGAGCTTCCATCGGTCAAACTCATTCAGGATGCATTGAATGAGTTTGAGGCCCTCTCAGGTCTCTCCCCTAGCCCAGGGAAGAGTAGCATATTCTTTTCTGGTGTTAGTGTGGGTGTTAAGGAGACTATTCTGCAAGAGCTTCGATTTCAGGAGGGTTCCCTTCCGGTGAGATATCTGGGAGTCCCATTACTATCTACTAAGCTCAAAGCTGTGGACTGTCAGAGATTGGTAGATAGTATCACTGCCAAAACAAAAAGTTGGACTAATAGGGACCTTACTTATGCTGGGAGAGTCCAGCTTATCAAGAACATTTTGTTCTCAATGCAAACATATTGGTCCTCCCTATTCATCTTACCCAAAAAGGTCATCAAGGAAGTTGAATCTATCCTTAGGGCCTTTTTATGGTCTGGCCCTGACCTTAAGAGAACTGGAGCCAAGGTATCTTGGGAGCATTTATGCGCTCCTAAAGATGAGGGGGGCCTTGGTTTCAAGTCCATGGAAGTTTGGAATAAGGCGGCGGTGGCCAAGCATATTTGGTTCTTGATTTCAGGGGGGGAAGAATCAATGTGGTGCCAATGGGTTAAATCCTATTTATTAAAAGGAAGGAACTTTTGGAGTCTCAAGATGCCAAGTAATGCCTCATGGGTTTGGCGTAAGTTACTTAATCTAAGACCTTTGGTCCAACCCTTCATACGTCATATTATTGGTAATGGGGACAACACATCCCTGTGGTATGATCATTGGCATCCTTTAGGCCCTTTGATGACTAAGTTTGGTCCCAGAATCGTTTATGACTCTGGCCTTCCCTTGAATGCCAAAGTGTCCCATATAATTCACAGTTCTGTTTGGACATTCCCAATCACACAAACTGATGTGTATTACTCATGGTTCATTTTGAGCTGGCTTGTGTGTATCTCCTTGTATTGGTCTTCAAGTGTGAACCTGTATATTTTAAGTTCTGTTGTTTAACTAGAATGTTGTTCGATCTGTTCTAATCAGTTCTGTTCAACTTCTGAAGCATAGTAACTTATGATGTCCTTTTATTCTGTCAGTGGTATCAGTGGTCTTAGCTGTTCACGCTGTGCAGCAACATCACTCCCTTTATTGACCTATCCTTGGGGGGTTGTCCCATGGAATGTTTAGGCCTTGCTAGGGGGCATGTCCCTAGGTTTGTTCTGCACTATTATGTAGCAATTTGTTCTGTGGTTGCCTGTCATGGCAGTAGTTAGATGATGTTGCTCCTTCATAGAGCAGATTTATGTTATCATGCCTGTCAAGTTAGTTGCTGCTGCTGTAATGGTGGATTCAGTTAGACCTCACTGCAACTGCTGCTTCTGTTATGTTATGCTGATGCTGCTGCTGTCCATTAGCTGCTGCTGCTAGTAGTTGTTGTGGTTCAATGTGTTCCATGTCTCCTTTTGTATGCTAAAGAGTACAAGCTCTGGCTTTGTCGCACTTTTTTGGCGTTGTTTTCCTTCCCTCTTACTAGATGGATTGGAAACAACGCATTTCCATTATCTCATGTAGCCACTGGGCGATGCCAATTTACTTTACATTTTTGGTTTTTCTTTTCTTTTCCACCTGGGGTATGCCCCTTGTAGGCTGTATATTTGGTTAGCCTTTTTTTCCAATTTCAAGCTAATTTACCCAAAAAAAACAAAAAAAAACACAACAAAATGATATAATACCAAACGGTTCAAAAACACCCCAAAACGTCAATACGCTTCCAACAGACACCAAAATGGTAAAAAACCTTACCAAAATATTCCTACGGTTCAAAAACACACCAGAACGATACAATACCAAACGGATCAAAAATCCCCAAAACGTCCATACTGTTCCAAAACATACCAAAATGGTACAACACCTTAACAATACATCCATACGATTCAAAACACACCAAAACAATACAATACCAAATGGATAAAAAATACCCCAAAACGACAATACGCTTTCAAAATACACCAAAATGGAACAAAACCTTCTCACAACATTCAAACGGTTAAAAAACGCACCGAAACAATACAATACCAATTGGTTCAAAAACAGCCCTAAACGTCCATACGCTTCAAAAATACAGCAAAATGGTACAACACCACACCAAAACATCAATACGGTTCCAAAACACACGGAAACGATACAATACCAAACGGTTGAAAAATACCCCAAAACGTCCGTACGCTTTCAAAATACACCCAAATGGTACAACACCATACCAAAACATCCACACGGTTCCGAAACACACCAAAACGATACAATACCAAATGGTTCAAAAATACCCCAAAAAGTTCATACGCTTTCAAACCACAAAGAAATGGTAAAACACCTTAACAAAACATCCATACGGTTCTAAAACTTACCAAAACGATACTATACCAAACGGTATTTGAACACCCCAAATCGTCCATACGGTACCAAAACACACCAAAACGATACATTAACAAGAGCTTTAAAAACTTCCCAAAACGTCCAAACGCTTCCAAAACACACCAAAATAGTACAACACCATAGCAAAACATCCATACGATTCCAAAACACAAGAAAACGATACAATACCAAACGGTTCAAAAATACCCCATAATGTCCATACTCTTCCAAAACACACCAAAATGGTACAACACCTTACCGAAACATCCACACGGTTCCAAAACACACCAAAACGATACAATACCAAACGGTTCAAAAATAACCCAAAACGTTCATACGCTTTCAACCCACACCAAAACGATACTATACAAAACGGCTTAAAAACAGCCCAAATCGTCCACACGGTTCCAAAACGATACAATACCAAACGTTTCAAAAATACCCCAAAAACCTCAATACGCTACCAAAACACACCAAAATGGTACAAAACCATCTCAAAACATTTATACTGTTCAAAAACACACCAAAACGATACAAAACCAAATAGTTCAAAAACGCCCCAAAATGTCCATACGCTTCCAAAACACACCAAAATGGTAGAAAACCTTCACAAAACATTCATCCGGTTCAAAAACACACCAACATGATACAATACCAATTGTTTCAAAAACACCACAAAACGTCCATACGCTTCCAAAATACACCAAAATGGTACAACACCTTGCCCGAACATCCATACGGTTCCAAAAAACACGAAAACAATACAATACCATGTGGTTCAAGAATACCCCAAAACATCCATATGCTTTCAAAACACACGAAAATAGTACAACACGTTACCAAAACATCCATACAAGTCCAAAACACACCAAAACGATAGAAAAGCAAACTGTTCAAAAATACCCCAAAACGTTCATACGCTTTCAAACCACACAAAAAATGGTAAAAAACCTTACCAAAACATCCATACTGTTCTAAAACACACCAAAACGAAACTATACCAAACGGTTTAAAGACACCCCAAATCGTCCATACGGTTCTCTAACACACCAAAACGATACAATAACATTCGGTTCAAAAATACCCAAAAACGTCCATACGCTTCCCAAATACACCAAAATAGTACAACACCTAACCAAAACATCCACACGGTTCCAAAACACACCAAAACATTACAATACCAAACGGTTCAAAAGTACCCAAAAATGTTCATACGCTTTCAAACAACACAAAAATGGTAAAACATCTTACCAAAACATCCATACAGTTCCCAAACACACCAAAACGATACTATACTAAACGGCATAAAAACACCCCAAATCGTCTAAACGGTTCCAAAACACTCCATAACGATACAATACAGAACGTTTCAAAAATACCCCAAAACCTCAATACGCTATTAAAACACATCAAAATGGTACAAAACCATCTCAAAACATTTATACGGTTATAAAACACACCAAAACGATACAAAACCAAACGGTTCAAAAACGTCCATAAGTTAAAAAACACACCGAAATGGTACAACACCTTACCAAAACACCCCAAAACGTCCATACGCTTCCAAAACACACCAAAATGGTACAACACCTTACCAAAACATCCATACGGCTCCAAAACACACCAAAACGATATAATACCAGACGGTTCAAAAACACCCCAGAACGTCTGTACGCTTTCAAAAGACACCAAATTGGTACAACACCTTTCCAAAACTTTCATACGGTTCAAAAACAAACCAAAACGATACAATACCAAATGGTTCAAAAATGCCCAAAAACGTCCATATGCCTCCAAAACACACCAAATTGGTACAACACTACACCAAAACATCCATTCGATTCCAAAACACACCAAAACGATACAATACCAAACGGTTCAGAAATACCCCAAAATGTCAATACGCTTCCAAAGCACACCAAAATGGTACAAAACTTTCTCATAACGTTCATACGGTTCAAAAACACACAAAAATGATACAATACCTATTGGTTCAAAAGTACCCCAAAATGTCCAAACGCTTCCAAAATACACCAAATTGGTACAACACCATACCAAAACATCCATACGGTTCCAAAACACACCAAAACGATACAATATCAAACGATTCAAAAATGCCTCAAAACGTTCATACGCCTTCAAACCACACCAAAATGGTAAAACACCATACCAAAACGTCCATACGGTTCCAAAACACACCAAAACGATAGAATACCAAACGATTTAAAAACACCCCAAAACGTCCATATGCTTCCAAAAGACACCAAAATGGTACAACACCTTACCAAAACATCCATATTGTTCCAAAACACACCAAAACGATACAATACCAAATGGTTCAGACACACCCCTAAAAGCCCACAAGCTTCCAAAAGACACCAAAATGGTACAAAATCTTACAAAAACATTCATACGGCTCAAAAACACACCAAAACGATACAAAACCAAAAGGTTCAAAAATACCCCAAAACATCCATACGCTTCCAAAACACACCAAAAAGGCACAACACTATACCAAAACATCCATTCGATTCCAAAACACACCAAACGATACAATACCAATTGGTTCAAAAGCACCCCAAAATGTCCAAACGCTTCCAAAATACACCATTGGTACAACACGTTACCAAAACATCCATACGATTCCAAAACACACCAAAGCAATACAATACCAAACGATTCAAAAATGCCTCAAAACGTTCATACGCTTTCAAACCACACCAAAATGGTAAAACACCATACCAAACGTTCATACGGTTCCGAAACACACCCAAACGATACTATACCAAACGGCTTTAAAACACCCCAAATCGTCCATACGGTTCCGAAACACACCAAAACGATACAATACCAAAAGGTTCAAAAACGCATAAAACGTCCATACGCTTCCAAAACACTCCAAAATGGTACAACACCTTACCAAAACATCCATACGGTTCCAAAACACCCTGAACGATACAATACCAATCGGTTCAAAAACACCCCAAAACGTCCATACGCTTCCAAAAGACACCAAAATGGTACACAATCTTACCAAAACATTCCTATGGTCCAAAAACACACCAAAACGATACAATACCAAAAGGTTCAGAAATATCCCAAAACGTCCATACTATTCCAAAACACACCAAAATGGTACAACACCATAGCAAAACATCCATACGATTCCAAAACACACAAAACGATACAATACCAAACGGTTCAAAAATACTCCATAACGTCAATACGCTTCCAAAACAAACCAAAATGGTACAAAACCTTCTCTAAACAATCATCCGAATCAAAAACACACCAAAACATCCATACAGTTCCAAAACACTCCAAAACGATACCATACCGAACGGTTCAAAAATACCCCAAAACGTTCAAACGCTTTCTCCAACCACACAAAAATTGTAAAACACCTTACCAAAACATCCATACGGTTCTAAAACAAACCAAAACGATACTATTTCAAACGGTTTAAGAACACCCGAAATCGTCCATACGGTTCCAAAACACACCAAAACGATACAACAACAAATAGTTTAAAAACACCCCAAAACGTCCATACGCTTCAAAAACACACCAAAATGGTACAACACCATAGCAAAATATCCATACGATTCCAAAACCCACCAAAATGATACAATACCAAACGGTTCAAAAATACCCAAAACGTCCATACGCTTCCAAAATACACCAAAATGGTACAACACCTTACCAAAACATTCACACGGTTACAAAGCACACCAAAACGATACAATACCAAACGGTTTGGAACCGTATTGACGTTTCGGTAAGGTGTGATACCATTTTGGGGTGTTTTGGAAGCGTATGGACGTTTTGGGGTGTTTTCGAACCGTTTGGTAATGTTTCGTTTTTGTGTGTTTTGTAACCGTCTAGATGTTTCGGTAAAGTGTGGTACCATTTTGGTTTGTTTTGGAAGCGTATGAAAGTTTTGGGGTGCTTTTGAACCATTTGATATTGTTTTGTTTTTGTGTGTTTTGGAACCGTATTGATGTTTCGGTGAGGTGTGGTACCATTTAACTGTGTTTTGGAAGTGTATGGACTTTTTGGGGTGTGTTTGAACCGTTTGGTATTGTATCGCTTTTGAGTGTTTTCGAACCGTATGGATGTTTCGGTAAGGTGTGCTACCCTTTTGGTGTGTTTTGAGAGCGCATGAACGTTTTGGTGTGTTTCTGAAGCGTATGGACGTTTTTGGGTGTTTTTGAACCATTTGGTATTGTTTCGTTTCTGTGTGTTTTGTAACAGTATGGAAGTTTTGGTAAGGTGTGGTACCATTTTGGTGTATTTTGGAAGCGTATGGACGTTTTTGTAAGTTTTGGAACCGTTTGGTATTGTTTTGTTTTTGTGTGTCTTGGAACCGTATTGATGTTTCGGTTGGGTGTGGTACCATTTTGATGTGTTTTGGAAGCGTATGGACGTTTTGGGGTGTTTTTGAACCGTTTGGTATTGTTTCGTTTTTGTGTGTTTTGGAACCGTATTGATGTTTCGGTACGGTGTGGTACCATTTTGTTGTGTTTTGGAAGCGTATGGACGTTTTGGGGTGTTTTTGAACCATTTGGTATTGTTTCGTTTTTTTGTGTTTTGGAACTGTATTGATGTTTCACTAAGGTGTGGTACCATTTTGGTGTGTTTTGGAAGCGTTTGGACGTTTTGGGGTGTTTTTGAACCTTTTGGTATTTTTCCGCTTTTCTGTGTTTTTGAATCGTATGGATGTTTCGGTAAGGCGTTGTACCATTTCGGAGTGTTTTGGAAGCGTATGGACGTTTTGGGGTGTTTTTGAACCGCTTGTTATTGTTTCGTTTTTGTGTGTTTTGGAACCGTATTGATGTTTCGGTAAGGTGTGGTACCATTTTGGTGTGTTTTGGAAGCGTATGGACGTTTTGGGGTGTTTTTGAACCGTTTGGTATTGTTTCGTTTTTGTGTGTTTTGTAACCGTCTGGATATTTCGGTAAGGTGTGGTACCATTTTGGTGTGTTTGGAAGCGTATGGACGTTCGGGGGTGTTTTGGAACCGTTTGGTATTGTATCGCTTTTGTGTGTTTTTGAACCGTATGGATGTTTCGGTAAGGTGTGGTACCATTTTGGTGTGTTTTGGAAGCGTATGGACGTTTTGGGGTGTTTTTGAACGGTTTCATAATGTTTCGCTTTTGTGTCTTTTGGAACCGGATGGATGAGTGTGGTACCATTTTGGTGTGTTTTGGAAGCGTATGGAAGTTTTGGGGTGTTTTTGAACCGTTTGGTATTGTTTCGTTTTTGTGTGTTTTGGAACCGTATTGAGGTTTCGGTACGGTGTGGTACCATTTCGATGTGTTTTGGAAGCGTATGGACGTTTTGGGGTGTCATTGATCCGTTTGGTATTGTTTCGTTTTTGTGTGTTTTGGAACCGTATTGATGTTTCGGTAAGGTGTGGTACGATTTTGGTGTGCTTTGGAAGCGAATGGACGTTTTGAGGTATTTTTGAACCGTTTGGTATTGTATCGCTTTCGTGTGTTTTTCGAACCGTATGGATGTTTTGGTAAGGTGTGGTACCATTTTGGTGTGTTTTGGAAGCATATGGACGTTTTGGAGTGTTTTCAAACCGTTTGGTATTGTTTCATTTTTGTGTGTTTTGGTACCGTATTGATGTTTTGGTAAGGTGTGATACCATTTTGATATGTTTTGGAAGCGTATGGACGTTTTAAGGTGTTTTCGAACCGTTTGGTATTGTTTCATTTTTGTGTGTTTTGTAACTGTCTGGTTGTTTCGGTAAGGTGTGGTACCATTTTGGTGAGTTTTGGAAGCGTACGGACGTTTTAGGGTGTTTTCGAACCATTTGGTATTGTTTCGCTTTTGTGTGTTTTAGAACCGTATAGATGTTTCGGTAAGGTGTGGTACCATTTTGGTGTGTTTTGGAAGCGTATCGACGTTTTGGGGTGTTTTTGAACCATTTCGTATTTGTTTCGTTTTTGGGTGTTTTGTAACCGTATGGATGTTTCGGTAAGTTGTGCTTCTATTTTGGTGTGTTTTGGAAGCGTAAGGACGTTTTGAGGTCTTTTAGAACCGTTTGGTATTAATTCGTTTTTGTGTATTTTGCAACCGTATTGATTTTTCGGAACGGTATGGTACCATTTTGGTGTGTTTTGGAAGCGTATGGACGTTTTGGGTTGTTTTTGAGCAGTTTGGTGTTGTTTCGTTTTTGGGTGTTTTGAAACCGTATGGATGTTTCGGTAAGGTGTGGTACCATTTTGGTGTGTTTTGGAAGCATACGGACATTTTGGAGTGTTTTCGAACCGTTTGGTATTGTTTTGTTTTTGTGTGTTTTGGAACCGTATTGATGTTTCGGTAAGGTGTGGTACAATTTTGGTGTGTTTTGGAAGCGTATGGACGTTTTAAGGTGTTTTCGAACCGTTTTGTATTGTTTCGTTTTTGTGTGTTTTGTGACAGTCTGGATGTTTCAGTAAGCTGTGGTACCATTTTGGTGTGTTTTGGAAGCGTATGGACGTTTTGGCGAGTTTTGGAACCATTTGGTATTGCTTCGTTTTTGTGTGTTTCAGAACCGTATTGATGTTTCGGTAAGGTGTAATACCATTTTGGTGTGTTTCGGAAGCGTATGGACGTTTTGGGTATTTTCGAACAGTTTGGTATTGTTTCATTTTTTTGTGTTTTGTAACCGTATGGATGTTTCGGTATGGTGTGGTACTATTTTGGTGTGTTTTGGAAGCGTATGGACGTTTCGGGGAGTTTTGGAACTGTTCGGTATTGTTTCGTTTTTGTGTGTTTTCGAACCGTATTGATTTTTCGGTAAGGTGTGGTACCATTTTGGTGTGTTTTGGGAAGCGTATGGACGTTTTGGGGTGTTTTCGAACCGTTTGGTATTGTATCGCTTTTGTGTGTTTTTGAACCGTATGGATGTTTCGGTATGGTGTGGTACCATTTTAGTGTGTTTTGGAAGCGTTTGGACGTTTTGGGGTGTTTTCGTACCGTTTTGTATTGTTTCGTTTTTGTGTGTTTTGTAGCCGTATGGATGTTTCGGTAAGGTGAGGTACCATTTTGGTGTGTTTTGGAAGCATCTGGACGTTTTTGGGAGTTTTGGAACCGTTTGGTATTGTTTCGTTTTTGTGTGTTTTAGAACCGTATTGATTTTTCGATAAGGTTTGGTACCATTTTGGTGTGTTTTATAAGCGTATGGACGTTTTGGGGTGTTTTTGAACCATTTGGTATGGTTTCATTTTTGTGTGTTTTAGAACCGTATTGATATTTTGGTAAGGTGTGCTACCATTTTGGTGTGTTTCGGAAGCGTGTTGACGTTTTGGGGTGTTTTTGAACCGTTTGGTATTGTTTCGATTTGGGGTGTTTTGGAACCGTATGGATGCTTCGGTAAGGTGTGGTATCATTTTGGCGTGTTTTGGAAACGTATGGACGTTTTGGGGTGTTTTGGAACCGTTTGGTATTGTTTGGTTTTTCTGAGTTTTAGAACCGTATTGATGTTTCGGTACGGTGTGGTACCATTTTTGTGTGTTTCGGAAGCGTATGGACGTTTTGGGGTGTTTTCGAACCGTTTGCTATTGTTTCATTTTTGCGTGTTTTCTAACCGTATGGATGTTTCGGTTTGGTGTGGTTCTATTTTGGTGTGTTTTGGAAGTGCATGAACGTTTTGGTGTGTTTTTGAAGCGTATGGACGTTTTAGGGTGTTTTTGAACCGTTTGGTATTGTTTCGTTTTTGTGTGTTTTGGAACCGTATGGATGTTTCGGTAAGGTGTGGTAGCATTTTACAGTGGTTTGGAAGCGTATGGACGTTTTGGGGTGTTTTCAAACCGTTTGGTATTGTTTTGGTTTTGTTTGTTTTGTAACCGTCTGGATGTTTCGGTAAGGGTTGGTACTATTTTGGTGTGGTTTGGAAGCGTATGGACGTTTTGGGTTGTTTTTGAACAGTTTGTTGTTGTTTCATTTTTGGGGGTTTTGGAACCGTATGGATGTTTCGGTAAGGTGTGGTACCATTTTGGTGTGTTTTGGAAGCGTATGGATGTTTTGGGGTGTTTTTGAACTGTTTGGTATTATTTCGTTTTTGTGTGTTTTGGAACCTTATTGATGTTTCGGTAAGGCGTGGTACCATTTCGGTGTGTTTTGGAAGGGTATGGACGTCTTGGAGTGTTTTTGAACCGTTTGGTATTGTCTCGCTTTTGTGTGTTTTCGAACCGTATGGATGTTTCGGTAAGGTGTGGTACCATTTTGGTGTGTTTTAGAAGCGCATGAACGTTTTGGTGTGTTTTTGAAGCGTGCGGACGTTTTGGGGTGTTTTTGAACCATTTGGTATTGTTTCGTTTTTGTGTGTTTTGTAACCGTATGGATGTTTCGGCAAGGTGTGGTACCATTTTGGTGTGTTTTTGAAGCATATGGACGTTTTGGGGAGTTTTGGAATCGTTTGGTTTTGTTTCGTTTTTGTGTGTTATAGAACCGTATTGATGTTTTGGTTAGGTGTGGTACCATTTTGGTGTGTTTCGGAAGCGTATGGATGTTTTGGGGTGTTTTGGAACCGTATGGTTGTTTCGGTAAGGTGAGGTACCATTTTGGTGTATTTTGGAAGCGTGTGGACGTTTTTGGGTGTTTTTGAACCGTTTGGTATTGTTTCGCTTTTGTGTGTTTTGGAACCGTATGGATGTTTCGGTAAGGTGTGGTACCATTATGGCGTATTTTGGATGCGTATGGACGTTTTGGGGTGTTTTGGCACCGTTCGGAATTTTTTCGTTTTTGTGTGTTTTAAAACCGTATTGAAGTTTCGGTAAGGTGTGGTACCGTTTTGGTGTGTTTCGGAAGCGTATGGACGTTTTGGGGGTTTTCGAACCGTTTGGTATTGTTTGGTTTTTGTGTGTTTTTGAACCGTATGGATGTTTCGGTGTGGTGTGGTACCATTTTGGTGTATTTTGGAAGCGTATGGATGTTTAGGGGTGTTTTTGACCGTTTGGTATTGTTTCGTTTTAGTGTGTTTTAAAACAGTATTGATTTTTCAGTAAGGTGTGGTACCATTTTGTTGTGTTTTTGAAGCGTATGGACTTATTGGGGTGTTTTTGAACTGTTTGGTATTGTATCACTTTTGTGTGTTTTCGAACCGTATGGATGTTTCGGTAAGGTGTGGTACCATTTTGGTGTGTTTTAGAAGCGCATGAACGTTTTGGTGTGTTTCTGAAGAGTGCGGACGTCTTGGGGTGTTTTTGAACCATTTGGTATTGTTTCTTTTCTGTGTGTTTTGTAACCGTATGGATGTTTCGGTAAGGTGTGGTACCATTTTGGTGTGTTTTTGAAGCGTATGGACGTTCTGGAGTGTTTTCGAACCGTTTGGTATTGTTTCGTGTTTGAGTGTTTTGGAACCGTATTTTTGTTTTGGAATGGTGTGGTACCATTTTGGTGTGTTTTGGAATCGTGTGGATGTTTTGGGTTGTTCTTGAACCGTTTGGTATTGTATCGCTTTTGTGTGTTTTCTAACCGTATGGATGCTTCGCTATGGTGTGGTACCGTTTTGGTGTGTTTTGGAAGCCTTTGGACGTTTTGGGGTGTTTTCGAACCGTTTGGTATAGTTTCGTTTTTGTGTGTTTTGTAACCATCTGGATGTTTCGGTAAGGTGTGGTACCATTTTGGTGTGTTTTGGAAGCAGATGGACGTTTTTGGGCGTTTTGGAACCGTTTGGTTTTGTTTCGTTTTTGTGTGTTATAGAACCGTATTGATGTTTTGGTTAGGTGTGGTACCATTTTGGTGTGTTTTTTTTTTTTGGGTAAATCAGCTTGAAATTGAAAAAAGAGGCTAACCGAATATACAACCTACAAGGGGCATACCCCAGGAGGAATAAAAAAAAAAAGAAAACAAAACAAGATTAAAGAAAATTGGAAATACCAAAAGGCTACATGGACTAAACGGTATGCATTGTTTCCAATCCATCTAGAAGAGGGAGGGAAAACAACGCCTTAGAGGCACCAACAAAATAGCTTTAAAACAGCTTGAGAGAATGCATCAGTAGCAACATGGACAATTACTACCATGTGAAAACAATTCAATGCACGGGTAGTCTCTTGATACATCTAAACATGAAAACTGCTAGCTGCAGTGGATAATCCCAAACACTTCCACACTCTTCAAAACACTTGGGCAGCAGCAGCTATGAACACTCGTCAACACAGTTGGGCAGCCTTCAATCTAGCAGACCCATAATCTGGGCTGCACTTCAACCTGGGCAGCCATGGACAGTAGCAGAACTGGACAGCAGCAACCAAAACAGTAACAACTACATCGCAGCAGCAGAGCAACGCTTGCGGCATGTTTGAGAGCAGCAACAACTGCAAATCGCACCAAGCAGAGGACGTCCCCCTCTGCGAAGGGAGATCCCAACGACAGCCCCAGTTGGTTAGGCCTATACTACATCTTGAAACTTCCAAAATCTATAAGAATTGCCATTAGATGAGCAGACTATAGTAGAAGACTGCAGAAAACAGCAGACTACAGTAGCAGATTGCTCCAAGGAAAGAGCAGCATTAATTTACCCAAAAAAAGAGCAGCAGTCAATAGAAAATAGAATCAATCAATGTCTTGCTATATATTAGATAGCAAAAGCAGTTGGAAAACAGTGAAAGATGCAGTCTGGACAGAAAGACTGAGCAGCAATAGCAGTAGCAGAATGCAGCTAACTGCAGAATAGCAGTAGCAGACTGAGCACCTGAATCACTTGGAGAATGCAGCTAACTGCTGAGAACAGACCTAACAGGTATGCAACAGGAAGAAAAAGGCAGCAGCAGTCTACAAGTCAGCACAAAGCATTGACTCCCCTCATTGGGAAAAGGCTCCAGATTCTTTGAGTGTGAAGCAAGTGTTGCACACACAATGGACAACAAAAGATATCAGCTACGAATATAGAGGGCTCGCCCTTCTACTCCCTTGAAAACTCACAACTCCCGCTCTTATTCACAACCAAAAGAATGGGATCCATTTCTCCCTCCACTGTACCTCTCATGACTCCCCCGCTATTTATTACCTCCGCTCTAAAAGAAAGATGGGGCTCTAGCACACAGCTCACCAGGTTGTCACACATTATGGTAAGATCACTCAAAAGCTATGAAATGTAAATCCAGTTTACAGGTTGTAAGGTAACTACCTGAATACATAGCAGTAATAGGAGGATCACTCAGACCTTCTTTCTTGCTAGATGATATCCAGAGTGACATGGTCAATAGGCTGGTCTGTTATAGCTCCTCACCTCCAGCCCTCCGGAATCCATTGTGGAACTGAATATGTTAGCGAAGGCACCTGCGGGATGACTGGCCCTCCAGTCCCCCTTGAACAATGACCTGTGCGTGTATCTGCTCTGAAAGTTTGACTCTGAATGTAACCGGACTGAATGGCAATGTGAAAGGGGAGACTTTGAAAGCACTCCCCTTGAACTGTGACCTGCAAATGAAAACAGATAAGTAACAGCTCCCTTCAAAGTATCTCACAAGTAGATTTAGATCAAACATGAATGTTCCACATAGAAAGTAAATGAGATGGCCCCTTGAAGGAGAGGGACAACAACCTACATCTAACTTCATTTGAGATTTTGTTAGCAACCACTCCCGGAGGGCAACTAAGATTCTGAAACTTTCTATGATTCCTTTCAAGCCACAATTGGTGCACATAGACTGTGAATACAAGCTTAGCGATTGTGATAGCCAAAGATTTACCTTTTAAGGTGGATAGTGTACTTACCCACTGATGCCAAGTAAGCATGCCAACCATATGCGGGGTCTTAGGGGACAAAATGCCCCTAATCTGAGTAGCCACAGGGCAGTCAAAAAATAGATGGGTATGGGATTCGACACCCATACACAAACTACAAATAGAGGAAGATTTCATACCAAACATGACTAATCTATCCTCAGTAGATAACTTATTAAGAATGGCCATCCAAGAGATCACACTGCACCTAGGGATGTGACCTGAAAACCATACCACTTTATGCCAAGTGATAACAGGGAAGTGTGTTCTTATGTGATCCCAAAGAGAGGAAATGGTAAATTTTCCAGAAGGATTGAGAGTCCAGGAACAGCTATCCCCAATGGCATTGTTAATGGGGACACCCTGAAGATCAGATCTTACCTCATTAAGATCGGGAGATTGAGTAATTGGGAAAGCCCACTGGTTGTTCCTAATAATAGACTGCACCGTGACATCCTTAGGAAGTCCAGAATCATAAATAATTCTAGGACCAAACCTAGGCAAAAGGGGTCCTAGGGGATGCCAATTGTCAAACCATAAAGAAGTTAATTGGCCATCACCAATTTTGTATTTTATATGAGGCTGAATGAGAGGTCTAAGATTAAGAAGCTTTCTCCATACCCAAGAGGGATCACTGGGAATCTTAACACTCCAAAAACTCTTACCCTTAAGTAAGTACGATTTGACCCATTGGCACCACATAGATTGTTCTCCCCCCGAGACAAGGAACCAAATGTTTTTGGCCACAGCAGACTTATTCCAGATCTCCAACGATTTAAAACCCAAGCCACCTTCCTCGACAGGGGAGCAAAGGTGTTCCCATGAGACTTTGGCACCAGTCCTCCTAAGATCAGGACCAGACCAGAAAAATGCTCTAAGGATTGATTCAATCTCCTTAATTATCTTCTTAGGGATAATAAAAAGAGATGACCAATAAGTTTGCATTGAGAAAAGTATGGACTTTATTAATTGTATCCTACCAGCATAAGACAAGTACCTATGAGTCCATGATTTGGTTTTGGATACAATCCTATCCACCATGCTTTTACAGTCCGAGTGTTTGAGTTTGGTGGATAGAAGGGGAACCCCCAAATACCTAACAGGTAAAGACCCTTCCCGAAACCCCAAAATATTGAGAATGGAAGATTTGATGGCAGGATTGACACCAGAAAAGAAGATGTCGCTCTTAGTAGGGCTCGGAGAAAGGCCAGACAAGGCCTCAAACTCAGTCAAGGATTGTTTAATGTGATTAATAGAGCTAACTTCACCTTTGCAAAAGATCATAAGATCATCTGCAAAGCAGAGATTGACAAGCTTGGTGGAACCACATCTCCAATGGAATTTAAAATCAGGGAGAAGAGACTTCTCCCTAAGAATGCAGGTCAAAACTTCCATGACGATCACAAACAAGTATGAAGACAAGGGATCACCTTGTCTTAAACCTTTTTGTCCAGCAATGTATCCTATGGCTTCCCCGTTGAAGCACAAGGAGTAATTTGCTGTGGAAACACAAGCTTTCAACCATTGAATCATCTTAGGATGGAAATTCATGGAGGCTAGAACATCCCAGAGGAAGTCCCATCTGACATTGTCATAAGCCTTCATGATATCCACTTTCATGGCACATCTAGGGGAAGGGGAATGTTTGTGGTAACCCCTCATTAATTCCTGAGTAAGGAAAATGTTATCTGCAATCCTCCTACCTTGTACAAAACCTGATTGCGATGGATCAATAAGATATGGTAGGACAGGTTTGATTTTATTGGCCAGGAGCTTAGCAATACACTTGTATATTACATTGCAGCAAGAGATTGGTCTGTAATCCCCAACCTTGGAGGGATTGGGGATTTTAGGCACCAAAGCCACTGAAGTAGCATTAGCCTTCTTCAAAAGTTGACCCGACCTAAAGAAGAGCTTAACAGCTGAGGTCACTTCATGACCAATCACAGGCCATGCCTTCTGGAAGAAGGCTGCATTATAGCCATCAGGACCAGGTGCTTTTTGAGGGTTAAGAGACCAGAAAGTATCCTTGATCTCCTTATCAGTAATTTCAACCACCATATCTAAACTTTGAGAAGGTGAAAGTCTCCTAGCAATAAGTTGGTCAACTCTGGAAGATCCTGAGTAATTGGACAAATGTTTGGTACCCAACAAGTTAGTGTAATAATTGATGAAGGATTGCTTCACCACCTCAATGTCCTGTGTGACAGAGCCATCCTCTAGGACCAAGCTAGAAATTCTGTTCCTATTCCTGGAGTTACTAATAGTTTTGAAGAAAAAGGAAGTACATTGATCCCCCAATTTTAACCACTGAATTCTTGATTTTTGTTTGGCCAAACTTTCTTCTGCCCGAGCAAAAATAAGATACTGTTTACACAGCTCTCTTTCAGTGGCCTGTTTAGAGGGATCACTGGGGTGAGAACCAAGCTCTCTTTGGATGGCGTCCAATTGTTGTTTAAGAGAGGCCACCCTAGCTGACAAATCACTAAACTCATTAGTGTTCAACTGCTTAAGGCCCTCCTGTAATTGTTTCAGTTTCTCACAGACACGGTACATTGGATTACCCAATATTACCTTCCTCCAGACTTGCTGGACAGTTTCAAGGAATTTAGGGTGGTCCGCCAAAAAATTAAAGAACCTAAAAGGCCTTTTCCTAGGTGGAGTAATAGCTGTCAAATACACAAGTGCAGGTGAGTGATCAGATACTCCAGGGTTAAGAAAATGAGCACAGGACCAACAGAAATCTTTGATCCAACTTTCATTGACTAAGACCCGATCAATCTTAGTGCTAATGTGGGCATCTCCCAGTTGTTTATTGGACCAGGTGTAGTGACAACCGGAGTACCTAAGATCAACTAATTCTGTTGAATGGAGACAGGCATTAAACTCCTCCATCCAAGGCACCCAATTCCTATCCCCACCTACTTTTTCAGTAGGGGATTTTATGGCATTGAAATCACCTAAAACTACCCAAGGGGTAACAACACAGAGCTGTTGAAGCTCAGCCCAAAGCTGTTGTCTCTCAAGGTAACAATTAGCCCCATAAATAAATGTGGCATCAAAAGAGTAATGGCCATCACAAGTGGTCACTTTACAATGGATATACTGACTGGACTGGCACAGGACCTGAACTTGGAAAACCATAGGGTTCCAACAAATCAAGAGTCTCCCCATAGTAGAACTGGAGTGATTGCTAACAAAACTCCAATGAGGGAGCATAGTATTGACAATTCTAGAAACTTTGGGTTCTTTGAGTTTATGTTCAATGAGTCCCACTAGAGATAACTTATTCTTAAAAACCCAAGTTTTAGCCTCCCTTTGTTTGATAGGATCATTAAGACCCCTCAAATTCCAAAAACCAAAAGTAATAGGTGTGCTATCCATAAAGTTCTACACAAAACTACCACAATGAGCTACAACTAATGAGTGTAAGAGTGATGCACAAGTTGAGCATTATTTAGATAATTGTGGGCAAAAATGAGGAAAGTTGAGTTACTTCCTTTTTTTATGGGAGCCTTTGGATTGACTCCTTTGTTTGCCATTATGACCAGCCTCGGATGATCCTCCCTGCTGAAGCTTGACATTAGGTATGGTGTAGTCAGGAGGTTTATCTTTTCCATTACCATCCAGCTTCTGGTCATGAGAACTGATCTTACTGTCAACACTGGTCTCTTTCTCAGCCTTAGAATCATGTAGACTTGTTTCACTGTGTAAACATGTGGAACCAACCTCTTGAGAGGCTATTGGCTCTACCCTTTGTCTGGTACTTACTACTCCTTCTAGAACCTCAATTAACTCCTCCTCAGAATCAGTAATACCTTCCTCAGAAACAGGGGTTACAATTGGATTGTTTGATTGTTGAGGGACAATTGATGCATGGACAGTTACAGGACAGTTCAGCTGCTCCGTATCAGATTGGTCACAGCCAACCTGTTGTTTACCATTACCTACTCTAGTCCATTCTTGAGCTGCAGGTTGTTGTGGAAGGGAAGAGGTAGAGGATTCACCTGATACCAAAGCAGCAGAATTGGCATCCTGTGTACCCTTACCTTTACTAACCGCTTGCCATGTATCCTTTTGGTTTGGGACTTTAGTACCCAATTGCTTAGTACACGTAGGATGTCCAAATACCTTGCAATCTGAACATATTGGGGGTAGCCATTGATATTGTAAAGCTACTATAACTGCCTCCCCATTGATGGTTATTTGGACGTCATCCGGCAGATCAGTTCCGCATCAATTTCCACACAAATACGAGCATAATCCAGCCGAAGCTTTTTTGCTGTTGCTTGATCCACGTGAAGAGGTTTGCCAATTGTACTAGCTATCTTGCTAAAACACTCTGCTGTCCAAAACTCTAATGGAAGTTTCAAAATCTTGATCCAAGCAGGAATTTTAGACGGTTGGTCCTTGGTTGGAATCAACATCCTTTTCCAATTTTGTAACACAAGAAATCTCCTTGAAAAGAAATGGGGACCATTCTCTAACGCTTTCAGCTTAGCAGCCTCATCCTTGAACTCAAATAAGAATCTCGAGCCAATTTCCTTAACTGATATAAGATCATCCTTCCACACAGTCCGGGCTGTTGCCTTGAGTAAAGGTAGTTCCATCTTGCCATCAAGGAAATGGCCAACAAGGCAGTGATTCCACCTGTCTTCATCTATGTCCGAATCCACTAACTCCACCACGGCACGCTTACCTTGTTGAAGCTGAGGATAGTGATCCAACTTCATCATTTTAGAAGGACCTTGGGCTGCGAAGAGGGAAGCCCAGTTCTTTGAATTACCTTGGGGGCGAATAGGATTATGGAATCGATTGGTACGGGGTTCGATGGGGTTTGGGAAAATCCCAGCTTCCGAATTAGATTTTAGACTGATGAATTCCCTTTGACCAATTTCTGACCCAGAAGGAATTTTGAAATTGACATTAAGGGATTGAGGGTTACCACATGCATCAGAACCTGAAGATTGATACCTGGATAATTCGTGATGTTCCTTGAGTCGATTCAACTGAGTTTTCAACTCTGAGCAGTCGACAATCACCCCTGAGCTCTTCATTTCGGCCTCCAAAGACCTAACTAGACTGGATAGGCGTTCCTCTGAGTCCAGCCGTTCACCTGCTTCCTGAAACACCTCCTGTAAATTCCCAGCAGGTCTTGGATTTTTGGGGCTATGAGGACCGAACGAAGATGATGGGTTGTGGAAATGGTTAGAGCTATCAAGCGAGACCAGAGAAGGATTTGGATGAGTAGATGAAACCAGAGGTGGTGTAGCCCCATGGCATAGATCGAAAGGTTTGAGGATGGGGTTGGAAGGAGTAGATCGATTGGGGGTAGATGCATATGGTGTAGATGAATCGAGGAATGGCAGATTTGGGGAGAAATGTTGTGGACCTTGAGCTTGCTCTCCATCTTCCATCGCCACTCCCGTAGGATCAGGTAGTGGTGGCCGAGATTGAGGTTGAGATCCAGAATCAGACATCAGCCCTTTGAAATTAGGGTTCACTGGAAAGAAATCCAGATGTGGTGTAACCACGCTTGATTTTGTGGTTAATGGGTCAATACCTCTGTGCTTCCTACGAATTTCATTTGAATCCAAGGCTTTAGAACCTAGACCGTCCGCGAATGAAATGGTGCCGTCGGCCATGGCAGAAGATGGAGATCTGCTTCTCCTGGGGATTGCACATGGGTATGGAGGAAATTATTGAATCTTCTTTTGGTGTGTTTCGGAAGCGTATGGACGTTTTGGGGTGTTTTGGAACCGTATGGTTGTTTCGGTAAGGTGTGGTACCATTTTGGTGTATTTTGGAAGCGTGGGGACGTTTTTGGGTGTTTTTGAACCGTTTGGTATTGTTTCGCTTTTCGGTGTTTTGGAACCGTATGGATGTTTCGGTAAGGTGTGATACCATTATGGTGTATTTTGGAAGCGTATGGACGTTTTGGGGTGTTTTGGCACCGTTTGGAATTGTTTCGTTTTTGTGTGTTTTAAAACCGTATTGATGTTTCGGTAAGGTGTGGTACCATTTTGGTGGGTTTCGGAAGCGTATGGACGTTTTGGGTGTTTTCGAACCGTTTTGTATTGTTTGGTTTTCGTGTGTTTTTGAACCGTATGGATGTTTCGGTGTGGTGTGGTACCATTTTGGTGTATTTTGGAAGCGTGTGGATGTTTAGGGGTGTTTTTGAACCGTTTGGTGTTGTTTCGTTTTTGTGTGTTTTAGAACAGTATTTATTTTTCAGTAAGGTGTGGTACCATTTTGTTGTGTTTTTGAAGCGTATGGACTTATTGGGGTGTTTTTGAACCGTTTGGTGTTGTATCGCTTTTGTGTGTTTTCGGACCGCATGGATGTTTCGGTAAGGTGTGGTACCATTTTGGTGTGTTTTAGAAGCGCATGAACGTTTTGGTGTGTTTTTGAAGCGTGCGGACGTTTTGGGGTGTTTTTGAACCATTTGGTATTGTTTCGTTTTTGTGTGTTTTGTAACCGTATGATGTTTCGGTAAGGTGTGGTACCATTTTGGTGTGTTTTTGAAGCGTATGGACGTTTTGGAGTGTTTTCGAAACGTTTGGTATTGTTTCGTTTTTGAGTGTTTTGGAACCGTATTTTTGTTTCGGTATGGTGTGGTACCATTTTGGTGTGTTTTGGAATCGTGTGTGGATGTTTTAGGGTGTTTTTGAACCGTTTGGTATTTTTTTTTTTTTTGGTTAAATCAGCTTGAAATAAAAAGGGGCTAACCGAATATACAGCCTACAAGGGGCATACCCCAGGAGGAAAAGAAAAAAGTAAAGAAAAAGAAGACAATAGAGAAAGCCTATGCCAAACGGCTACAAAGGACTATAAGTAAATAGAACATCTGTTTCGCATCCATCTAACAGAGGGAAACGAAACAGATGGCAAAATGATTACACATAGTGCAACCTGCATTGTAAAACTAACTGACATGACAATGGGATTAACCGATTTACAAGGATACTAACTGACATGGCAACATGATTACATTATGGATGCTTCAATCTAGGGCTCTTAACGCCTAGATCAATCTGGAACCAAAATATGTACGCCAAAAGATCAAACGCCACGGCTGGACTACACCAACGGATACACCAATCTGGGCTAACAAAAAACAGCAGCAGGAACAGAACATATCTGGACAGCAATCTAGATAGAGCATGCATCAGCCACAATGAGCCTTGAACACAGCATACATCAGCCACTAATCGAAGTAAAATGCAGCCCATAAAATGCAGAAAACCTCAAGCTATAGCAGCAGCAGAGTATCAGCAGCAGAACAACAGAGTATAAGCCTAGGGACATGCCCCCTAGCAAGGCCTAAACATTCCCAGGGACAACCCCCCAAGGATAGGTCAAAGAAAGGTGATGAGCACCGAGAATAACAGTAACAGTAAACAGAATAACAGTATTACAACTCACTTGAACAGCTATTACAACTTGACAGCCACAATAACTAATCACTTGGACCAAAATCTAACAGCTGAACACAAGCCATTTTAAACCTGGGCTGACATGCAATGTTAACAGCCATTACTCAACAAGACGTTCAGAACTTGTAGAGAAAGGGATAAGTAACAGCACAAAGACAATATCATTCCATTTCCCTCTTGCATTTTGGTGCTCACACCCAACACCCTTGAAAAGACACCCAGTATACCTAAGATCATCAAGTTCCAAAGCATACAGGCATTGATTAAACTCATTCATATGAGGGGGCCAGTTTTTTTTTTTTTTTTTTGGTTAAATCAGCTTGAAAATAAAAAAAGGCTAACCGGATATACAGCCTACAAGGGGCATACCCCAGGAGGAAAGAAAAAAAAGAAAAAAGTAAAGGAACTTAGATATAGAGAAAGCCTACGCCAAACGGCTACATAGGACTAGAATAAAATGAAACATCTGTTTCCTATCCATCTATCAGAGGGAAACGAAACAGATGGCAAAAGATTACAAATAGAGCAATCTGACTAAAAAGATGAGAGTCTTCATGACAATATGAAACATCATTCCATGAAGCATGGTATGATCTAAAGGAACCCTTGTCCCTTGTCACCAACTGAACTTGAAGCTTGTACCAACACTCAAAATGGTATGATCTATAGGTTGCTCCAAGGAAATAGCAACCTAATTAGCTGCCAAAATACAGCAACCTTGTAGCAGCAGTAGGGAACAGCTGCCAAAATGTAGCAGTAGTAGGGAACCTAATTACTCCCTGATGAGTTTCCTGGCAGCAGCCTTGTAACAACAAAGAGATACGAATGAGGTCAGAGCAGTAGTAGCTCCACTCCATAGCAGAATAAGGCCGAATGAGGTCAGAGCAGTAGTAGCTCCATTAGTAGTACCAGACCAGCCACAGAAGCAACATTAGCTGCTGAACTGAACCGTTTCCAATCCATAACAGAGCGGCCAGCTATGACTTCAGCACAAAGCACAAACAGAACAGCCCCCTAGAAAAGCATTAACGTTCCTAGGGACAACCCCCCAAGGATAGGTTAAAATTACTTGGAGGTTACAATAAATGTAGACAGCCGATCAGTCAAACAGGTAGCACCTACTGGTTTCATTTGCAACAAAACTACAGCAGCAACAACAAAACAATAGCAGCAGCAGTCATAACAGGTAGCACCTACTGGTTTCATTTGCAAGAAAACAGCTTAAAAGGAGGCTGCTGTTGCTAGACTGCCGTGGCTACCAAAACAGCAACAAAACACAGCAGAAACAGCACAAAACACTACAGCTGATCAGAATAGCAGTAAGAGCAGCAGCCATAACATTAAGACTTGCAAAATAGCCACTATACAAATGAAAATTCATAACAGGAACAGCAGTTAACAGCAGCAATATAAGGTCTCACTGACTACTATCACCCTTGAAAACTGACCTCCCACTCTTCTTTTTTCTCACAAGCAAATGGGATTCCTCTTCTCCCTCCACTAAACCTCACAAGATGCCCCCGCTAATTATTACCTCCTCTCACAAGAACGGATGAGGCTCTAGCACTCAGCTCACATGGATTGCACACATTATAGTAAGAACGCTCAATTGCATTGGATTCCAGAAGGGTACTTAATAGTAAATGGATGCTCAAGTGTGTGGAAATGGTTGAGCCACCTTTAAGAATGCCAGTACTGAGCCCAACCTGCCCAAATGAATCACAGCCAAGTAAAACAGCAACTAGCAAGGTAAATTAGCTCACAACATTGTTCCACTCATTTACAATCAATTCTGCTTGTGAATGAGGAAAATTAGAAAGTGATAGAAGCCTTGCTCTGACCATGTTGCAAATTTTGTGAACAACAACCTCCCAAGTATAGGATTGATTTTGAAATTTCCTCAAGTTTCTCTCAATCCAAATATGATAAACCGTTACTGTAAAGGCCAACCTAGTGATTACACTTTTGATAGTTTTGCCCTTAAAATTGGTTAACAGAGTTACCCAGTCTGCCCAAGTTCTAACAGGCCATGCAACATGGAGTTTGGCCTGAATGATATCCCACACCTGGTTGGTAAATGGGCAATTGAAAAAGAGATGGTTATGGCTTTCACTCCCCTGACACAAACCACATTGTGGAGGAACATTCAGACCAAATGACACGAGTCTATCAGCAGTGGCTAGCCTATTCTGAATGGCAAGCCATGTGACAAAGCTGCATTTTGGTACGTGCGCAGAGAACCACACTACCTTATGCCATAAGGCCTTAGGAAAGGGAGTTCTTAATTTGTTCCATAGGGAGGCTATTGTGAACTGCCCATTGGAATTAAGCGTCCACCTTGTTTGATCTGCCCCATTCAACCTGGACTGAACAAGAGATGGCAGAGTGTTTCTCACCTCATTGAGCTCAAATGTTTGGGTAATGGGGAACACCCAATTTGAACCATCTATTATGTGAGAGACAAAGGCATCGCTTGGGATGCCAGAGTCATACACCATTCTAGGACCAAATCTATCCATTAAAGGACCGAGAGGATGCCAATTGTCATACCACAAAGATGTTGAATTCCCATTACCTAGTATACAAAGGACATATGGTTTAACCAAGGGCCTGAGATTCAAAAGCTTCCTCCAACCCCATGTGCAATCTCCAGGTATTTTCAGATTCCAGAAACTCCTTCCTCTCATTAAGTATGATTTGACCCATTGACACCACATGGATTGTTCTCCCCCAGAGATAAGAAACCAAATATGTTTTGCAATGGCTGCCTTATTCCAGATTTGCAAGGATTTGAAACCAAGACCCCCTTCTTCCTTAGGGGAGCAGAGATGCTCCCAAGAAACTTTAGCCCCAGTTTTCTTTAAATCAGGGCCAGACCAAAGAAAAGCCCGAAGTATTGACTCGATTTCCTTGATTACCTTTTTGGGAAGGATAAACAAGGATGACCAATATGTTTGAATGGAGAAAAGCACATTCTTAATTAGTTGAACCCTACCAGCATAGGTGAGGTCTCTATTGGTCCAAGTCTTAGTCCTAGCAATCATGCTCTCCACTAAACGATGGCAATCCGAAGCCTTGAGCTTAGTGGAGAGGAGGGGTACACCTAGATATCTGACAAGGAGGGTGCCCTCCTGGAATCTTAAGATGTCCATAATGGCTAATCTAGTCGTAGTGCTGACCCCAGAGAAATATATGCTACTTTTCTCGGGGTTTGGAGAGAGACCAGACAAAGCTTGGAACTCAGTGAGGGCTTCCTGAATAAGGGTGATTGAAGACAATTCACCCTTACAAAAAATCATAAGATCATCCGCAAAGCAAAGATTGATGATCTTAGTATTCCCACATCTCCAATGGAAATGAAAATCAGGTAACATGGCTTTCTCCCTAAGTAGACAGGTGAGAATTTCCATAACAATGACAAAAAGGTATGATGACAGAGGGTCACCTTGCCTTAAACCTTTTTGCCCAAGAATGTACCCAGTGGTCTCCCCATTCACGCTCAAGGTGTAGTTAGCAGTGGTAACACAAGCCTGAAGCCATTTGATCATTGTTGGATGGAAATTCATAGAGGAGAGGATATCCCAGAGAAATTCCCACCGAACATTATCATAAGCTTTCCTAATGTCTACTTTCATCGCACATCTTGGGGATGATGATGATTTATGATACCCTCTCATAAGTTCCTGGGTGAGGAAGATGTTGTCAGCAATACGCCTCCCTTTAACAAACCCCGATTGGACAGGATCAATTAGAACAGGGAGGACAATCTGGAGTCTTTTGGCAAGTATTCTAGCAACGCATTTATAAACAGTGTTACAACATGAGATTGGTCTAAAATCCCCAACTTTGGAAGGATTAGGGATCTTAGGAACAAGAGCTACCATTGTAGAGTTGGCCTTCCTGAGCAGCTTACCAGACCTAAAGAAGGTCTTGACAGCTGCAGTGACCTCATGTCCAATGATAGGCCAAGCTTTTTTGAAAAAACCGGCATTGTAGCCATCCGGACCAGGGGCTTTGCTGGGGTTGAGGGACCAAAATGTGTCCTTAATCTCTTGATCAGAGACCTCCTCAATCATTGCCAACTTTTGAGTATCAGTTAGTCTCTTATTAACTAACTGCTGGATTCTGCTATGTCTAATGCCCCCAATCTTCTCTCTTGGAAATCTAATGGCATTAAAGTCTCCAAGCACAATCCAAGGGGATGAGGTGGTAAGATGATGGAGACTAGACCAAAGAGCCTGTCTTTCCCGGTAACTATTAGCCCCATACACAAAGGTTGCCAAAAAGGGGGCCCCGCCATCCTTGGGTTGTACTGAACAGTGAATGAATTGGTCAGATTGACCAAGTAACTGAACCTGAACAATAGAGGGATCCCAACACACTAGAATTCTACCGATGGGAGCTTGAGGGTAGTTGCTCACAAAATTCCATTGAGGACAAACATATTTCATTATTCTAGAAGCCAACCCTTCTTTTATTTTATGCTCTAGCAACCCCATTAGGGAGAGTTTGTTATGTTTCACAAAAATTTGAACCTCTTTTTGTTTGATTGGGTCATTGAGACCCCTAATGTTCCAAAATCCCATGTTAAGAGGTTGCATATACATAGAAAATTTAAGCAGAGCAGGAATTAAAATGCAGAAAATTGGAATATTAGAATAAAGCCTAACAAAAAGGATACAGTAGTTACTGGCCTTAACAAAAAGGATACAAGTAAAGTTACTTCCTTTTTTTTTGGGAGCCTTTGGAATGACTCCTTTGTTTGCCATCAGGAAGTAAGTCAGGAGGTTCCTTTTCATCACCATCTGGGTTTGGAACATGTTGACTGATCCTATTGTCAGACCATGCTGCCTTTGAAGCCTTTTTTGCTGCTTTAGTGGGCTGCTTAGAAGGCGTAATCACAGTTGGGTTGTTAGCAATGCTGGTAGGTGAAGTGGTGGCCTTTTGGAAATTAGAAGGATCATTAATCACAGATCTCACCACACCCTCCAGAACTTCCAATAAATCAGCTTCTGAATCATCAGAATCCTCCTGTAGGACTTGTTGCAAGACAGGAGAGGGAGGAGCCCGAAGGCCTAGGACATTCTTTTGAGAAGATGTCAGTTCCCCTAGCTTCAGTTTCTCATTGGTAACAACCTGACCTTGAATAGATTGAGCACAAGCTGCCCTTTGTCCCCCATTGGCTTGGTTGGAAGGAGCATGAACCACCGGACCCTTAACCACAATTCCCACAGAATCCTTAACAACAATTTCAGATGCTAGAATAGGCACAACTTCAGAGGTTGTAGTTGGCTGCACCTCATCCAAATTAGGAAGATCAACTAGCACACTTGGAATGCCATTAGAGACTTCAATTGCAGATTGCGAGGAAGAGGATTCGCCTGATACCATATCAGTAGAGTTGGCATCCCTTTTACCCTTACCTTTACTAACCACTTGCCATGTATCCTGTTGGGTTGAAACTTTAGTACCCGATTGCTTAGAACACGTTCCTTTAGGATGGCCAAAGACCTTGCAATCTGTACATATTGGAGGTAGCCATTGATATTGTAAAGCTACTATAACTGTCTCCCCATTGATGGTAATTTGAACGTCATCCGGCAAGTCAGTTCCAGCATCAATTTCCACACATATACGAGCATAATCCAGCCGAAGTTTTTTAGCTGTAGCTTGGTCCACGTGAAGAGGTTTGCCAATGGTACTAGCAATCTTGCTAAAGCACTCTGCTGTCCAAAACTCGAGTGGAAGCTTCAAAATCTTGATCCAAGCTGGAATTTTAGAAGGTTGGTCCTTACTTGGGAGCATCATACGCTTCCAATTTTGCAATACAAGGAATCTTCTAGAAAAGAAATGGGGGCCATCCTCTAACGCTCTCATCTTAGCGGCCTCATCCTTGAACTCGAATAAGAATCTCGAGCCAAGTTCTTTAACTGATAAAAGATCGTCCTTCCACACTGTCCGGGCTGTAGCCTTTAGTAAAGGGAATTCCATCTTGCCATCAAGGAAATGCCCTATTAGGCAGTGATTCCAACTGCCTTCATCTATGTCCGATTCATCTAACTCCACCACAGCACATTTACCTTTTTGAAGTAGTGGATAGTAGTCCAACTTCATCATTTTAGAAGGGCCTTGAGCTGCGAAGAGGGAAGCCCAGTTCTTAGGATTACCTTTGGGGCGTATAGGATTCTGATGTCGATTGGTATGGGGTTTGATAGGGTTGGGGAGAATCCCATCTTTCAAATCTAAATTGATGAATTCGTCCTGACCGAAATTTGACCCAGAAGGAATTTTAAAGTTCACATTTAGGGTTTGAGGCTTACCCGAAGCATCTGAAACTGAGGATTGACACCCGATTAAGTCGTGATGTTCCTTGAGACGATTCAATTGAGATTTCAACTCTGTGCAGTCGACGAGCACTCCTGAGCTCTTCATTTCGGCCTCCAAGGACCTAACTAGGCTGGATAGTCGTTCCTCTGATTCCAACCGATCACCTGGTACCTGTAATTCCCTAGCTGGACTGGATTTTTTGGGGCTATGAGCACCGATTGTAGATGAGGAGTTGTGGAGATGGCTTGAGTCATCAGGAGAAATCAAAGATGGAGTTGGATTAGTAAAAGAACCCAGGAGTGGCGGTGCTCCTGGGCAAAGGTCGAAAGGTTTGTGGATGGAATTGGTAGGAGAGGACCGGTTGGGAATAGATACAGATGGTGTAGATGAGTCAAGGAAGAACGGGTTAGGGGAGGAAATTTGGGGATTGAAACCCCTTTGCTTCCTACGAACATCGGGATCTGAGTTGTTCTTCTGTTTTCTGCGGATTTCATTGGAGTCAAGTGCTTTGCTTCCGAGTCCCTCCGCCATAGAGATCGTTCCGTCAGCCATGGAGAGTCAGCTTCTCCACGACCTTGTTAGATCCGCCCAAATCGCCTACATGTCAGAGCTGGTTCTGCAATTAGCCTTTTTCAACCACAACCGTTTGGTATTGTATCGCTTTTGTGTGTTTTCTAACCGTATGGATGCTTCGCTATGGTGTGGTACCATTTTGGTGTGTTTTGGAAGCAAAACAGATCCTTCCCTGTCTGCTGTATCAACGGATGGACTGGTTGCAGAGCCTAAACCGCCTTATCCATGACTGCTACTTCACTTGGGCTAACAAACAAGATCCCACACATTTTGTCAGTACAAAGCTGGATCGAGTTTTAGTCAATGAGAATTGGATGAAGGTTTACACTTGTTCCTTTGCTCATTTCTCTAACCCTGGGATATCTGATCACTCTCCTGCTATTACGTCCATTCTTCCTAGTCCTAGGTCTTCAAATAAACCTTTTAAGTTTTTTGATTTCTTAGCGGATCACCCTCGGTTTTTGGAAGTAGTTCAGAAAGTTTGGAGGAGAGTGATTATTGGGAATCCCATGTTTTGTGTCTGTGAGAAGCTCAAGCTGTTGCAAAGTGGGTTCAAACAAATTAATATTCTTGATTTCAGTGATGTCTCCGCTAGGGTTGTTGACCTCAGACAACAACTTGATACCTTGCAGCATGCCTTGAGTTCTCACAATCCTAATCCTTCCTTGATTAGTCAGGAACGAGCAGTTTATAAACAACTCCTTACAATGCTCAGGGCTGAGGAAAGTCTGGCTAAGCAAAAGTCTAGAATTCAGTGGCTAAAGTTGGGTGATCAGTGTACTTCTTATTTCTTCAAATCTGTGACTAATGCAAGGAATAGAAATAAAATAACCAGTCTGGTTTTGGATGATGGGTCCATCACTCATGATATTGAGGTCATAAAGTCCAATTTTGTCAACTTTTACACGAACTTGCTAGGTTCTGCCCATCCTGATGCTTATCATGGTCTTAACAGAATTCAGCAGTTTTTCTTTTTTCTTTCCTCCTGGGGTATGCCCCTTGTAGGCTGTACATTCGCCTACATTGATGGATGCCAAGTGGCTACAATAAGAACATTGAAAACACCAAGCCAACTGGATACAAGCCTACTTGCCTAGTAAACGAATGTTTCTAGCCCCTCTAGGTAGATGGGAAAGAAACACTCGACAAAAGGGATAACTGGACAGCACAAAGCAACAGAATTGAGCTTCAAAACAGCCCACATTCTTCTCTGAATACAACCATCTTTGCAATAACCGTAGGATGCACTAGTCAAAACAGCAACAAGGACAGCAGCAGTAGCACAGTACAGCAGCCACATGAAGTTCAGTTGTTCTCTGTTCTACCTCTGAAGTTCTACCACAAAAATTCAGCATGGACACTTGGAGTTGTGTCCTGTTGGAAGTATCAATAACAGCCGTGGCAGAGGACGTCCCCCTCTGCGAAGGGAGATCCCACGACAGCCCCTGATGGTTAGGCATATACTACAATATAAAACTCTGACAATGATGTCTATTATGTTCAAACAGCATGAAAAGAACCAACATGACAAGAGCTGGACTGCCCAGCTTGAACTTCCAATTTCGTATGTGCATATAGCAGTTACAGGCATTAACAGAAACCAAAACAGCAGCAGCTGGTTGCTTGAACAGGAGCAACTTATCAGCTGCTGGACTGAAGCAAAAGGACGTGTAGAAGATTGAACCAACAACACTACTAATCTGGACAGCCATGCAAGAACCACACAGCATAATACAAAAACAGATCAGCAGACACATCTGAGCTGGAGAACAACAGCCATAATAGAAGCTGTAACGTAACAGCAGCCATATACATAGCAATCCTCAACTTCAGTTAATGTAACATTTAAGTATTAAATATGCTTACGATAAAATGGACAAGAATCAACACATAACAGAACAAAACAAAACAAAGCTCTTGGTATGTATAGGACTCACTCCTCTACTCCCTTGGATTCTCACAACTCCCACTCTCTTTTTCAATACCATGAGCTAGGGTCCCTTTTCTCCCTCCACTGTTTCTTTTTTTTTTTTTGGTAAATCAGCTTGAACATAAAAAAGACTAACCGGATATACAGCCTACAAGGGGCATACCCCAGGAGGAAAAAAAAGGAAAAAAAGAAAAGGAAAAAAAAACGTAACCTAGATACAGAGAAAACCTACGCCAATCGGCTACATAGGTCTAGAATAAAATGAAACATCCGTTTCCTATCCATCTATTAGAGGGAAACAAAACAGATGGCAAAAGATTACAAATAGTGCAATCCATGAAACTTGAACGAGGATCCAGAGCATAAGTCACCAACTGAACTTGAAGCTTGTACCCACTTTGAAGCTTAAGTCACCAACTGGACTTGAAAGCCATAGCAGAACAGAAGACAGCATAACAGAAGCAGCATTTGCTGCCATAGCATGGAGCATAACAGGGAGCAGCTGGCCATAACAGAACAGCACCAAGTACAAGCTTTCTCAACGTCATAACAGAGTGGCCAGCTAACTAAGCATTAGAACAGTCCCAAATACAAGCATTAACTTTGAGGGTCTCATTGAAGGATTCACCATCTTGGCTTGAACAGGCCCCGTAACCTTTGGAGGAGCAAAACAGCAGCAAAACAGACACAATAGCAGAACAGACTACAACTATCATGAATGAGTAGGACGACACTAGCAACTATACATTATGCAGAGGACGTCCCCCTCTGCGAAGGGAGATCCCAACGACAGCCCCTGTTGGTTAGGCGTATACTCCGAATTGAAACATTCAAAATTCCATACGAATTGACACTAGCAACTATTGAACTGAGCATAACAGTAGCAATATCAGTAGCTATAACAGAAAAGGACAGAAAATAGCAGCCATAACAGAATATATACCCCGTGTACAACAGCCCAAAATAGCAACAAAAGCATGTTCCTTGCAGCACAAAACACCGCAAGCTGATCAGAAAAGCAGTAAGAGCAGCAGCCAACAATAGCAGAATCTGAAGACTAGCAAATGATTCAAAAGCGGTGAAAGAACAGAACAGTAAAAGCAACAATATAAGGTCTCACTGACTACTATCACCCTTGAAAACTGACCTCCCACTCTTCTTTTTTCACAAAAGCAAATGGGAATCCTCTTCTCCCTCCACTAAACCTCACAAGATGCCCCCGCTAATTATTACCTCCTCTCGCAAGAACGGATGAGGCTCTAACACTCAGCTCACATGGATTGCACACATTATAGTAAGAACGCTCAATTGCTTTGCACACATTATGAGGCTGAATACTGCTTGAGCATTGACCTGAATCACTTGGAGAATGCAGCTAACTGCTGAGAACAGACCTAACAGGTATGCAACAGGAAGATGGATGGGGCTCTAGCACACAGCAGACAAGGATTACCCACAGTATAGTAAGATCACTCAGGAGTTAAGAAATAGCAGTTCAATGAACAGGGAGTAAGTTAACTACCTGGATACATAGAAGTAATAGAAGGCCAACAAGGATGAACCTGTGATTGTAATCTGGCTGAACCATGTTTGGAGCTTGCTCTCCTGATCATGGGACTTGTGTGAGACCAAATCTCCTGTGATTGTGACCTGGAAATCTAGAAGTATTAGAAGCCCAATTGCAGCTGCTGGATGACTGGCCTTCCAGTCAAGGGGGAAAACATGGATCTGAACCCCCCTTGGGCAGTGACCTGCCCTTGAACCATGGCCTTGCTTGAACCTTGTGAACAACAGTTGAGTGTTTTGGTCTGAAGTGGCTGCTTTGAAGGAATTGGTAGACTTCCAAGCTTGAACATTGACCTGCAAACCAAACAAGACATTGAAATTAAGCATGAATGTTCCACATAGCAAGTAAGTGAGAATGTCCCTTGAATTCTAAGGACAACAACCTATATCTAACTTCATCTGAAATTTTGTTAGCAACCACTCCAGGAGGGCAGCTAAGATTCTGGAACTTTCTATAGTTCCTCTCAAGCCACAGTTGATGCACATAGACTGTGAAGACAAGCTTAGCAATTGTGATAGGTAAGGTTTTGCCCTGTAAAGTGGACAGTTTACTTACCCACTGTTGCCAAGAGGTCAACCCAACCATATGAGGGGTCTTTGGGGTCAAAATACCTCTAATTTGTGTAGCCATGGTGCACTCAAAGAACAGGTGGTCATGGGTTTCTACACCCATACACAGACTACAGGTGGAGGAAGATTTCATGCCAAACATCACCAATCTATCCTCGGTAGATAACCTATGAAGGATGGCCATCCATGAGATCACACTGCACCTAGGAATATGCCCTGAAAACCAAACTACTCTATGCCAAGTGATGGCTGGAAAGTGGGTTCTCAAGTGATCCCAAAGGGATGAAATTGTAAATTTTCCAGAGGCTGTGAGAGTCCATATACACCTATCTCCAATGGAATCATTGATGGAAACAACATGAAGATCAGATCTCACCTCATTAAGGTCAGGTGCTTGAGTAATCGGGAAGGCCCATTGATTGTCTCTAATGATGGCCTTCACAGTGACATCCTTAGGAAGTCCTGAATCATAGACTATTCTAGGTCCAAACCTTGGCTATCCTGCCATCACTTATTGATCCGGCTCAATCTGGATTTGTACAGGGAAGGAGGATTGCTGATAACATATTCCTTACTCAGGAATTGATGAGGGGTTACCACAAACACTCCTCTTCTCCTAGGTGTGCCATGAAGGTGGATATCATGAAGGCTTATGATAATGTCAGATGGGACTTCCTGTGGGATGTCCTGGATTCCATGAATTTCCACCCTAAGATGATCCAATGGTTGAAAGCTTGTGTCTCTACAGCTAATTACTCCCTATGTTTCAATGGGGAGGCAATAGGATACATTCCTGGACAGAAAGGTTTACGACAAGGTGACCCATTGTCTTCCTACTTGTTCGTCATAGTTATGGAGGTATTGACTTGCATCCTTAAGGAAAAGTCTATACTCCCTGATTTTAAGTTTCACTGGAAATGTGGTTCCACCAAACTTGTCAACCTTTGCTTTGCGGATGATCTTATGATCTTCTGCAAAGGTGAGGAGAGTTCCATTACTCATATTAAAAACTCCTTGACTGAGTTTGAGGCTTTGTCCGGACTATCTCCCAGCCATACCAAGAGTAACATCTTCTTCTCTGGTGTTAATTCCTCCACCAAGGCTTCCATTTTGAATATTTTAGGATTCCAGGAAGGGTCCCTACCTGTTAGGTATTTGGGGGTACCCCTTCTATCCACCAAGCTTAAGCACAATGACTGTAAAGTCATGGTTGACAGAATTGTAGCAAAAACTAAATCATGGACCCATAGGTACCTCTCTTATGCTGGCAGAATACAATTGATTAAATCAATTCTATTTTCAATGCAAACTTACTGGTCATCTCTCTTTATTATCCCTAAAAAGGTAATTAAAGAGATTGAATCTATTCTTAGAGCCTTTTTCTGGTCAGGTCCTGACCTTAAAAAGACAGGTGCCAAAGTCTCATGGGAACACCTCTGCTCTCCTGTCAAGGAAGGTGGATTAGGATTTAAATCTTTGGAGGTTTGGAACAAGGCAGCTGTTGCCAAACACATTTGGTTCCGTGTCTCTGGTGGGGAGCAATCTATGTGGTGCCAATGGGTTAAGTCTTACTTACTTAAGGGTACCCCCTACCTTAGAAGGGTTGGGGACCTTGGGCACTAAAGCAACTAGAGTAGCATTAGCTTTCTTCAAAAGCTGACCAGATTTAAAGAAAAGTTTAACAGCAGAGGTCACCTCATGACCTATCACAGGCCAAGCTTTATGGTAGAAAGCTGCATTGTAACCATCTGGACCAGGTGCTTTTTGAGGATTAAGAGACCAGAAAGTGTCCTTAATCTCTTTATCAGTTACCTCCATCACCATTTCCAAACTTTGGACAGGAGTGAGTTTTCTAGTGATGAGTTGATGCACTCTAGAGGAACCCATGTAATGATTCAGATGTTTAGTGCCTAACAAATTAGTGTAGTAGTTGATGAAGGTCTGCTTAACCAACTCAATGTTCTGGGTAACAGTCCCATCCTCCAAAACCAAACTAGAAATTCTGTTCCTATTCCTGGAATTACTAATGGTTTTGAAGAAGAATGAGGAGCATTGATCCCCCAACTTTAGCCACTGAACCCTAGACTTTTGCTTGGCAAAACTCTCTTCAGCCCTAGCATAAACAAGGTACTGCTTGCACAATTCCCTTTCTTTTTTTTTTGGTTAAATCAGCTTGAAATTGAAAAGAGGCTAACCGAATATACAGCCTACAAGGGGCATACCCCAGGAGGAAAATGAAAAAAAGAAACAAGAGAAAAGAATGTAGCTAACGCCAAATGGCTACATGAACTAGGTAATGAATTGTTTCCAATCCATCTTGTAAGAGGGAATGGAAACAACGGCAAAATATAAAAGATACATGAAAAAAGCATCTTCATATAAACACCACTTTTAGCACATAATGGTAGCTTGGACGGGTTCAGAACGTGCACAGTACGGAACATAACAGCAGCAGCAGCAGATGCAGCCCATAGATAGCAGCCACAACACCCCACCTTGGCTTGAAACAACAGCCTTGACAACAGTAGTAGAATTGCAGCTACTTGCTGTCTATTGCAAACAGCAGCAGTAACTACAACATCAGAATAGCTACAAAAGCTATAGAATTAGCAGAGGACGTCCCCCTCTGCGAAGGGAGATCCCAACGACATCCCCTGTTGGTTAGGCTTATACACAAATGTACAGAAAACAGAAGCTGTATAGCAAATATAGCATCACCAAAATAGAATTAGCAGCTGAACAGAACTCAGAAGCTTAAAGAGTAGCTATAAGAGTTGCTAAATCCTACAAGACAGGAATAAATGATAGCCAAAACAGCCCAGAACAGGGCAGCAGCCACAACAGCTACAAACATCAGTACAGAACAGCAGCAAGTCCACAAAAATCAGTAGCCACAAAAATGCTATAGAAGTAATAGCAGCTGGACTGGACTGGACTGGACAGCAGCCACAAAAATCAGTAGCCACATGAGAACACTTGGATCTTGAGAGCACAAAGTACCAGTTCATAACAAAGTACCAGTTGTGTCCTGTTGGAAGTATTAACTATGCAATGCAGCCAGCTCATAACAAAGGAGATGGCAGCCAACTTATAACAAAATAAGGCCACTCCATTTTATAACAGTGGCAGAGCCGGTACAAAACTGACCATAGCAGCAGCTATATAGATATACTATCATGCAATTACAGGTTTGTTAATTGGCCTAAGCAACTGGACAGTAGCAAGAAGTGGGCTACTGCCAATCATCATTCCAATAACAGCCCAGAACAGATAAATACCATTGCAACACATATGATATGATATACCATTGTAACAAATGGCAGCCAAAACAGCCCAAAACAGATGATGCCCTGAGCACTATGTCCTCTCATGCAACTCCCTCGGAAAACTCACATCACCCCCTCTTCTTTTCACTCATGTGCTAGGGCACGGCTCCAGTAACTCCCTCCCTTTATCTCACAATATGCCCCCACTACATATTACCTCCTCTCTCAAAGAAAGGATGAGGCTCTAGCACACATCTCACCAGGTAGCACACAATATGAGGTAGGTTCACACAAAGTCTAGTCTCACTAAAGATTATGATATATACCTGATTCATTAGGAGTAGTAATATCTGGAATGATTGCCTCAACAAATGCAGCCTTTGGAACAACTATTCCACTCATTTACAATCCACTGTGCTTGTGATTGAGGTAAATTAGTAAGTGATAAAATCCTTGCTCTCACCATGGTGCAGATTTTGTGAACAATTATCTCCCAAGAACAGCAGTGACTTTGAAACCTTCTCACATTTCTCTCAATCCATATATTGTACACTGCTATTGTGAAGCCCAGCCTAATGATAAGATTTTTAAGACCTTTTCCTTTTACATTTGATAGCAATGTTGTCCAGTCAGACCAAGTTCTACCAGACCACGACACATGAAGTTTGGTCTGAATAGCATTCCACACTTGCTTAGTGAAAGGGCAATTAAAGAAAAGATGATCATGGGTCTCACTCCCCTGACACAGACTACATTGAGGATTAGCATGCAGTCCAAATAAGACAAGCCTATCAGCAGTAGATAGCCTATGCTGTATAGCAAGCCAAGTGATGAAACTGCATTTTGGAATGTGGCCAGGGAACCATACCAGCTTGTGCCACAAAACCTTGGGAAAATGAGTTCTTAACTTGTTCCAAAGAGAGGCCACTGTGAACTGTCCATTAGAGGTTAGAGTCCATCTCTTTTGGTCATCCTCATGCAGTCTGGACTGGACAAGTGGGGGAAGAGTATTTCTCACCTCATTAAGCTCAAAGGTTTGGGTAATGGGGAAAGCCCAATTTGAGTCATGAATGATGTGTGACACAAAAGCATCTTTTGGGATACCAGAGTCATATGCAATTCTAGGGCCATATTTAGCCACTAAAGGGCCAAGTGGGTGCCAATTGTCATACCACAAGGATGTGGTGTTCCCATTTCCCATTTCCCAGTTCCCATTTCCCTTTCGGTGGCCTGTTTTGAAGGATCACTAGGATTTGATCCTAGCTCTCTCTGGATGGCCTCCAATTGGGCTCTATATGAGACCACTCTTGATGACAAATCACTAAAGTCATTGGTATTTAGCTTTTTAAGGTCTACCTGCAAATGCATAAGCTTCTCACAGACACAGAACATTGGGTTCCCAATAATTACTTTCCTCCAAACCTGCTGAACAGTTTCAAGGAATCTAGGGTGTTCAGCCAGAAAATTAAAGAACCTGAAAGGCCTCCTCTTTGGAGGTGAAGGAGCTGTCAAATAGACTACAGCAGGGGAGTGGTCAGACACCCCAGGGTTGAGAAAATGAGCATTGGACCAACTAAAATCTTTGATCCAACATTCATTGACTAAAACCCTATCAATCTTGGTGCTAATGCGAGCATCTCCCAATTGCTTATTTGACCAAGTGTAGTGACAACCAGAGAATCTAAGGTCAACGAGTTCAGTTGATTGGAGGCAAGAGTTGAACTCCTCCATCCAAGGCATCCAAGTCCTATCCCCACCTACTTTTTCAAGAGGAGATTTTATAGCATTGAAATCACCAAGGACCACCCAAGGGGTGACAACACAGAGATGCCGTAAGTCAGCCCAAAGCTGTTGTCTCTCCAGGTAGCAGTTAGCCCCATAAATAAACGTAGCAACAAAAGAGTATTGGCCATCGCAAGTGAGGACCTTACAATGGACATACTGACTGGACTGACATATGACTTGAACATGGCAAACCAAAGGGTTCCAACAGATCAAAAGTCTCCCCATCGTAGAGCTGGGGTAATTGCTAACAAAATTCCACAGAGGGAGCATAGAACTGACAATGTTAGAGACTTTGGGTTCTTTGACTTTATGCTCAATAAGACCTACTAGAGATAATTTATTCTTGAAAACCCAATTTTTTGCCTCCCTCTGTTTAAGAGGATCATTAAGACCTCTTATGTTCCAACAACCAAAATGCAATGGTGTACTATCCATTTAGTCCTGCACACAAAATAACTACCACAATGAGCTACAACTAATGAGTGTAAGAGTGATGCACAAGTTGAGCATTATTTAAATAATTGTGGACAAAAGGTAGGAAAGTAAAGTTACTTCCTTTTTTTTTGGGAGCCCTTGGAGTGACTCCTTTGTTTGCCATTATGACCAGCCTTAGAGGAGCCTCCCAATAGCAGCTTAACATCAGAAAGTAAGTCCGGAGGTTCTTTTTCATCACCATCTGGGATTGGAACCTTAGGACTGATCCTGTTGTCAGACCATGCTGCTTTTGAAGCCTTTTTTTCTGCTTTAGTGGGCTGCTTAGAGGGTGTATTCACAGTTGGGTTGTTAGCAATGCTGGTAGGTGAAGCGGTGGCCTTTTGGGAATTAGAAGGATCATTGATCACGGAGCTCACAACACCCTCCAGAACTTCCAATAAATCAGCTTCTGAATCATCAGAATTCTCCTGTAGGACTTGTTGTAAGATAGGAGAGGGAGGAGCCTGAAGGCCTTGGACATTCTTTTGAGAAGATGACAGCTCCCCTACCTTCAGTTTCCCATTAGTCACAACCTTCCATTCCAAATCCTTAGCTACAGGCAGGACAGGGGAAGGAGTAACAAAGTGTTTAACACATTTGGTTGTGCTATGCCCAAAAACATGGCAGTGAGAACACATAGGGGGGAGGACTTGGTATTCAATGGGCACCACAACTGTCTCCCCTTGAACCGTCACTGCAACCTCATCAGGAAAGTCCTGCTCTGCACTAATTTCAATACAAACCCTTGCTTTAGTGGACTTGGTTTGCAGAAGCCCTGGTTGCTTGGATGTCCTAGCAGTAGCTTGATCCACATGAATAGGTCTACCCACTGTGCTAGCAACCCTACTGAGGCACTCTTGGTTCCACAGCTCAAAAGGCAAGTCATGGAACTTCACCCAAACAGGTATTTTGGTTGGTTGTTCTTGGAGAGGTTTCATCATTCTGTGCCACTCCTTAAGAACTAGATATCTCTGAGAGAAAAAGTAGGGACCTCCCTCTAGAACCTGCATCTTAGCTTGCTCATCTTTAAATTCAAATAAATAGAACCCTGAGACATCAGGTTTAACAGCCACAAATAAATCTTTCCATTTGTTCCTAGCAGTGGTGACCAAAAGGGGATAAGCCATCTTTCCGTCTAGAAAATGGCCTATTAGATACTTATTCCACTTCCCCACCTCAGTCAGTTCCACATCAATTTCAACTGTAGCTGCCTTCCCTTTCTGAAGGTCGGGGAAGTAGTCAAGCTTCATGTCCAGAGATGGACTTTGGGATTGAAGGAGTGCAGCCCAGTTTCTAGGTTTAGGCCTGTTCTGTCCAGTGTTGGGTTTGGGGTTGGTCTGGTAATTTTGAGGAGGCTTGGTATGGGTATTAGAGGTCTCGGCACTTGGATTTGAAAAGAAATGAGAAGGGGGTTGTCTGGGTTTAGCGTCCTCAACCAGATACCCCATATTTGGGTCACCCTGTTCATATGGAAACCCACAAGCATTGATCAACATCGTAGGGTCAGGGTTGCAGTTATGTACCTCATCGCAATGGTTAAGTGACTGGGACAGACTACCATTGTTGTGAGAATTGCGTTCCTCAGCTTCAAGCATCCGAGGATTAGGGTTAGAAAGTTGTACCTTTTCTTTTCCGGTATGGACAAGGAAATGAGCCGCTCTCTCTTCTGCTTCCTGTTGCAGAGCTTCCTCAAAGACTTGCTGTAGTGTCGTAGAAGAGCTAGGATTCTTTGATGACTTAGGGCTGAACGGCCCAAAATCTTCTGTAGCCGAAGAAGGAGCGACACTTCTGAGAATGGTACCGAGATTGGGATTTGGAGTTTTGGACGATTTAGGGCTGTGAGCCCCAAACCGATTTGGAGATGATGATGGAGCCGACCTGCTATCAGTGCCATGCAGATCGATTTCACCTGAGATGATCGGACCAGAAGGTTCTCGAGGAATCGGGATCGAGGTTTTAGGGCAATCAATGTGTGTAATCTGCTTCCTTCGTAGTTCATTGGAATCCAGAGCCTTGAATCCAAGCCCTTCCGCCATTGCAATCGTACCGTCAGCCGTGGAAATCACAGTTTTTCCATGGCCCTGTCAGAATCTCTTAAATCGCCTTACATGTCAGCAAGGAATTGTGCCGTGCCAGAATTCTTGCTAGCAGACTGCAAAATGTCCTCCCTATGCTTAATTCAGCAGTTAGTTAATAAGCGACTAAATGATACTCAAAAGTTGGCAATGATTGTGGAGGTCACTGATCAAGAGATTAAGGACACGTTTTGGTCCCTCAGCCCCAGCAAAGCCCCTGGTCCTGATGCCTACAATGCTGGGTTTTTCAAAAAAGCTTCGCCTGTCATAGGTCATGAGGTCACTGTAGCTGTTAGGACCTTTTTTAGATCTGGTAAACTGCTCAGGAAGGCCAACTCTACCATGGTAGCTCTTGTTCCGAAGGTCCCTAACCCTTCCAAAGTTGGGGACTTTAGACCTATCTCATGTTGTAACACTGTTTACAAATGCATTGCTAAAATTCTAGCCAAAAGACTCCAGAATGTCCTCCCTATTCTAATTGAACCTGTTCAATCGGGGTTTGTTAAAGGGAGGAGGATTGCTGACAACATCTTCCTCACCCAGGAGCTAATGCGAGGGTATCATAAATCATCTTCATCCCCCCGATGTGCGATGAAAGTCGACATTAGGAAAGCTTATGATAATGTTAGATGGGATTTTCTGTGGGATATTCTGTCCTCTATGAATTTCCATCCAACAATGATCAAATGGCTTCAAGCTTGTGTTACCACGGCTAACTACACCTTCAGTTTGAATGGGGAGGCCACTGGTTACGTTATGGGGCGAAAAGGTCTTAGGCAAGGGGACCCGCTGTCCTCATACCTTTTTGTCATTGTAATGGAAATTCTCACCTGTTTACTTAGAGAGAAGTCCATGTTACCTGATTTTCATTTTCATTGGAGATGTGAGAATACTCAAATCATCAATCTTTGCTTTGCGGATGACCTTATGATTTTTTGCAAGGTTGAATTGTCTTCAATCATCCTTATTCAGGAAGCCCTCACTGAGTTCCATGCTTTGTCTGGCCTCTCTCCTAGTCCCGAAAAAAGTAGCATCTTTTTCTCGGGGGTCAACTGTACCACTAGAATTGCCATTCTGGACGTCTTAAGATTCCAGGAGGGCACACTCCCAGTCAGATATTTGGGTGTGCCCCGTCTATCCACTAAGCTTAAGACTTCGGATTGCCATCGTTTAGTGGAGAGCATGATTGCTAGGACTAAGACTTGGACCAATAGGGACCTCACCTTTGCTGGCAGGGTTCAACTCATTAAGAATGTTCTATTCTCCATTCAAACATATTTGTCGTCCTTGTTTATCCTTCCCAAAAAGGTTCTCAAGAAGATTGAGTCAATTCTTAGGGCTTTTCTTTGGTCTGGCCCTGATTTAAAGAAAATTGGTGCTAAGGTTTCTTGGGAGCACCTGTGCTCCCCTAAAGAGGAGGGGGGTCTTGGTTTCAAATCATTGCAAGTTTGGAATCAGGCAGCCGTGGCAAAGCATATTTGGTACCTCATCTCTGGGGGAGAACAGTCCATGTGGTGTCAGTGGGTCAAATCGTACTTAATAAGAGGTAGGAGTTTCTGGAACCTTAAAATTCCAGGTGATAGCACCTGGGTTTGGAGGAAGCTGTTGAATCTCAGGCCCTTGGTTAAATCATATGTTCTCTGTATAATAGGTAATGGGAATTCAACATCCTTGTGGCATGACAATTGGCATCCCCTTGGCCCTTTAATGGCTAGATTTGGTCCTAGAATCGCGTATGACTCTGGTATCCCACAAGATGCCTCTGTCTCTCACATTATTGATGGTCCAAATTGGGCGTTCCCCATTACCCAAACATTTGAACTAAATGAGGTGAGAAACTCTTTGCCCTCTCTTGAGCAGTCCAGGTTGAATGAGGTTGATCAAAAAAGGTGGACTCTTACTTCCAATGGGCAGTTCACAATTGCCTCCCTATGGGACAAGTTGAGAACTCCCTTCCCTAGGGTCCTCTGGCATAAGGTAGTGTGGTTCTCTGCGCATATACCTAAATGCAGCTTTGTCTCTTGGCTTGCCATTCAGAATAGGCTAGCCACTGCTGATAGACTTGGGTCATTTGGTCTGAATATTCCTTCACAATGTGGTTTGTGTCAGGGGAGTGAAAGCCACGATCATCTCTTTTTTACTTGCCCATTCACCAAGCAGGTGTGGGCTACCATTCAGGCAAAACTCCATGTTACATGGCCTGATAGATCTTGGGCAGCCTGGGTAACTCTGTTATCGACTTTTAAGGGCAAATCTATCAAGAGTGTAATTACTCGTTTGGGCTTTACAGTAACTGTTTATCATATCTGGATTGAGAGAAATATGAGGAAATTCCAAAATCAATCCTGTACTTGGGAGATAATTGTTCACAAAATTTCAAACATGGTGAGAGCAAGGCTTTTATCTCTTTCTAATCTTCCTCCTTCACAAGCAGAATTGATTGTACATGAGTGGACTAATGTTGTGACTTAAATTACTTTGCTAATTGCTGTTTTTAAGTGACTGTGTGGTTCAAGTGGGTTGCCAAGGTCTATTCTGCTAGTACTTCTACTTACAAGGTATTAATCTTAATCTCTTTCCTTCTTTTCTGTTGGTTGAGTGATCCAATTTTTGAGTGCTCCTGTCAGTTGTGTGATGAGTGTTCCTGTCAGCTGTGTGATTGAGCCCCTTCCTTTTTTGTGAGTGGAGGTAATATCTAGTGGGAGTCATTTTGTGAGGGAGAGTGGAGGGAGTTATGGTTTTCCCTTCTGCTTCTAGTTGATGGAGAGTTAGGCTTCGAGGGAGTTGTAGGTGAGTAGTTATATTGTGTTTCTTTGTGGACCACTGATGATTCATTTTGCTCCTACTACTGCATCCTGTTACTGCTTTTGGTAGTAGCTAGCTGCTCTTTGGTGTTACTGCCTACCTGTGGCTGTTAACTGTTACCTGTTAGCCTTGTAACCTGCTGCTATTGCTGCTACTGTTATGTTCTCATTCCATCTCTACTGTAGTTGTTTTGCTGCATGTTAAGGTTGCAGCATATTGTTGCTATATGTGGCCGAATGCCTTTCTGTCAGTCAACTACTGTTATGTTCTGTTTTGTGCTGCTCTTGTAGTAGTTCTGTTATGCTGTTATCTTATAGTGATTACTATAAGATAACTGTTAGTTTCATTTGTTTATGCCTAACCAATTGGGGCTGTCGTTGGGATCTCCCTTCGCAGAGGGGGACATCCTCTGCACAATGATGTATAGTTGTTGGTATTTTTCTGTAGCCATTTTATCTTGCTATCTGCTGCTGCTTCTGCTCTGCTTATGGTGCAGACTGATGTTGCTGTTTTGCTGTCTCAATGGACTTTGTGTTGCCCTGTTATAGATGTGGTTGCAAACTGCAGTCTGCTTTTTGGATCTGTCATGGCCTGTTATGTGCTTATCATGGTGTATTGATGCTACTGCACAGTAATGGTAGCTTCTGGATGCGAAGAGGCCTTTCAGATGTATCTATTATATTTTGTATATGCCATTTTGGCGTTGTTTCCATTCCCTCTTGCTAGATGGATTGGAAACAAGCTGTTTCATTCGCTTAGTTCATGTAGCCATTTGGCGTAAGCTATTTTCTTTACTTTTGATTTCTTTCTTTTCTTTTCCTCCTGGGGTATGCCCCTTGTAGGCTGTATATTCGGTTAGCCCCTTTTTCAATTTCATGCTGATTTATCCAAAAAAAAAAAACAGAACTTAAAATATACAGGTTCACACTTGAAAACCAATACAAGGAGATACACACAAGACAGCTCAAAATGAACCATGAGTAATACACATCAGTAATACCCAACAGTAATACACTTGAAAACAGGTTTATTAGCTCCACAATGCACCTAGCAGGAGCTGTAAAATCCAGTCCATAGCACAGCTCCACAATACACTTGAAAACAAGAATGAACAAGTACAAGTTCAAGAAGGCAGTCCATAGCACTATATCCTCACAATACAACTCCCTCGGAAAGCTCACACCTCCCACTCACTTTTTTCACTCATGTGCTAAGACAGGGCTCCACCAACTCCCTCCCTAATCCTCACAATATGCCCCCACTACGTATTACCTCCTCTCTAAAAGAAATGATGAGGTACAAGCACACACCTCACAGGGTAAGCACACAATATAAAGAGGGGATTCACAAAGCTTCCACAATCTCCACCAAGGATAAGATATCTACCTGATAGTATAGAAGTAATAGAAGCCTGGCCCTCCACTCTGAATCTCTGAATGCGACTGGTCTGACTTGGCTGAATTGGCTTAGCTGTACAGATGCAATAACAGAGTCAGCAGCAAAAGACAGTTATGTAATGTAAATAGAAGCTATTTCATCCTACCAAGTAACAGCTAATGATAACAAACGATAAAAGAATTATGATCCATTGATGTTCCATTCATTTGCCACCCATTCTGCTCGACTTGGAGGCAGGGCTTGTAATGATAACAGTCTTGCCCTCACCATAGAGTAAATTTTGTGAGCAATTACCTCCCCGGAGGAAGATTTACCTTGAAATTTCCTCACACTCCTCTCCATCCAAACATGATACACCTCACAGTGTGTTTTGGAACCGTATGGATGTTTCGGTAATATGTGGTACCTTTTCGTGTGTTTTGGAAGCATATGGACGTTTTGGAGTGTTTTTGAACCGTATGGATGTTTCGGTAAGGTGTGGTGCCATTTTGTGTGTTTTGGAAACGTATGAACGTTAAGTTGTGTTTTTCAAACGTTTGGTATTGTTTGTTTTAGTGTGTTTTGGTACCGTATGGATGTTTCGGTAAGGTGTGGTAACATTTTGGTGTGTTTTGGAAGCGTGTGGACGTTTTGGGGTGCTTTTGAACCGTTTGGTATTGTTTCGTTTTTGTGTATTTTGTTACCGTATGGATGTTTCGGTAATATATGGTACCATTTTGGTAGCTTTTGAAGTGTTTGGACGTTTTTTGGTGTTTTTGAACCGTTTGGTATGGTTTCGTTTTTGTGTGTTTTCGAACCGTATGGATCTTTCGGTAAGTTTTGTTACCATTTTGGTGTGTTTTGGAAGCGTATGAACGTTTTGGTATGTTTTTGAAGCGTATGGACGTTTTGGTGTGTTTTTGAACCGTTTGGTATTGTTTCATTTTTGTGTGTTTTGGAACCGTATGGATGTTTCGGTAATGTGTGGTGCCATTTTGTTGTATTTTGGAAACGTATGGACGTTTTGGGGTGTTTTTGAACCATTTGGTATTGTTTTAATTTTTCTTTGCTTTGGAACCGTATGGAAGTTTCGGTAAGGTGTTGTACCACTTTGGTGTGTTTTGGAAGCGTATGGACGTTTTGGGGTGTTTAAGAACCGTTTGGTACTGTTTCGTTCTTGTGTGTTTTGGAACCGTATGGATGTTTCAGTAATGTGTGGTTACCATTTTATTGTGTTTTGGAAGCCTATGGACGTTTTGGGGTGTTTTTGAACCGTTTGGTATTGTTTCATTTTTATGTGTTTTTGAACCGTATGGATGTTTCGGTATGGTGTGTTTTGGAAGCGTATGGACGTTTTGGGGTGTTTTTGAACCATTTGGTATTGTTTCGTTTTTGTGTGTTTTGGAACCGTATGGATGTTTCGTTAAGGTGTGGTACCATTTTGGTGTGTTTTGGAAGCGTATGGACGTTTTGGGGTGTTTTTTTTTTGGTTAAATCAGCCTGAAATTGAAAAAGAGGCTAACCGAATATACAGCCTACAAAAGGAAAAAGAAAACAAGAGAAAAGAATATAGCTAACGCCAAATGGCTACATGAACTAAGTAATGAATTGTTTCCAATCCATCTAGTAAGATGGAATGGAGTTTCCAATCCATCTAGTAAGATGGAATGGAAACAACGCCAAAATATAATAGATACATGACAAACACCACGTTTGTAGATTCCAAACACCATGGGTTCCGTAATTGCAAAGCATCTTCAGTTCAGCATCCAACTGAAGCTACCATTACAGCAGCAGCATCTAACAGAAATCTGCTCTATGAAGGAACAACAACAGCTGCAATATCATCTAAACCCTTGATAGAACAGCAGAACAACCGAAAGGCATCAGAACAGCAGAACAGCAGAAAGGCATCTTCCTAACTGATCAGTACCAGTAAACGGCAGCAAAAGAAATGCAAAAGGTAACAAGAGGTATCTAGGGACATGCCCCCTAAAAAGCATAAACGGTCCAAGGGACATCCCCCCAAGGATAGGCCAGATTAGTAGCAAAAGTGTTAACAAAAACAAGTATAGCTAGCTGAATTAGCAGCTGATCAGAGTCATATATATCAGACATACAAGAGCAGAATCTAGACAACAAGTATAAGAGCATGACTGCCCAACAGATTTACACACAAGGTAGTTCCAATCCACTTCACAGATCCAAAGAACAGATCCAAACAGAAGCAGAATGCAGCAACCATGCTTGGGAATATAGCCAAGTTAGAAACAGATCCAAAGTAACATCAGGAACCTATTGCTTTATCTGCTCTCCCACTTACCCCCTCGAAGCCTAACTCACCATAATTCTAAAAGCAATAGGAGGGACCCTTACACCCTCAACTCTCCCTTACAAAAGGAATCCCACTAACTCTTACCTCCACTCTCAAAAATCAGTGGGCTCAAGCACACAGCTCACAGGTTCACACACACAAGCCAAAGGGAAAGAGGTTTCCAAAGCTGTATCCAGGCTGTAACAGACTAAGAGAAGATTGTAAGATAATACCTTGTAAATAGGAGTAATAGTAGTCAAGTATCCTCCTTTGAAACCTGAGTAGCCCTCAACAACTCTTTGGAACCTGGTAGGCCCTCGACAACTCTTTGGAATCAAACATCTATACAGCACAAAGAAGAACGGTTAGAAATCAACTCTTTGGAATCAAACCTGCGAGGTTAGAAATCAATCCAGAACTAAATGCCAAATGCCAAATACCAATATCAATTCCAGAATCGAATATCACATAGTAACAAACAATATGAATGATGTTTAAGAACCATTAAGATTCCACTCATTCTAATTCTATAGCTTTTGTAGCTATTCTGATGTTGTAGTTACTGCTGCTGTTTGCAATAGACAGCAAGTAGCTGCAATTCTACTACTGTTGTCAAGGCTGTTGTTTCAAGCCAAGGTGGGGTGTTGTGGCTGCTATCTATGGGCTGCATCTGCTGCTGCTGCTGTTATGTTCCGTACTGTGCACGTTCTGAACCCGTCCAAGCTACCATTATGTGCTAAAAGTGGTGTTTATATGAAGATGCTTTTTTCATGTATCTTTTATATTTTGCCGTTGTTTCCATTCCCTCTTACAAGATGGATTGGAAACAATTCATTACCTAGTTCATGTAGCCATTTGGCGTTAGCTACATTCTTTTCTCTTGTTTCTTTTTTTCATTTTCCTCCTGGGGTATGCCCCTTGTAGGCTGTATATTCGGTTAGCCTCTTTTCAATTTCAAGCTGATTTAACCAAAAAAAAAGATTCCACTCATGCGCAACCCAGTCAGCCCTAGATGGAGGTAATGTGTTGAATGATAAAAGCCTTGTCCGCACCATAGAGTAGATTTTGTGAGCAACCACCTCCAGAGTACAAGATTTACCTTGAAATTTCCTCATATTCCTTTCAATCCAAACTTGGTAAATAGTTACAGTGAAGATCAACTTAGAGATTATAGCCTGAAAAGATTTTCCCTTTATATGAGAGAAAAAAGTGATCCACTCAGCCCATGTTCTGGAGTGCCAAGAAACATGGATTTTGGAAAGCTGAGAGAATGGACAGTTAAAGAAAAGATGATCATGGCTCTCACCACCCTGGCAAAAACTACACTGTGGGGAGTGGGTAAGGCCAAATAACATTAGCCTATCCATAGTGGACAGCCTCTTCTGGACAGCTAACCAAGTGATAAAGCTACATTTGGGAATGTGGCCCGAGAACCACACCAGTTTATGCCACTCAACTTTAGGGAAGGGAGTTCTCAATTTATCCCAAAGAGATGAAATGGAGAACTTACCAGTAGGGGTGAGAGTCCATCTAACCTGATCAGCCCCACCCATTCTGCTAGGTATAAAAGGAGGTAACTTCCTTCTTATCTCATTGAGCTCAAAAGTTTGTGTGACAGGAAATGCCCAGTTTGAGTTATGGATAATATGAGACACAGCAGCCTCCCTGGGAATACCAGAATCATAAGCTATTCGGGGACCAAAAGTGGCCATCAATGGACCAAGGGGATGCCAATTGTCATACCACAAGGAAGTGGACTGACCATCACCTATCACATTCAGAATAAAGGGATGGACCAAAGGTCTGAGGTTCAGCAATTTCCTCCAAACCCATGTGCAATCCCCAGGAGTTTTCAAGTTCCAAAAGTTCCTCCCTTTTATTAAGTACGACTTGACCCATTGACACCACATTGACTGTTCCCCACCCGAGATAAGGAACCAAATGTGCTTGGCAATGGCAGCCTTGTTCCAAACCTGCATGGATTTGAAGCCAAGTCCCCCTTCCTCTTTTGGGGAGCAGAGGTGCTCCCAAGAAACCTTAGCACCATATTTCTTAAGGTCAGGGCCAGACCAGAGGAATGCTCGCAATATAGATTCAACTTCTTTAATCACTTTCTTGGGAATTATAAAAAGAGAGGACCAATAGGTTTGGACGGAGAATAGGACATTCCTTATCAACTGCACCCTACCAGCATATGTTAGGTCCCTATTAGTCCAAGACTTAGTTTTAGCAACAATACTATCCACTAGACGCTGGCAATCTGTAGCTTTAAGTTTAGTGGAGATCAGTGGCACTCCAAGGTATCTAACGGGTAGAGTGCCCTCTTGGAACCCTAAAACATTTAAAATGGCCAGTCTAGTATTTAGGTTAACCCCAGAGAAATAAATGCTACTTTTCCCAGGACTAGGGGATAAACCCTACAAGGCCTGAAACTCAGTGAGAGCATCCTGAATGTGAGTGACTGAAGTCAAATCCCCCTTGCAGAAAATCATGAGATCATCAGCAAAGCAGAGATTAATAAGCTTGGTATCACGACACCTCCAATGAAATTGGAAATCAGGAAGAAGGGATTTTTCCCGCAGGAGGCACGTGAGAACCTCCATCACAATGACAAATAGGTACGATGACAAGGGGTCACCTTGTCGAAGCCCCCTTTTCCCAAGAATAAAACCAGTGACATCCCCGTTAATACTAAGAGAGTAATTAGCCGTGGTGACGCAGGCTTGGAGCCATTTTATCATGGTGGGATGAAAGTTCATGGAAGATAGGACATCCCACAGAAATTCCCACCTGACATTGTCATAGGCTTTCATGATATCCACCTTCAAGGCACATCTTGGCGAAGAAGAGGACTTATGATAACCCCTCATTAGTTCCTGGGTAAGAAAGATATTGTCCGCAATCCTCCTCCCTTTAACAAAGTCCCCAACCTTAGAAGGATTGGGGATTTTAGGAACAAGGGCTACAATGGAATAATTAGCCTTCCCGAGAAGCTGACCAGATCTAAAGAAAGCTTTGACAGCAACAGTGACATCATGACCGACGATAGGCCAAGCCTTTTTAAAGAAACCAGCATTATAGCCGTCCGGACCAGGTGCTTTAGATGGATTAAGAGACCAAAGGGTTTCTTTTGTTTCCAAGTCTGTAACCTCTGCAACCATGTCCATCATTTGACTATTTGTTAGTCTCTTCTGAATAACTTGTTGAATCCTAGAGAGCCCTTGATAGGGAGTGGGGTGACTAGTACCCAGCAAATTGGTGTAGAAATTTACAAAACTGGATTTAATAACCTTAATGTCATGGGTCAGAGACCCATCCTCCAAAACCAAACTAGTGATCTTACTTTTATTCCTGGCATTTGTCACAGACTTAAAGAAGTAAGAAGTGCATTGATCACCAAGTTTGAGCCACTGAATTCTAGACTTCTGTTTAGCCAAACTTTCCTCAGCTCTCAATAAAGTGAGGAATTGCTTATGAACCACCTTCTCTTGGCTTATAAGAGAGGAATCAGGATGAGAACTCAACCGAAGCTGAAGGGACTCAAGGACCTGTCTAGTATCAACCACCCTGTTAGAGATATCACTAAAATCCCTATGGTTAAGCCTTTTGAACTCAGGTTGCAACAACTTGAGTTTCTCACAGATACAGAACATAGGATTCCCAATGACCACACCCCTCCAGACCTTCTGAACTACAGAAAGGAATTGGGGATGGTCAGCAAGGAAGTCAAAAAATTTAAATGGCTTATGAGATCGCTTAGGACCAGGGAGAATGTGCACAATGGCAGGAGAGTGATCAGACACTCCAGGAGTGGGAAAATGAGCAGAAGAGCTACAAAATGCAGACATCCAATGCTCATTAACTAATACTCTATCTAATTTGGTACTAACAAAATGAGAAGGATCTTGCTTGTTGGCCCATGTGTAGAAACACCCAGAATACCTAAGATCCTCAAGTTCCAAGTCATACAGACATTTATTAAACTCATCCATATGGGGGGGCCAGGAAGTAAGGCCACCAACCTTCTCATTAGGGAATCTAATAGCATTAAAATCCCCAAGAACAATCCAAGGGGAAGAGGAGCTAAAATGATGTAGTCTAGACCAAAGTGCTTGTCTTTCCAGGTAGTTATTAGCTCCATAAACAAAAGTAGCCCAAAATGGAGGCCCACCACACCTAGGTTGCACCTCACAATGGATAAATTGATCAGATTGATCAATAACCTGAAGATTGGCTACAGTAGGATCCCAACACACCAAAATTCTCCCTAAGGGAGCTTGGGGGTAATTGCTCACAAAATTCCAATGAGGGCAAACGTACTTTATTATTCTAGAAGCCAAAGCTTCTTTTATTTTATGTTCTAGCAACCCAAAAAGTGAGATATTATTATGATTCACAAAATTTTTAGCCTCTTTTTGTTTGATTGGGTCATTAAGGCCCCTAATATTCCAAAATCCTATGTTAAGAGGTTGTAGAGACATAAAATAAATTAGCGCTGAACTGGAAATGCAATGGCAGAAAATGGAAGAATAGGAATACTGCCCTGACAAAAAGGATACAAGTGAGCTATTAAGCCCCTCCACTGCTCAAGGAACCAAGTGACTGTTCCTTAGCTACTTCCTCAATTTTTTCTGGGCAGACTTGGTGAGAGAATTGCTGTTATTACCAGAGCCACCAGAGGGAACAAGCTTAGCATCTCTCCCTTTAGCCCAAGGACTTAAAAGATCAGGAGGTTCAGGAGGCTTAATCCCAGCTTGGACTCTGATTTCTTCCACGTCCAATGGTTGAAGATCTGGGGTTCCATGGGGAGTAAGAGAGTCACCGGACCCCACATCCAGAGAGGCTGATTGGTTAACATGGACCAAAGTCTCTGGCACCTGGTTGCTACTGACCACCCTTTCCAAAACCTCCAACAATTCATCTTCAGAGTCACCAACTTCATCACCAGGAGCTTGCATTACAGATGCAGCAATTAAAGTGCTGGATAGATGAGAACATGCTGAAGCGTCCACCTGACCTTGAAAAGATTGTTCACAAGCTGCCCTTTGTTCCTCATTGGCTTGTATGGAAAGAGCATGATCCACTGGACCCCTTACCACAAATCCCTTATCCACAGAATCCTTAACAACAATTTCAGATGCTAGAATAGGCACAACTTCAGAGGTTGTAAATGGCTGCAACTCATCCAATTTAGGAAGATGAGCTAGCACACTTGGAATGCTATTAGAGTCTGCAATTGCAGATTGTGAGGAAGAGGATTCGCCTGATACCATATCAAAAGAGTTGGCATCCCTTTTACCCTTACCTTTATTAACCACTTGCCATATATCCTGTTGACTTGAAATTTTAGTACCCGATAGCTTAGAACACGTAGGATGGCCAAAGACCTTGCAATCTGTACAAATTGGAGGTAGCCATTGATATTGCAGAGCTACTATCACTGCCTCCCCATTGATGGTTATTTGAACGTCATCCGGCAAGTCATTTCCAGCATCAATTTCCACACATATACGAGCATAATCCAGCCGAAGTTTTTTTGCCGTAGCTTGATCCACGTGAACCGTATGGATGTTTCGGTAAGGTGTGGTGCCATTTTGGTGTGTTTTGGAAGCGTATGGACGTTTTGGTGTGTTTTCGAAACGTTTGGTATTGTTTGTTTTAGTGTGTTTGGGAACCCTATGGATATTTCGGTACGGTGTGGGAACATTTTGGTGTGTTTTGGAAGCGAATGGACGTTTTGGGGTGCTTTTGAACAGTTTGGTATTGTTTCGTTTTTTGTGTGTTTTGTAGCCGTATGGATGTTTCGGTAATGTGTGGTACGATTTTGTTACGTTTTGGAAGCGTATGGACGTTTTGGGGTGTTTTTGAACCGTTTGGTATTGTTTCGTTTTGTGTGTTTTGGAACCGTATGGATATTTCGGTAATGTGTGGTACCATTTTGGTGTGTTTTGGAAGCGTATGGATGTTTTGCGGTGTTTTCGAACCGTTTGGTATTGTTTCGTTTTTGTGTGTTTTGGAACCGTATGGGTGTTTCGGAAACGTATTGTACCATTTCGGTGTGTTTTGGAAGCGTATGTACGTTTTGGGGTGTTTTTGAACCGTTTGGTATGGTTTTGTTTTCCTGTGTTTTGGAACCGTATGGATGTTTCGGTAAGGTGTTGTACCATTTTGGTGTGTTTTGGAAGCGTATGGACATTTTGGGGTGTTTTTAAACCGTTTGGTATTGTATTGCTTTTTTGTGTTTTGGAACCGTATGGATGTTTCGGCAAAATGTGGTACCATTTCGGTGGGTTTTTGAAGCGTATGGACGTTTTAGGGTGTTTTTGAACCGTTTGGTAATGTTTCGTTTTTGTGTGTTTTGAAACCGTATGGATGTTTCGGTAATATGTGGTACGATTTTGGTGTGTTTTGGAAGCGTATGGACGTTTTAGGGTGTTTTTGAACCGTTTGGTATTGTATCGTTTTTGTGTGTTTTCGAACCGTATGGATGTTTCGGTAAGTTTTGGCACCATTTTGGTGTGTTTTGGAAGCGTATGAACGTTTTGGTAAGTTTTTGAAGCATATGGACGTTTTGGTGTGTTTTTGAACCGTTTGGTATTGTTTCGTTTTTGTGTGTTTTGGAACCGCATGGATGTTTCGGTAATGTGTGGTACCATTTTGTTGTGTTGTGGAAACGTATGGACGTTTTGGGGTGTTTTTGAACCGTTTGGTATTGTTTCGTTTTTCTGTGCTTTGGAACCGTATGGATGTTTCGGTAATGTGTTGTACCATTTTGGTGTGTTTTGGAAGCGTATGGACGTTTTGGGGTGTTCAAGAACCTTTTGGTACTGTTTCGTTTTTGTGTGTTTCGGAACCGTATGGATGTTTCGGTAAGGTGTTGTACCATTTTGGTGTGTTTTTAAACCGTTTGGTATTGTATTGCTTTTGTGTGTTTTAGAACCGTATGGATGTTTCGGTAATATGTGGTACCATTTCGGTGTGTTTTTGAAGCGTATGGACGTTTTAGGGTGTTTTTGTACCGTTTGGTAATGTTTCGTTTTTCCTTGTTTTGGAACCGTATGGATGTTTCGGTAATGTGTTGTACCATTTTGGTGTGTTTTGGAAGCGTATGGACGTTTTGGGGTGTTCAAGAACCTTTTGGTACTGTTTCGTTTTTGTGTGTTTCGGAACCGTATGGATGTTTCGGTAAGGTGTTGTACCATTTTGGTGTGTTTTTAAACCGTTTGGTATTGTATTGCTTTTGTGTGTTTTAGAACTGTATGGATGTTTCGGTAATATGTGGTACCATTTCGGTGTGTTTTTGAAGCGTATGGACGTTTTAGGGTGTTTTTGTACCGTTTGGTAATGTTTCGTTTTTCCTTGTTTTGGAACCGTATGGATGTTTCGGTAATATGTGGTACCTTTTTCGTGTGATTTTGAAGCGTATGGACGTTTTGGGGTGTTTTTGAACCGTTTGGTATGATTTCGTTTCTGTGTGTTTTGGAACCGTATGGATGTTTCGGTAATATGTGGTACCTTTTCGTGTGTTTTGGAAGCTTATGGACGTTTTGGGGTGTTTTCGAACCGTATGGATGTTTCGGTAAGGTGTGGTACCATTTTGATGTGTTTTGGAAGCGTGTGAACGTTAAGTTGTGTTTTTGAAACGTTTGGTATTGTTTGTTTTAGTGTGTTTTGGTACCGTATGGATGTTTCGGTACGGTGTGGTAACAATTTGGTGTGTTTTGGAAGCGTGTGGACGTTTTGGGGTGCTTTTGAACCGTTTGGTATTGTTTCGTTTTTGTGTATTTTGATACCGTATGGATTTTTCGGTAATATATGGTACCATTTTGGTAGCTTTTGAAGTGTTTGGACGTTTTTTTGTGTTCTTGAACCGTTTGGTATGGTTTCGTTTTTGTGTGTTTTCGAACCGTATGGCTGTTTCGGTAAGTTTTGGTACCATTTTGGTGTTTTTTGGAAGCGTATGAACGTGTTGGTATGTTTTTGAAGCGTATGGACGTTTTGGTGTGTTTTTGAACCGTTTGGTATTGTTTCATTTTTGTGTGTTTTGGAACCGTATGGATGTTTCGGTAATGTGTGGTGCCATTTCGTAGTATTTTGGAAACGTATGGACGTTTTGGGGTGTTTTTGAACCGTTTGGTATTGTTTCGTTTTTCTGTGTTTTGGAACCGTATGGAAGTTTCGGTAAGGTGTTGTACCATTTTGGTGTGTTTTGGAAGCGTATGGACGTTTTGGGGTGTTTAAGAACCGTTTGGTACAGTTTCGTTTTTGTGTGTTTTGGAACCGTATGGATGTTTCAGTAATGTGTGGTTACCATTTTGTTGTGTTTTGAAAGCCTATGGACGTTTTGGGGTGTTTTTGAACCGTTTGGTATTGTTTCGTTTTTGTGTGTTTTTGAACCGTATGGATGTTTTTTTTTTTGGTTAAATCAGCTTGAAAATAAAAAAAGGCTAACCGGATATACAGCCTACAAGGGGCATACCCCAGGAAGAAAGAAAAAGAAAAAAGTAAAGGAACTTAGATATAGAGAAAGCCTACGCCAAACGGCTACATAGGACTAGAATAAAATGAAACATCTGTTCCTATCCATCTATCATAGGGAAACGAAACAGATTGCAAAAGATTACAAATAGAGCAATCTGACTAAAAAGATGAGAGTCTTCATGACAATTTGAAACATCATTCCATGAAGCATGGTATGATCTAAAGGAACCCTTGTCCCTTGTCACCAACTGAACTTGAAGCTTGTACCAACACTCAAAATGGTATGATCTATAGGTTGCTCCAAGGAAATAGCAACCTAATTAGCTGCCAAAATACAGCAACCTTGTAGCAGCAGTAGGGAACAGCTGCCAAAATGTAGCAGTAGTAGGGAACCTAATTACTCCCTGATGAGTCCATTAGTAGTACCAGACCAGCCACAGAAGCAACATTAGCTGCTGAACTGAACCGTTTCCAATCCATAACAGAGCGGCCAGCTATGACTTCAGCACAAAGCACAAACAGAACAGCCGCCTAGAAAAGCATTAACGTTCCTAGGGACAACCCCCCAAGGATAGGTTAAAATCATAACAGGTAGCACCTACTGGTTTCATTTGCAAGAAAACAGCTTAAAAGGAGGCTGCTGTTGCTAGACTGCCGTGGCTACCAAAACAGCAACAAAACACAGCAGTAAGAGCAGCAGCCATAACATTAAGACTTGCAAAATAGCCACTATACAAATGAAAATTCATAACAGGAACAGCAGTTAACAGCAGCAATATAAGGTCTCACTGACCGTATGGATGTTTCGGTATGGTGTGGTACCATTTTGGTGTGTTTTGGAAGCGTATGGACGTTTTGGGGTGTTTTTGAACCATTTGGTATTGTTTCGTTTTTGTGTGTTTTGGAACCCTATGGTTGTTTCGTAGTGGTATCAGTGGTCTTAGCTGTTCGCGCTGTGCAGCAACATCACTCCCTTTATTGACCTATCCTTGGGGGGTTGTCCCATGGAATGTTTAGGCCTTGCTAGGGGGCATGTCCCTAGGTTTGTTCTGCACTATTATGTAGCAATTTGTTCTGTGGTTGCCTGTCATGGCAGTAGTTAGATGATGTTGCTCCTTCATAGAGCAGATTTATGTTATCATGCCTGTCAAGTTAGTTGCTGCTGCTGTAATGGTGGATTCAGTTAGATGCAGCTGCTGCTATTACCTCACTGCAACTGCTGCTTCTGTTATGTTATGCTGATGCTGCTGCTGTCCATTAGCTGCTGCTGCTAGTAGTTGTTGTGGTTCAATGTGTTCCATGTCTCCTTTTGTATGCTAAAGAGTACAAGCTCTGGCTTTGTCGCACTTTTTTGGCGTTGTTTTCCTTCCCTCTTACTAGATGGATTGGAAACAACGCATTTCAATTATCTCATGTAGCCACTGGGCGATGCCAATTTACTTTACATTTTTGGTTTTTCTTTTCTTTTCCTCCTGGGGTATGCCCCTTGTAGGCTGTATATTCGGTTAGCCTTTTTTTTCAATTTCAAGCTAATTTACCCAAAAAAAAACATTCAAAGGGCAGATTAGATTGGCTGTCTTCGACTAGATTGGTGGTTGGGCCTTGATCGAAAGAGGTAGCTTTGGAGCTGTCTTTGATTAGATTGGTGGTTGTTCTCTGATTGAAAGGGGTAGCTTCTGTGTTTGTCACTTATTAGATTGGGGTTATGCTCAAATTGAAAAGGGCAGATTAGATTGGCTGTCTTCGACTAGATCGGTGGTTGGGCCTTGATCGAAAGAGGTAGCTTTGGAGCTGTCATTGATTAGATTGGTGGTTGTTCTCTGATTGAAAGGGGTAGCTTCTGTGTTTGTCACTTATTAGATTGGGGTTGCTCTGATTGAAAAGGGCAGATTGGCGAGTTGTCTTCGATTAGATTGGGGATATGTCCTATTGCGCACTGAGATTTATTGTTCATGTAGGCTTTTCTTTATGTTGTGTCCAACTTCTTCTGAGAAATGGTAATGACTTTTGGGGCTTGGCTGTGGTTGTTGCAGCGAGGTGGAATAGGCATGTGTTTGAGTACGGGGTTTTGGGCAACCCTTGGGGTTTATTGCTTGCCATTGTCTAATAGTAGCTCATCAACTAGTGCCGAGTTTATGATCTGTTGCTGTTGTTTCTACAGTTGTTTGTCGGACTTGATTTTCTATGGCCTTACTCTACCTCTTCTGGATTATGATGACAATATGGGAGTTTGGATGAGGAGTGTGTAGTGAATTAGGTGGAATAAGCATGTGTTTGAGTACAGGGTCTTATGAGGAGGGACCCTAGGGATTTATTGCTTGCTGATGTCTACTAGTAGCTCATCTCCTTGGTGTCGAGTTCTCTGTTGTTGCTGTTTCCATTGTCGAGGTTTATTTTTTGGGCTGTTATACATTTATTTGGGCCATTTTATCAGTAACTTCAGTTGATGTCTGGTAATTATGTGCAAATCTGGGTTCTATTCTCGGGAAGAAGTGCTCTGGTTCTTCACGCCCTTCATGGGGAAGACGATAGTGGGGTCCACATTATAAGGACCACTGTCCTTTCTTAAACAAATACACGCATGGTCTGGTCAAGTTGAATTGAATTGATGGGATCCTTCATGCAGTGGCTGTGAAGTTGAACATCACCAGATGTGGGATTTATATTGATATACACTTGTATTTCAGATTTTGTAGGCTGCTTAATGCTTATACACTTGTATCCCAGCGGGTTGTGCTGGACCTCCTATTTTCCCACCCCGGCGGGTTGTGCCGGGGAATGCGCAGTTTTCCATTTCTTTCTTTTTTTATTGTTTTGTCCTCCCTGGGGTATGCCCCTTGTAGGCTGTACATTCGCTTAACCCCTTTTAATTTCAAGCTGATTTACCCAAAAAAAAAAAAACACACCAATATGCTACAATACCTTATTAAAACTTTCATACGGTTCAAAAACACTTCAAAACGTCCATACGCTTCCAAAACATACCAAAATGGTACAACACCCAACCAAAACATCAACACGGTTCCAAAACACGCCAAAACGGTACAATACATTTCCAAAAAATCCATACGGTTCCAAAACACACCAAAATGATACAATACCATATTAAAACATCCATACGTTCCAAAACGATACAATACAGTACCAAAAGTCCATACGATCCAAAAAACACACCAAAATGGTCCAAACACCATACTAAAACATTCATACGGTTCAAAATACACCAAAACGATACAATACAAAACGGTTCAAAAACACCCCAAAACGTCCATACGCTTCCGAAATGCACCAAAATGGTACAACACCGTACCAAAACATCCACACGGTTCCAAAGACGCCAAAACAGTATAATACCTTTCCAAAACATCCACATGGTTACAAGCCAAAACGGTACAATACCTTTCCAAACCATCTATACGGTTTCAAAACACACCAAAATAGAACAATACCATACCAAACATCCATACTGTTCCAAAATGATACAATACCGTACCAAAAATCCATACGGTTCCAAAAAACACAAAAATAATGCAAATACCATACCAAAACATCCATACGGTTCCAAAACACTCCAAAACGATACAATGCCAAATGGTTCAAAAACACCCCAAAACATCCATACAGTTCCAAAATGATACAATACCTTACCAAAAATCCGTACGGTTCCAAAAAAACACCAAAATGGTCAAATACCATACCAAAACATTCATACGGTTCCAAAACACCCCAAAACGTCCATACGCTTCTGAAATACACCAAAATGTCGGAGGACTTCAGACATTTTGCTTGGCACAGCTCATCCTACTACTTATCATGCGCTACCGAGGATCCAACAGGTATTAGGTAGTCGATTATCTGATAGCCAAAAGTTAGCCATGGTTGTTGATGTTTCTGATCTTGAAATTAAGGAGACCTTTTGGTCTCTTCCCTCTAGTAAAGCCCCTGGCCCTGATGGTTACAATGCTGGTTTCTTCAAAAAGGCTTGGCCTATCATTGGCCATGAAGTCACTGCTGCTGTCAAAACCTTCTTTAGGTCTGGTCAGCTGCTTAAAAAAGCAAATTCAACCATTATTGCGCTTGTTCCTAAGGTCCCTAATCCATCCAAAGTGGGGGACTTCAGACCCATCTCTTGTTGTAACACTATATATAAATGCATATCTAGAATTCTTGCTAGAAGGTTGCAGGTTGTTCTTCCCACTTTAATTGATCCTGTTCAATCAGGTTTCGTTAAAGCCAATTCTACCATGGTAGCTCCCAAAGGTCCCTAATCCTTCAAAAGTTGGGGACTTTAGACCCATATCATGTTGTAATACTGTCTACAAGTGCATTGCTAGAATTCTTGCTAGCAGATTGCAAAATGTCCTCCCTTTGCTAATTGATCCTGTACAATCAGGATTTGTGAAGGGCAGAAGAATTGCTGATAACATCTTTCTTACTCAAGAGCTCATGAGAGGGTATCATAAATCTTCATCTACCCCACGTTGTGCTATGAAAGTAGACATCAAGAAAGCTTATGATAATGTTAGATGGGAGTTTCTATGGGATATTCTAACGTCTATGAATTTTCATCCAACAATGATCAAATGGCTTCAAGCTTGTGTTACCACTGCTAACTACTCCCTTAGCATCAATGGGGAAGCTACTGGTTATATCATTGGGCAGAAAGGTCTAAGGCAGGGTGACCCTTTGTCGTCGTACCTCTTTGTCATTGTGATGGAAATTCTAACCTGTCTACTGAGAGAAAAATCCCAGATCCCTGACTTCCATTTTCATTGGAAGTGTGGGCATAATAAGATTATCAATCTCTGTTTTGCAGATGATCTTATGATATTTTGTAAGGGTGAGCTGTCTTCAATCAACCATATTCAGGATGCCCTCGCTGAGTTTCAGATGTTGTCAGGACTATCCCCCAGCCCTGAGAAAAGTAGTATTTACTTTTCTGGGGTTAATAGTACCATTAAATTGAGCATTCTGAATGTACTAGGGTTTAAGGAGGGCACACTTCCGGTAAGGTATTTGGGAGTGCCCCTACTTTCAACTAGACTCAAAGCCTCGGATTGTCAGCGGTTAGTGGAAAGTATGATTGCCAGAACTAAGACTTGGACCAATAGAGACCTTACCTACGCTGGTAGGGTTCAATTAATAAAGAATGTTCTTTTCTCCATCCAAACCTATTGGTCCTCCTTGTTTATCATTCCTAATAAGATAATTAAGGAAGTTGAGTCAATCCTTAGAGCATTTCTTTGGTCTGGTCCTGATCTAAAGAAATCTGGTGCTAAGGTCTCTTGGGATCATTTATGCTCTCCAAGAGAGGAAGGTGGACTTGGTTTCAAGTCAATGCAAGTATGGAACAAGGCTGCCGTTGCGAAGCATGTTTGGTTTCTTATCTCTGGGGGCGAACAGTCTATGTGGTGCCAATGGGTCAAATCATATTTAATCAAAGGGAGAAGTTTTTGGAATTTAAAAACTCCGGGTGATTGCACTTGGGTATGGAGGAAAATTTTGAAGCTTAGATCCCTGGTACACCCTTATATCATTAGTGTGTTGGGAAATGGGAACACCACATCCTTGTGGTATGACAATTGGCACCCACTTGGCCCTTTAGTGGCTAAATATGGCCCTAGAATTGCATATGACTCTGGTATCCCAAAAGATGCTTTTGTGTCACACATCATTCATGACTCAAATTGGGCTTTCCCCATTACCCAAACCTTTGAGCTTAATGAGGTGAGAAATACTCTTCCCCCACTTGTCCAGTCCAGACTGCATGAGGATGACCAAAAGAGATGGACTCTAACCTCTAATGGACAGTTCACAGTGGCCTCTCTTTGGAACAAGTTAAGAACTCATTTTCCCAAGGTTTTGTGGCACAAGCTGGTATGGTTCCCTGGCCACATTCCAAAATGCAGTTTCATCACTTGGCTTGCTATACAGCATAGGCTATCTACTGCTGATAGGCTTGTCTTATTTGGACTGCATGCTAATCCTCAATGTAGTCTGTGTCAGGGGAGTGAGACCCATGATCATCTTTTCTTTAATTGCCCTTTCACTAAGCAAGTGTGGAATGCTATTCAGACCAAACTTCATGTGTCGTGGTCTGGTAGAACTTGGTCTGACTGGACAACATTGCTATCAAATGTAAAAGGAAAAGGTCTTAAAAATCTTATCATTAGGCTGGGCTTCACAATAGCAGTGTACAATATATGGATTGAGAGAAATGTGAGAAGGTTTCAAAGTCACTGCTGTTCTTGGGAGATAATTGTTCACAAAATCTGCACCATGGTGAGAGCAAGGATTTTATCACTTACTAATTTACCTCAATCACAAGCACAGTGGATTGTAAATGAGTGGAATAATTGTTCCAAAGGCTGCATTTGTTGAGGCAATCATTCCAGATATTACTACTCCTAATGAATCAGGTATATATCATAATCTTTAGTGAGACTAGACTTTGTGTGAACCTACCTCATATTGTGTGCTACCTGGTGAGATGTGTGCTAGAGCCTCATCCTTTCTTTGAGAGAGGAGGTAATATGTAGTGGGGGCATATTGTGAGATAAAGGGAGGGAGTTACTGGAGCCGTGCCCTAGCACATGAGTGAAAAGAAGAGGGGGTGATGTGAGTTTTCCGAGGGAGTTGCATGAGAGGACATAGTGCTCAGGGCATCATCTGTTTTGGGCTGTTTTGGCTGCCATTTGTTACAATGGTATATCATATCATATGTGTTGCAATGGTATTTATCTGTTCTGGGCTGTTATTGGAATGATGATTGGCAGTAGCCCACTTCTTGCTACTGTCCAGTTGCTTAGGCCAATTAACAAACCTGTAATTGCATGATAGTATATCTATATAGCTGCTGCTATGGTCAGTTTTGTACCGGCTCTGCCACTGTTATAAAATGGAGTGGCCTTATTTTGTTATAAGTTGGCTGCCATCTCCTTTGTTATGAGCTGGCTGCATTGCATAGTTAATACTTCCAACAGGACACAACTGGTACTTTGTTATGAACTGGTACTTTGTGCTCTCAAGATCCAAGTGTTCTCATGTGGCTACTGATTTTTGTGGCTGCTGTCCAGTCCAGTCCAGTCCAGCTGCTATTACTTCTATAGCAGATTATTTTGTGGACTTGCTGCTGTTCTGTACTGATGTTTGTAGCTGTTGTGGCTGCTGCCCTGTTCTGGGCTGTTTTGGCTATCATTTATTCCTGTCTTGTAGGATTTAGCAACTCTTATAGCTACTCTTTAAGCTTCTGAGTTCTGTTCAGCTGCTAATTCTATTTTGGTGATGCTATATTTGCTGTACAGCTTCTGTTTTCTGTACATTTGTGTATAAGCCTAACCAACAGGGGATGTCGTTGGGATCTCCCTTCGCAGAGGGGGACGTCCTCTGCTAATTCTATAGCTTTTGTAGCTATTCTGATGTTGTAGTTACTGCTGCTGTTTGCAATAGACAGCAAGTAGCTGCAATTCTACTACTGTTGTCAAGGCTGTTGTTTCAAGCCAAGGTGGGGTGTTGTGGCTGCTATCTATGGGCTGCATCTGCTGCTGCTGCTGTTATGTTCCGTACTGTGCACGTTCTGAACCCGTCCAAGCTACCATTATGTGCTAAAAGTGGTGTTTATATGAAGATGCTTTTTTCATGTATCTTTTATATTTTGCCGTTGTTTCCATTCCCTCTTACAAGATGGATTGGAAACAATTCATTACCTAGTTCATGTAGCCATTTGGCGTTAGCTACATTCTTTTCTCTTGTTTCTTTTTTTTCATTTTCCTCCTGGGGTATGCCCCTTGTAGGCTGTATATTCGGTTAGCCTCTTTTCAATTTCAAGCTGATTTAACCAAAAAAAAAAAAAAGAGGTTAAGCGAATGTACAGCCTACAAGGGGCATACCCCAGGAGGAAAAGAAAAAGAAAAAACAAGAATGAAAAAAGTACGGTAACCATGCACAACCCGCATGGAGAGTGAGATAAAGTGACAAATGAAATACAACTGGATCTAACAAGAACCATGACATAAATGAGGTGAAAAAGAAGTACGTACTGGCACAACCCGCCAGACTAGGAGATAAAGTAAATAAGGTAGATAGTCATGGTCAATGATGACCACATGATAACCAGCGCTGGGGAGAGATCCTCCTCCTCGTAGGCTGGGCTAAGAAGTCCAAGAGCCATGTCTTCCTTCACCCCAAAGCTAGCATAATACCCACTCAACAGAAGCCAACTACTACAGAGGGACTCAGACTGAGAGAGGCTCGTCCTGGCGATGTCTGCATCCGACAGGGCTGCCCTGCTAAGCACCCTGCACACCACGCCCAATCCAACCAGACTACTACATCCTCGCCCAAATCCCCTAGGCTCGCTAACGACTAAAAGCGGAACAGAACAAGAGGCCACCAAAAGTAGACACTCGAACCTCAAGTGGACCAACCTGCTCCTTACGGTCAGTGCAAACCACCAATCAAGTCAGAAACAGACTGCAAAGCTACCCCTTTCGATCAGTGAGAATCCACCAATCTAGTCAATTGATCCTGTTCAATCAGGTTTCGTTAAAGGTCGGAGGATTGCGGACAATATTTTCCTTACCCAGGAGCTCATGAGAGGTTATCACAAGTCTTCTTCCTCTCCCAGATGTGCTATGAAGGTAGACATCATGAAAGCATATGACAATGTTAGATGGGACTTCTTGTGGGATGTCCTGACCTCTATGAATTTCCATCCCATCATGATCAAATGGATTCAAGCCTGTGTCACTACTGCTAATTACTCTATTAGCATCAATGGTGAAGTCACTGGTTATATTTTCGGAAAGAAAAGGGCTTAGACAAGGTGATCCTCTGTCTTCATACCTCTTTGTTATTGTGATGGAGATTCTCACTTGCCTTCTAAAGGAGAAATCCCGTCTTCCTGATTTCCATTTTCATTGGAGATGTGGAGCTACTAAGATTGTCAATCTTTGTTTTGCTGATGATCTTATGATATTCTGTAAGGGTGAGCTGGCTTCAATTAACCATATTCAGGATGCTCTCACTGAATTTCAATCCTTGTCAGGTCTTTCACCTAGCCCTGGGAAGAGTAGCATCTACTTTTCTGGGGTCAACACTAGTACTAGATTGGCCATCTTGGATATCTTAAGGTTTCAAAAGGGTACTTTGCCAGTTAGATATCTTGGTGTTCCCCTTCTCTCCTCTAAACTCAAAGCTACTGACTGTCAGCGTTTAGTGGCTAACATTGTTGCAAAAACCAAGTCCTGGACCAACAGAGACCTTACTTATGCTGGTAGGGTCCAGTTGATTAGAAATGTTCTCTTCTCTATCCAAACCAATTGGTCCTCATTGTTTATCATTCCTAAAAAGGTCATTAGAGAAGTTGAATCAGTCCTTCGGGCATTTCTTTGGACTGGTCCTGATCTTAGGAAAACAGGTGCCAAAGTTTCTTGGGAACATTTATGCTCTCCTAAGCAAGAGGGTGGACTTGGTTTCAAATCCATGCAAGTTTGGAATAAAGCAGCCATTGCTAAGCACATCTGGTTTTTAATTTCCGGGGGGGAGCAGTCAATGTGGTGTCAGTGGGTCAAATCTTACTTAATCAAAGATAGGAATTTCTGGAATTTGAAAATTCCGGGTGATTGCACTTGGGTCTGGAGGAAACTCTTGACCCTCAGACCGGTGGTACAGCCATACATTCTAAGCATACTAGGTAATGGTCATTCCACCTCCTTGTGGTATGACAATTGGCATCCTCTTGGTCCCTTGATGAACAAATTTGGTACCAGAATAGCTTATGATTCTGGTATCTCGAAGGATGCTACTGTGTCCCACATTATTCATAATTCAAATTGGGCATTCCCCATTACACAAACTTGGGAACTTAATGAGGTAAGAAGTTCTTTGCCTCCTCTAGTTCAGTCCAGATTGAATGGGGCTGATCATGTTAGATGGACTCTCACATCCAATGGTCAGTTCTCAATTGCCTCTTTATGGGATAAGTTGAGAACTCCTTTTCCTAAAGTCATGTGGCATAAGTTAGTTTGGTTTTCTGGCCACATTCCGAAATGTAGCTTTGTCACTTGGATAGCTATTCAGAGCAGGCTCTCCACTGCGGATAGACTTGTGTTGTTTGGCCTTAATGTCTCTCCTCAATGTAGTTTTTGCCAAGGGAGGGAAAGTCATGATCACCTTTTCTTTAATTGCCCTTACTCTCATAACGTTTGGGGTGCCATCCAAACTAAGCTTCATGTATCCTGGTCACCTAGATCATGGATTGACTGGATTACTTTTCTGTCTGGGGTCAAAGGTAAAACACTTAAGGCTGTGCTCACAAAACTGGTCTTTACAGTAGCTGTTTATCACATCTGGATTGAGAGAAATGTTAGGAAGTTTCAAAATCTCTCTTGCACCTGGGAGGCAGTTGTTCACAAAATCTGCTCTATGGTTAGGGCAAGACTTTTATCACTATCACTTCACAGAACGCCTCTATCTCAAGCTGCGTGGATTGCGAATGAGTGGAATTTGGCTTGAGTTGCAATTGTCTTATTCGTATGACTTACATTGTTTCCATATCCTATCTTGTATTGTTTTGCTTGGCAGATTTTGTTTGGCAGCTCCTTAAGCTTTTTTTTTTGGGTAAATCAGCTCCTTAAGCTTGGTCTTGAGGGTGATTCTATTAACAGCTATTAACTCTTGGTGATACAATTGGGATCTGCAAGGTTCAAGATTTGAGAGGTCTTGGCTGCTAGTACTCCTAATTATGAGGTAACTATCTTAATCTCAAGCTGATTCTATGACAGCTGCGAATCTGAAAGGTCTAGGTGTGGTTATGGTTATTTGAGTTTCCCTCTATTTGTGTGAACCTGTGAGCTGTGGGTTTGAGCCTTATCTTTTTGTGAGAGGAGGTAATAAATAGAGGGAGGCATTTTGTGAGGGAGAGGCGAGGGAGTAGTAGCTATCCTCTTACTTATAGAGTGTTGGTGACTTAGGCTCCGAGGGAGGAGTAGAGTGAGGAGATATATGCTTTGTCTGTTGGATATATGTTGCTGGATATATGTTGCTGTGGCTGCTACTGTGGTATGGTTAAGGATATATGTTGCTACTGTTATGTTACTGTTAGATGCAGCTTTTGTTGCTCGTTTTGTTGCTCGTTTGAAGTCATATTGGGTTTGGCCGTTTGGGAGAAGTTCATGACCCAAATGGCTCACGTATGAGCTGTTCTGCTACTGCTACTGTTATGAGTTGGCTGCATTGCATAGCTGATTGTACAGTTTTGATTGTCCAGATTCTTTTTTTTTTTTTTTTGGGTAAATTAGCTTGAAATTGAAAAAAAAGGCTAAACGAATATACAGCCTACAAGGGGCATACCCCAGGAGGAAAAGAAAAGAAAAACCAAAAATGTAAAGTAAATTGGCATCGCCCAGTGGCTACATGAGATAATTGAAATGCGTTGTTTCCAATCCATCTAGTAAGAGGGAAGGAAAACAACGCCAAAAAAGTGCGACAAAGCCAGAGCTTGTACTCATAGCATACAAAAGGAGACATGGAACACATTGAACCACAACAACTACTAGCAGCAGCAGCTAATGGACAGCAGCAGCATTGTCCAGATTCTTATTTTGTAATGCAATTGCAATTCGTAGTTTTCTGGAAGTTTCAATATGTAGTATACGCCTAACCAACTGGGGCTGTCGTTCGGCCTTATTCTGCTATGGATTGGAGCTACTACTGCTCTGACCTCATTCGTATCTCTTTGTTGTTACAAGGCTGCTGCCAGGAAACTCATCAGGGAGTAATTAGGTTCCCTACTACTGCTACATTTTGGCAGCTGTTCCCTACTGCTGCTACAAGGTTGCTGTATTTTGGCAGCTAATTAGGTTGCTATTTCCTTGGAGCAACCTAAAGATCATACCATTTTGAGTGTTGGTACAAGCTTCAAGTTCAGTTGGTGACAAGGGACAAGGGTTCCTTTAGATCATACCATGCTTCATGGAATGATGTTTCATATTGTCATGAAGACTCTCATCTTTTTAGTCAGATTGCTCTATTTGTAATCTTTTGCCATCTGTTTCGTTTCCCTCTGATAGATGGATAGGAAACAGATGTTTCATTTTATTCTAGTCCTATGTAGCCGTTTGGCGTAGGCTTTCTCTATATCTAAGTTCCTTTACTTTTTTTCTTTTTTTTCTTTCCTCCTGGGGTATGCCCCTTGTAGGCTGTATATCCGGTTAGCCTTTTTTTATTTTCAAGCTGATTTAACCAAAAAAAAAACTGGGGCTGTCGTTGGGATCTCCCTTCGCAGAGGGGGACGTCCTTTGCATGGTATTACTGGTGTATAGTTGCTCTCCCCTGTGAGTTCTATTGCTGCTGTATATCCTGTTATGTGGCTGCTGCTGCTTGTGTAGTGGCTGTAATAGCTGTACTCAGTGCTACTGTTGATGGTCCATCCATTTGAAGAAGGGCTGTCCAAACTGCTCTTAGCAACCAACAGTCTATACCATAGTAATTGTAAAGTTACTACCATTTTCAGCTGCTGCTACTCCAATTGCTGCTGTAACGCCGGCAAAAAGATGCAGATTGTCTCCAGATGTGTTACGGTCTATCAGGCTGTTTTCATGTTCAGATGTATCAAGATGTCCATGTAGTTGTATCTTTTGTTGGAACCATGAAGGCGTTGTTTTCCCTCCCTCTTTTTTTTTTGGGTAAATTTTCCCTCCCTCTTCCTAGATGGACTGGAAACAACGCATATCATTTAGTCCATGTAGCCATTTGGCGTAAGCAATTTTCTTTAATCTTGTTTTGTTTTCTTTTTTTCCTCCTGGGGTATGCCCCTAGTAGGCTGTTTATTAGGTTCAAAAATATGCAAAAACGTGCGTACGCTTCCAAAACACACCAAAATTGTACAACACATTACCAAAACATCCACACGGTTCCTAAACACGCCAAAACGATACAATACCTTTCCATAACATCCATACTGTTCTAAAACACACCAAAATGATAGAATACCATATTAAACCATCTATACGGTTCCAAAACGATACAATACCTTACCAAACCATCCATACGGTTCGAGAAAACACCAAAATCGTACAACTACCACACCAAAACAACCATACGGTTTTTACCCAAAAAAAAAACAACCATACGGTTCCAAAACACCCCAAAACGTCCATACGCATCCAAAACACACCAAAATAGTACAACACCATGCCAAAACATCCACACGGTTCCAAAACACGCCCAAACGGTACAATACCTTTCCCAAACATCCATACGGTTTCAAAACACACCAAAATAGTACAATACCTTACCAAAACATCCGTACGGTTCCAAAACACACAAAATGGTACAATACCAGTTGGCTGCATTTTGATTGTCCAGATTCTTTTTGTTTTGTATTTGCAATGGCAATTCTTAGTTTTTGGAAGTTTCAATTTGTAGTATAGGCCTAACCAACTGGGGCTGTCGTTGGGATCTCCCTTCGCAGAGGGGGATGTCCTCTGCATGGTTTTAGCTTTGTAGCTGCTAGCTGTGGGGTGCAGCTTCTTTTGGCCGCTGTGTCCGTGGTGTGTCTCACTGTCCAGCAGTCCTGCAAACTGCTGCTACCGTTTACTGTTAAGATGTTTGCTGATTGCCGTACGGTATGTTTAAGTGCTAATGGTTGCATGCAAGCTACTGCTGCTATTGGTGCACCTACAGAAATTGCAACGGCTATGAATCTGAATACACTCTTTTGGCATGTGTTTCTCTCCCATCTTTTAGATGGTTCTGAAACATGTGGATTTAATGTAGCCATTGGCATCCTTCAATTTTTTTTTAATCTTTGTTTTTTTTTTTTTTTCTTTCTTTCCTCCTGGGGTATGCCCCTTGTAGGCTGTAAATTCGCTTATTCTTTTTTCTATTTCAAGCTAATTTACCCAAAAAAAACCAACCATACGGTTCCAAAATGATAGAATACTTTACCAAACCATCCATACGGTTCCAAAAAACCACAAAATCGTACAAATACCACACTAAAACATCAATACGGTTCCAAAACACACCAAAACGAAACAATACCAAATGGTTCAAAAAGACCCCAAAAAGTCCATACACTTCCAAAACGCACCAAAATGGTACGATACCATACCAAACCATCCACACGGTTCCAAAATGATACAATACTCTACCAAACCATCTATATGGTTCCAATAAAACACCAAAATCGTACAAATACCACACCAAAACATCCATAAGGTTCAAAAAACACACCAAACCGTTACAATACCAAACGGTTCAAAAACAACCCATAACGTCCATACGCTTCCAATGGTACAACACCTTACAAAAACATCCATACGGTTCAAAAACATACCAAAAGAGTACTATACCAAACGGTTTAAAAACACCCCAAAACGTCCTTAAGCGTCCAAAACACACCAAAATGGTACAATACCATACCAAAACAACCACACGGTTCCAAAACATGCCAAAACGATGCAATACATTTCCAAAACATCCATACGACTTCACAATACACACCAAAATGGTACATTACAAAACCAAACATCCATACGGTTCCAAAATAAAACAATACCCTACCAAAAATCCATACGGTTCCCAAAAACACCAAAATGGCTCAAATACCATACCAAAACACACTAAAACAATACAATGCCAAACGGTTCAAAAACACCTAAAAAAATCCATACGGCTTCAAAACGATACTATACCATATGAAAACATCCAAACGGTTTAAAAACAAACCATTATGGTGCAATACCTTACCAAACTTCCATACGGTTCCAAAACACACCAAAACGATACAATACCATACAGTTCAAAAAAAACCAAAATGGTACAATACCTTACCAAAACATCCATACAGTTCCAAAGCCAAACAATACCATATCAAAAATCCACACGGTTCCAAAAAACACCAAAATGGTACAAATACCATAAAAAAAACATCCATACGGCTCCAATGCACACACCAAAATTATACATTACCAAACGATTCAAAAACACACCAAAATGGTACAACACCTTAACAAAACATCCACACGGTTCCAAAACAGGCAAAAATAGTACAATACCTTTCCAAAACAACCAGCATTGGAGGAGGAGGTTACTGGGTAGTTGGTTCAGTGGGTAGTTTTGGCGAGCCTTAGGTTAGGATGAGGGAGGGTTAGGCCGGATGGATTGGGCATGGTGGGCAGGGCTCTTGCAGCGGGGTCTTGTCGGATGCCGTCATCTCTGATTCGAGCCTCTTGATGCCTTGTTCCTCTGTAGTAGCCGTTTAGATTGCCTCGAAGCCGTCTTACCTCGTAGCTGCTCTCCTCAGCGTTGGTTATCATGTGGTCAACTTTGGCCATGACTATCTACCTTATTTATCTTATTTCCTAGCCTGGCGGGTTGTGCCAGGTAGTAGTAGTTCACTTTTATTATCTCAGTACTCATGGCATTTTGTTATGTATTCACTTTATATCACTCCCATGCGGGGTGTGCATGGTTACATATGTTGTTTTATCTTACTCTCCATGCGGGTTGTGCATGGTTTACAGCACTTTTATCACTCTTGTTTTTTTTCCTTTTCTTTTCCTCCTGGGGTATGCCCCTTGTAGGCTGTACATTCGCTTAACCTCTTTCAATTTCAAGCTAAATTACCCAAAAAAAAAAAAACAACCATACGGTTCCAAAACACACAAAAATTGTTTAATACCATACAAAAACATACATACGTTCCAAAACGTACAATACATTACCAAAAATCCATACGGTCCCAAAAAAACACAAAAATTGTCCAAATACAATACCAAAACATCCATACGGTTTCAAAATACTCCAAAACGATATAATACCAAATGGTTCAAAAACACCCCAAAACGTCCATACGCTTTTAAAACACACCAAATGGTACAACACCTTTCCAAAACATACACACGGTTCCAAAACACACCAAAACGGTACAATACGATTCCAAAACATTCATACGGTTCCAAAACGCACAAATATGGTACAATACCTTACCAAAACTTCCATACGGTTCCAAAACACACCAAAACGATACAATACCATACGGATCAAAAACACTTCAAAACATCCATACGCTTCCAAAACATACCAAAATTGTGCAACACCCTACCAAAACATCCACACGGTTCCAAATACGCCAAAACGGTACAATACCTTTCCAAAAATTCCATATGGTTCAAAAACACACCAAAATAGTACAACACCATACTAAACCTTCCATACAGTTCCAAAAAACAACATAATGATACAAATACCATACCAAAACATCTATACAGTTCCAAAGCACACACCAAAAAGATACAATACCAAATGGTTTAAAAACACCCCAAAAAGTCCATACGCTTCCGAAACACACTATAATGTTCCAACACCATACCATAACATCCACACGGCTCCCAAAAACGCCAAAACGGTACAATACCTTTCCAAAACATCCGCACGGTTTCAAAACACACCACTACAGTACAATACCTTACCAAAACATCCATATGGTTCCAAAACGATACAATACCTTACGAAAACATCCAAACATTCCAAAACGTACAATACATTACCAAAAGTCCATACGGTCCCAAAAAACGCCAAAACGGAACAATACGATTCCAAAACATTCATACGGTTCCAAAACACACCAAAACTATACAATACCTTACTTGAACATCCATACGGTTCCAAAACGATACAATGCCTTACGAAAACATCGAAACAGTTTCAAAACACGCCAATATGGCACAATACCTTACCAAAACTTCCATACGGTTCCAAAACACACCCATGTAATCAATGTATTCCTCTTCATTGTAATCAATGTAGCCACTTGGCTTAGGTAAATTTTCTCAATCTTTGATTTTCTTTTTCTTTATCCTCCTGGGGTATGCCATTTGTAGGCTGTATATCCGATTATTCTCTTTTTCTAGTTCAAGCTATTTTACCCAAAAAAAAAAAAACCACAACAAAATGATACAGTACCATACGGTTCAAAAACACTTCAAAACGTCCATATGGTTCCAAAACTTACCAAAATGGTACAATACCATACCATACCAAAACATCCTTTTTTTTTTTTTTGGGGTAAAAAACCAAAACATCCTTACGTTCCAAAACGATACAATACATTACCAAAAGTCCATATGGTCCCAAAAAAACACCAAAATAGTCCAAATACGATATCAAAACATCCATACGGTTCCAAAAAACACCAAAATGATACTGTTCCAAACAGTTAAAAGACACCACAAAACGTCCATACGCTTCCAAAACACACCAAATTGGTACAACACCTTACCGAAACATCCATACGGTTCCAAAACGATACAATACCTTACAAAAACATCCAAACGGTTTCAAAACACACAAATATGGTACAATACCTTACCAAAACTTCCGTACGGTTCCAAAACACACCAAAACAATACAATACCAAACGTATGAAAAACACCCCAAAACGTCCATACGATTCCAAAACACACCTAAATTGTACAACACCATACCAAAACATCCACACGGTTCCTAAACACGCCAAAACGGTACAATACCACTCCAAAACATCCATACGGTTCGAAAAAACACCAAAATGGTACAACACTTTTCCAAAACATCCACACGGTTCCAAAACATGCCAAAACGGTACAATACCACTCTATGTTCCTGTCCTATTTTGCTGTAGCCGCTGTCCAGTTTTGATATTTGCTCCGGCAATCCAGTAACTGTTTGTTTGGTTGCTTCTGTTATGTGCGTCTCAACTATGGTATAAGATATGCTACAAGCTTTGTGTTTTGCTGATATCACTATCAAGCTGCACTGTTGCGATCTGGTGTTAGTCCAATGAGTACAGGAGTTGGTGTTGGTGTTGTTCCAGGAGTTGTTGTTGCTCCCTCGTTGTAGATGGCTCGGAAACAAATGTCTCTCTGGATGTTATTTCTTTTGTCTTCATCTCAGTAGCATTGTCCTTCATGTAGCTGCTTGGCTTAGGTCTCCAAATTTTTGTGCATTTTCCTTCATGTAGCCGCTTGGCTTAGGTCTCCAATTTTTGTTTTGTTTTGTTTTCGTCCTGGGTATGCCCCTTGTAGGCTGTATATTCGGTTAGCCCTTTTTTTAATTTCAAGCTGATTTAACAAAAAAAAAAACACGCCAAAACGGTATAATACATTTCCAAAACATCCATACGGTTCGAAAACTCACCAAAATGGTACAATACCATACTAAACGATTGATACGGTTCCACAATGATACAATACCCTACCAAACCATCCATACGTCTCCCAAAAACACCAAAATCGTACAAATACCACACCAAAACATCCATACGGTTCCAAAACACACCAATACGATACAACACCAAACGGTTCAAAAACACCCCAAAACGTCCATACACTTTAAAAAAGTACTCAAAACGGTACAATACCTTTCCAAAACATCTATACGGATCCAAAACTCACCAAAATGTTACAATACCTTACCAAAACATCCATACGGTTCCAAAAAGATACAATACCTTACGAAAAAACCATACGGTTTCAAAACACACCAATATGGTACAATACATTAACAAAACATCCATACGGTTCCAAAACACAACAAAATGATACAATACCAAACAGTTCAAAAACACCCTAAAAAGTCCATACGCTTCCGAAACACACCAAAATAGTATAACACCATACCAAATTTCCACACAGTTCGAAAACACGCCAAAACAATACAATACCTTTCCAAAACATCCATACAGTTCTAAAACTTACCAAAATGATACAAAACCTTACAAGACATCCATACGGTTCCAAAACGATACAATACCTTACGAAAACATCCATATGGATTCAAAACACACAAATATGCTACAATACCATCCCCAAACATCCATATGGTTCAAAAACACACCAAAACTATACAATGCCATACGGTTCAAAAACACCCCAAAACGTCCATACGCTTCCAAAACACACCAAAATAATACAACCCCTTACCAAAACTTCCACACGATTTCAAAACACACCAAAATGGTACAATACCATTCCAACAAATCTATACGCTTCCAAACACCCCAAAATGGTACAATACCTTATCAAAATATCCATACGATGTGCAGTCCGGCAAGCTTCTCAGCAGGGAGTTCAGTTATGAGGGTGCCAAGGTGGTCTCTGAAGGAAGATGCCTTAACATCTGCTAGGTCATTCATGACCAGCAGTAGAATGTATCCCATTTTGTAGGCCTTATGGTGAAAACAGTAGTTCTTGCTACAATCCTGATTTGTAAAGTCCAATTCAGTCTGGTAATTTCAGGTTGCACTATATGTAATCCGGTTGCCATTTGATTCGTCTCCCTCTTTTAGATGGATAGGAATCAGATGTTTTATTCACTCCTAGTCCTATGTAGCCCTTTGGCGTAGGCATTTTCTTCAGTTTTTGTCTTTCTTTTTTTTCCTCCTGGGGTATGCCCCTTGTAGGCTGTATATTCGGTTAGCCCCTTTTTATTTCAAGCTGATTTACCCAAAAAAAAAAAAATATCCATACGGTTCCAAAACGGTACAATACCTTACCAAAAATCCATACTGTTCCAAAAAATACCAAAATGGTACAATTACCAAACAAAAACATCCATACGGTTCCAAAACACACCAAAATGATAAAATACTAAACGGTTAAAAAACACCCCGAAACGTCCATATGCTTCCAAAACACACTAAAATGGTACAACACCATACCAAAACATTCATACTGTTCAAAAACACACCAAAATTATACAATACAATACCAAACATCCATATTGTTGCAAAACGATTCAATACCTTACCAAAAATCCATACGGTCCTAAAAAACACCAAAATGGTACAAATATCATACCAAAAGATCCATACGGTTCCAAAACATACCAAAAGTATACAATGGCAAACGGTTCAAAAATACCCCAAAATATCCATACGGTTCCAAAACGATACAATACGTGACCAAAAATACATATAGTTCCAAAAAACACCAAAATGGTACAAATACCATACCAAAACATCCATACGGTTCCAAAACACACCAAAACTATACAATACAAAACGGTTCAAAAACACCCCAAAGCGTCCATTCGCTTATGAAACACACCAAAATGGTACAACACTATACCAAAATTTCCACACTTTAAAAAAGTACTCAAAACGGTACAATACCTTTCCAAAACATCTATACAGTTCCAAAACTCACCAAAATGGTACAATACTTTACCAAAACATCCATACGGTTTCAAAACGATACAATACCTTACGAAAAAAACCATACGGTTTCAAAACACACCAATATGGTACAATACCTTATCAAAACGTCCATACGGTTCCAAAACACACCAAAACGATACAATACCATACGGTTCAAAAACACCCCAAAATGTCTATACGCCTCCAAAACAAACCAAAATGGTACAACCGCTTACCAAAACTCCCACACGGTTCCAAAAGACGCCAAAACGTTACAATACATTTCCAAAACATACGTACGGTTCCAAAACACACAAAAATGGTACAATATCCAAAAAAAAATTCGTACGATTCCAAAACACACCAAAATTACACAATACCTTACCAAAACATCCATACGGTTCCAAAACGATCCAATACCTTACGAAAACATCCAAACGGTTTAAAAACATACAATTATGGTACAATACCATACAAAAACTTCCGTACGGTTCAAAAACACACCAAAACAATACAGTAGCAACGTTTCAAAAATACACCAAAACGTCCATACACTTCCAAAACACACCAAAATTGTACGACACCATATATACCCAAACATCCACACGGTTCCAAAACACGCCAAAACAGTACAATACCTTTCTAAAACATCCACACGGTTCGAAAACACACCAAAATGGTACAATACCATAGTAAACCATCATACGGTTCCAAAATGATACAATACCCTACCAAACCATCCATACGTTTCCCAAAAATACCAAAATCGTACAAATACCTCACCAGAACATCCATACGGTTCCAAAACACACCAAAACGATACAATACCAAACGGTTCAAAAACACCCCAAAACGTCCATACGCTTTCAAAACACATCAAAATGGTACCACACGGTGCCTAAACATCCACACGGTTACAAAACACGCCAAAACAGTAGAATACCTTTCCAAAACATCTACACCGTTCCAAAACTCCCCAAAATGTTACAATACCTTTCCAAAACATCCATACGGTTCCAAAACGATACAATACCTTACGAAAAAAAGCCATACGGTTTCAAAACACACCAATATGGTACAATACCTTAACAAAACATCCATACAGTTCCAAAACATCCATACGGTTACAACCTGTAGACTGAAATTTTATCTTAGAGCTTATGAGCGATCTTACTATACTGTGTGTAATCCATGTGAGGTGTGTGCTAAAGCCCCAACTTTCCTTGCGAGAGGAGGTATTAACTTGCGGGGGAATTATGTGAGGATCAGTGGAGGGAGAAAGAGCTTCCTTGTTCTTGGTATTAGAAAACAGAGTGGGAGTTGAGAGATTCCAAGGGTGTAGTAGAGTGAGCCATATACATACCAAGGGCTTTTGTTGCATTAATCTGTTTAGCTCTATGGTTGGAGCATATCTTACATACTTCCAATTTATCACATTTTGAGAGGTTGGATCACTCCTGCCCTGCCTTCATTGTTTAAGAGCAAGTTCTGCTACTCGGCTGCTACTCTTACTGCTATTCTGATCAGATTACAGTTATTTGTGCTGCTATTCTGTGAAGTACAGTCAAGCCATGGTGTATTGCTGCTACTGTTGCTGCTATTGTTCTGTATATTGCTGCTACTGTTCTGTAGCATTTTTTCTGAAGGTTGATGCATTCGTAATGTCAATGGTGGGTCAGTAGTAGGCTGCCTGATTACATTAACAACTTGGCTGTTATGTTCACTAAGCATGTTACCATGACATTATGTTATCGTGTGAGGCTGCTGGTTGTACAGTTTTGTCCAGATTTCTATTTTGTAAATGCATATTATGGCTGTACCAGTCTGCTACTGCTCATCTACTGGCAATTCGTATAGAATTTTGAAACTTTCAATGTGTAGTATAGGCCTAACCAACAGGGGCTGTCGTTGGGATCTCCCTTCGCAGAGGGGGACGTCCTCTGCTAGTATCTGCTATTTTGTCACAGGATGATGCTACTTCTGCTGCTCTGTTGGATATATATTTTTTTTTTGGTTAAATCAGCTTGAAATTAAAAAAAGGATGCTCTGTTGGATATATTCCAATGTTTCAATGTTTCTGCTTTGAGGTTTCTTGTTCAAGTCAGGCTCATGGAACGGGTTGTCCATTTGCTCTGTCCAAGTCGGGCAGTCGCTGTTTTGATGCTCAGATTATGCTCTACTGTTACATCTCAGGAAGTTTGCACATAATATGTAGTATTTCTTTAAGTTCTATCGGCTAACCAACCAGGGCTGTCGTTGGGATCTCCCTTCGCAAAGGTGGACGTCCTCTGCATAGTCACTAGTTGCATTCTGCTATTTCCTTAGGCTGCTGATACTGTCTTGTTCTACAAGGCCTGTTATTCGGCTGCTGCTGCTGCTTCTGCATTCTCTGCTTGCTGCTGCTTTTAAGCATTCTGCTTGTTTTGTTAGCAACCAGTTGCTGCTAGTTACTCCTGCTCTGCAAAGGTCAAGTTCAGCTCTTCCACTTCATGAGGAATGTCCAGAAACAAAGGTCAAGTTCTGCAAAGGTCAAATTGTGAATACACTCTTTTGGCATGTGTTTCTCTCCCATCTATCAGATGGAATTGAAACATATGGGATTAATGTAGCCACTTGGCATCCTTCAATTTTCTTAATCATTAATTTTCTTTTTCTTTTTTCTTTCCTCCTGGGATATGCCCCTTGTAGGCTGTAAATTTGTTTATTTTTTTTTCTATTTCAAGCTAAATTACCCAAAAAAAAAAAAACACAACAAAACGATACAATAACAAACGGTTCAAAAACACCCCAAAACATCCATATGGTTCAAAAACGATACAATACCTTACCAAAAATCCATATGGTTCCAAAAAAACACCAAAATGGTAAAAATACCATGCAAACACATCCAAACGGTTCCAAAACTCACCAAAACGATACAATACAAAATGGTTCAAAAACACCCCAAAACATCCATACGCTTTCGAAACACACCAAAATGGTACAACACCATATCAAAATTTCCTCACAGTTCCAAAACACCTCAAAAAGGTACAATACATTTCCAAAACATCTATACGGTTCGAAAACTCACCAAAATGGTACAATACCTTACCAAAACATCCATACAGTTCCAAAACGATACAATACCTTAAGAAAAAACCATACGGTTTAAAAAACACCAATATGGTACAATACCTTAAAAAAAATTCATACGGTACCAAAAGACACAAAAACGATACAATACCAAACGGTTCAAAAACACCCCAAAAAGTCCATACGCTGCCGAAACACACCAAAATAGTGCAACACCATAGCAAAATTTCAACACGGTTCCAAAACAAGCCAAAACGGTACAATACCTTTCCAAAACATTCATACGATTCCAAAACTCACCAAAATGGTACAATACCTTACCAAGACATCCATACAATTCCAAAACGATACAATACCATTCGAAAACATCCATACGGAATTTACCCAAAAAAAAAAACATCCATACGGTTTCAAAACACACAAATAGGGTACAATACCATAAAAAAACATCCATACGGTTCAAAAACACACCAAAATGATACAATACCATACGGTTCAAAAACACCCCAAAACGTCCATACACTTCCAAAACACACCAAAATAATACAATCCCTTACCAAAACATCCACACGGCTCCAAAACACACCAAAACGGTACAATACCTTTCCAAAACATTCATACGGTTCAAAGACACACCAAAACGGTACAATACAGTTCCAAAAATCCATACTGTTCCAAAAAATACCAAAATGGTACAATTACCATACAAAAACATTCATACGGTTCCAAAACACACCAAAATGATAAAATACCAAACGGTTAAAAAACACCCCGAAACGTCCATATGATTCCACAACACACCAAAATGGTACAACACCATACCAAAACATTCATACGGTTCAAAAACACACCAAAATTAAACAATGCCATATCAAATATCCATACTGTTCCAAAACGATACAATACCTTACGAAAAATCCATACGGTTCTAAAAAACACCAAAATGGTACAAATACCATACAAAAAGATCCATACGGTTCCAAAACATACCAAAACGATACAATGGCAAACGGTTCAAAAACACCCTAAAACATCCATATGGTTCCAAAACGGTACATTACCTTACCAAAAATCCATTCGGTTCCAAAAAAACACCAAAATTGTACAAAAATCATACCAAAACATCCATCGGCTCGAAAACACACCAAAATCATACAATACAAAACGGTTAAAAAACACCTCAAAACGTCCACACGCTTTCGAAACACACCAAAATGGTAGAATACCATACCAAAATTTCCACACGTTTCCAAAACACGTCAAAACGGTACAATACCTTTCCAAAACATTTATACGGTTCCAAAACAGACCAAAATGGTACAATACCCTACCAAAACATCCATACGGTTTCAAAACGATACAATACCTTACGAAAAAAATCATTCGGTTTCAAAACACACTAATATGGTACAATACCTTATTAAAACATTCATACGGTTCCAAAACACAACAAAACGATACAATACCATACGGTTTAAAAACACCCCAAAATGTCTTTACGCCTCCAAAACACACCAAAATGGTACAACCTCTTACCAAAACTCCCACACGGTTCCAAAACACGCCAAAACGGTACAATACCTTTCCAAAACATACGTACGGTTCCAAAACACACCAAAATGGTACGATACCATACCAAAACATCCATGCGTTTCAAAACGTACAATACATTACCAAAAGTCAATACGGTCCCAAAAAACACCAAAATGGTCCAAATACCAAACCCAAACATTCATACGGTTCCAAGATACACAAAAACGATACAATACCAAACGATTCAAAAACACCCCAAAATGTCCATACGCTTCTAAAACACACCAAAATGGTACAATACCTTACCAAAACATCCACACGGTTCGAAAACATGCCAAAACTTTACAATACCTTTCCAAACTATCCATACGGTTCCAAAACACACCAAAATGGTACAATACCATACCAAAACATCCATACGTTCCAAAACAATACAATACATCCGGACCAGGGGCTTTACTGGGGTTTAAGGACCAAAAAGTGTCCTTAATCTCTTGATCAGAGACCTCCACAATCATTGCCAACTTTTGGGAATCAGTTAGTCTCTTATTTACTAACTGCTGAATTCTGCCATGTCCTTGATAAACATCAGGATGGGCAGAACCTAGCAAGTTGGTGTAAAAGTTGACAAAATTGGACTTTATGACCTCAATGTCATGAGTGAGGGACCCATCCTCCAAAACTGGATTGGTTATTTTATTTCTATTTCTTTCATTAGTCACGGATTTGAAGAAATAAGAAGTACACTGATCACCTAACTTCAGCCACTGAATTCTAGATTTTTGCTTAGCCAGACTTTCCTCAGCCATAAGCATTGTGAGGAGCTGATTGTAAACTGCTCTTTCCTGGCTAACCAAGGAAGGATGAGGATTATGAGAGCTCAAGGCATGCTGCAAAGTATCTAGTTGGTGTCTGAAGTCAACAACCCTATTAGAGACATCACTAAAATCTCTATTATTAATAAGTTTAAACTCACCTTGCAACAGCTTGAGCTTCTCACAAACACAATACATGGGGTTCCCAACAATCACTCTCCTCCAAACTTTCTGAACTACATCCAAAAACTGAGGGTGATCGGCTAGGAAATCAAAAAACTTAAAAGGTTTATTTGATCTCCTAGGCGCGGGAAGAATAGTTGCAATGGCAGGAGAGGGATCAGATATCCCAGGAGTAGGGAAAAAAGCAAAGGAGCAATTATACACCTTCATCCAATTCTCATTGACTAAAACTCGATCCAGTTTTGTACTCACAAAATGTGAAGGGTCCTGCTCTGTTTGTTGGCCCAAGTGAGAAAGCAACCAGAGTACCTAAGATCATCAAGGCCCAAAGAATACAGACAGCTATTAAATTCATTCATATAAGGAGGCCAAGTAGAAGTTCCCCCAACCTTCCCTGGGAAACCTAATAACATTAAAGTCTCCAAGTACTATCCAGGGGGATGTAGTGCTCAGGAGATGAAGTCTAGACCACAAACCCTGCCGACGCAGATAATTGTTCTCCCCATACACAAAGGTTGCAAAAAAGGGGGGGCCACCACATTTAGGTTGCACCTCACAATGTATAAATTGGTCAGATTGATCAAGGACCTGAATTTGAGCAACATTAGGATCCCAACACACAAAAATCCTGCCCATGGGAGCTTGGGGATAGTTGTTCACACAACTCCACTGAGGACAGACATGTTTTATCACTCTTGATGCCTTATCCTCTATTTTATGTTCTAATAAACCCACAATTGAAAGCTTGTTCTGAGTTACAAAACACCTAACCTCTTTTTGTTTGATTGGGTCATTGAGACCCCTGATGTTCCAAAAACCAAAATTTAGAGGGTGCATAGACATAAAACAATTATTCAAGCAGAACTAATTATACAAATGGCAGAAGGTGGAAGTATTAAGCATACTGCCCTGACCAAAAAGGATATGGATGTTTTAGTTCCTTCCTCTGGATTGAGAACTCAGAAGCTGCTCCTTTGCAAACTTCTTCATTCTTCTTTGAGCTGATCTGGATACAACCTTCTGAAAGTTATCCATAAGATCTTCTTTTGAGGCTGTATCCCGCACCTCTGATCCTTGGGGATCAGGTGGTTTAGGAGAGAGAGTTTGGTTTACCATTCCACTCCTTGGTACGGCTGAGTGGACTGGAACTGCTCTGCTGCCCACGCCTTCCAAATGAAGCTGTGGCTGTGAAATTTCATGACAGCTTCGGACCACTCCCTCTAGAACCTCTAACAATTCCTCTTCAGATTCTGACTCATTCAAAGGGTCAACTGAGTTGGCATCTTGCTGCTTCTGAGGCATGGAAGGGTTATCATTGGAGGACTCCATTTGTGGCTGCACATGATCCCTTGCTGCCTGTTCCAAGACTGCCATTTGCTTACCATTGCCTGGTTGAGACCCAACTTGAGTTGTGGATGTGGAAGGAGAAGAAGAGATGGATGCTCTCTTAACACACCGCTCCGAGGAATGTCCGAGCACATGACAAAGCTTACAGATGGGAGGAAGAACTTGGTACTCAATAGGAACAGTAACTGAATCTCCTTCCACCAACACTGTGACCTCATCAGGAAGATCCTGTTCGGCACTAATTTCAATGCAAATCCTGGCCCTTGTGGACTTAGTATGGAGGAGCCCAGGTTGTTTGGCCGTCTTAGCAGTGGCCTGATCAACATGTAAAGGCCTCCCAATTGTGCTCGCTACTCGGCTTAAACACTCTTGATTCCAGAGTTCAAAGGGTAGATCATGAAATTTGACCCAAGCAGGTATTTTGGTAGGTTGCTCTTGAGCCAGCTTCATCATCCTATGCCAATCCTTGAGAACAAGATATTTCTGAGAGAAAAAGTAAGGACCTCCTTCAAGCACTGTCATCTTAGCCTGTTCATCCTTGAATTCAAAAAGATAAAACCCTGCAACATTAGGTTTCACATCCACAAAAAGATCCTTCCATTTGTTCCGAGCAGTGGACACAAGCAATGGATAAGCCATATTACCATCCAGAAAATGACCTACCAAATAGCGATTCCATTTCCCTATTCCAGTCAATTCTATGTCGATTTCAACCAAAGCCTCTTTACCTTTCTGAAGATCTGGAAAATATTCGAGCTTCATGTCCAGAGAAGGACTCTGAGACTGAAGTAGAGAGGCCCAGTTCCTCGGTTTAGGTTTAACCTGACCTCTATTCAATTTCGGATTGAGATGGTGAGATTGAGAAGTAACAGACGGATCGCGGAGTGAGGGATTCTGAATTAGGTTAGAGGCGATTCTATGAGCAGGAGAACTCTGAGAAGGGTCCGACTCTAGACGAGGCGGACGAGGCTTTAGATCCTCCATGCTATAACCTAGATTGGGGTCACTCTTCCCATAAGGATGACCTCTAGCATTGAACAAGATCTGGGAATTAGGATTCGAGAGCTGTACCTTCCCCTGGTGATGTTCGAACTTGGTGTTAACGACGAGAACTTCTCGATCAGCAGTGGCTAGCCTACTCTGAATGGCAAGCCAAGTGACAAAGCTGCATTTTGGTACTTGGGCATAGAACCACACTACCTTATGCCATAAGGCCTTAGGAAAGGGAGTTCTCAATTTGTCCCATAGGGAGGCAATTGTGAACTGCCCATTGGAAGTAAGAGTCCAAGTTGTTTGATCTGGCTCATTCAACCTGGACTGTACCAGAGATGGCAGAGTGGTTCTCACCTCATTTAGTTCAAATGTTTGGGTAATGGGAAACATCCAATTTGAACCATCTATAATGTGAGAGACAAAGGCACCTTGTGGGATGCCAGAGTCATACACAATTCTAGGACCAAATCTATCCATTAAAGGACCGAGAGGATGCCAATTGTCATGCCACAAGGATGTTGAATTCCCATTACCAAGTATACAAAGGACATATGGTTTAATCAAAAGCCGGAGATTCAAAAGCTTCCTCCAAACCCATGTACAATCACCAGGTATTTTCAGATTCCAAAAACTCCTACCTCTTATTAAGTACGATTTGACCCACTGACACCACATGGATTGTTCTCCCCCAGAGATGAGGAACCAAATATGTTTTGCAATGGCAGTAATGTTCCAAATTTGCAAAGATTTGAAACCAAGACCCCCCTCCTCTTTAGGGGAGCACAGATGCTCCCAAGAAACTTTAGCACCATTTTTCTTTAAATCTGGGCCAGACCAAAGGAAGGCCCTAAGTATTGACTCAATTTCCTTGATTACCTTTTTGGGAAGGATAAACAAGGAAGACCAATATGTTTGAATGGAGAAAAGAACATTCTTAATTAACTGAACCCTACCAGCATAGGTGAGGTCTCTATTGGTCTAAGTCTTAGTCCTAGCAATCATGCTCTCCACTAAACGTTGGCAATCCGA